>CAMTDV010000020.1:25570879-26170879 GCA_947069175.1 Scalesia atractyloides | reverse complement strand
TACGTGCCATTTGTTGGACGAGATAGTTCAATTTTGTAAATATGTGAAAGTTGGATAATGGAGGGATTAAAAGTGTCAACATGTTAATTTATACCTCTGAGTGACCTTTTAACGAACCAAGAGCTCGGCAATGTCCGGGCATAATCCCGGGTATGCCAAGTATTGGCTACGGAGGGCTAAAAGTGCCGAAAAGGTGTTTAAAAAGGTTTTTAGAAGCTTTTTTAAAGTTTAGGGGCTAAAGTGTCAAGCTTTGAAACTAGCCGTGGGGCGGTCGCCTGCCGAGAGACCAGGCCTGGGTCTCTCGCGGGGCGCGAGAAGGCCTCTGCTGCAGAAAATTTGTTTGGCAGCCAAGCAAAGCTCCAAAAAACATTAAATCAAAACCATGGACTTGTAATCAGCTATGCCACGTTTTGGGACACTTGTAAACTTCCTCTTACACCCCTAAAACACCTGGCTTCACCTCCTTTGAGCTCTCCAACTATAAATAGGTGCTTAAGTTCACCATTTCAACTTGCACCTTTCTCACTAAATCACTCTTCTCCCTCCTCTGGAAGTTCCAAGCTGAAAGGAGCATCCAACTTAGTTCTCTTGCATTGTAGGAACCTCTTGTAAGTGTTCCTTGCTCTTGCATTTTCGTTTATAGGCTTTTATAGCCAAAGTCAAGCATTTTCGTAAAATGCTTTGACTTTCGGTTAAGACCATTATGGTGCAGCCATTGTTTGAAATGAACATTGCTAAGTGATCTTAATAAGGTAGGTGTTAATCCCTATAAAGGGCACCTCTTGAAGATCACATTTGCTAGACCAATTGACGGGTCAAAGTTATGAAAATAAAAAGTCAAACAGACCATTTTTTGGAAAAATCATAAATTGATCTTATATATGTTATGAAACCTGTTTTGACACTTTAAAAAGTTGGTAATAATTATTAGAACAGGTAAGAACATGTTCGGCTCGTCAATTTCAGTTCTAGGGTCGGTTCGCAACCGAAAGTCGCGAAGTTTGACTTCTGCTTTGACTTTCGATTCTGACCCGATTTAGATTAGTTACTTACTCATCTAAAGTTGCATTATGATCGTAATATAATGTAACATAACCCTCTGAGGTTATATTACATGATATAATCAGAATCCAAGTTTATGCACAAGTTCCATAATTATGTCATCTTTGACCAAAATGCCATTTTTACATAAATCAAGGTTTTAATGATAATAAACTTGAAAATGAGTTTCCTACTGATGTAATATTATAAGTAAGATTATTTAGGATGTTAAACCAAGTTATAAAATGAGTTTTCAAACAGGTCCTTAAACTATGTCGATAAATGACGGTTTTAGCCCTTATGGCTTATAAAATTGTTTTAATCAAATCTTTTCAAGGTAAATCATTTACCTACTGATATGTTATATTAAATAACATGTTTTAAACATTTTAATCTGACCTTAATGTCAGTTTTCGTAAACATCACTTAAAAACGTCATTTATGACATAAGCGTCGTTTCGGCGCATAGTATGGTTTTAAACCATATTATTGACCAAGACTTGTTACGTACTTATTTTAAACATATTTACAGTAGGTACATGTTATAAATTTAGAATCCCAAATAAATTATAAACTATGTGTAAAATGACCAAAATGCCCCTTCGGTGCATAGTTTGGTCATAAAGGATAATTTACACATATAATTGACATCCAACTGATATTATATCATAAATAAAGTATTTTTACAGAATACTTTTGACTATAACATTAAAATTATATTCAAGTTCCTTTATTACGGTATAAAATTACCAAAATGCCCTTATGAGGCATAATTTCGTTTTTAAACCTTAACGGGCATACAAGTTGATATCCTACTGATATCTTAATTTATTTAAAGTATAACGGCAAATAGAACTTGTCCATGACTTATCCGGTTACCTGACATCGCTAATATGCGCACAATTACGTATATGTAACTATTTTACGGAAATTAATCGAAACGGGTTTAACCTTGTCATTTAAGTCTCAAAATCCAAAATGTTAATAGTTTACCCATATTAAACAAGTCAAGGTACTTGTTGGGATTAAACTATATTCTATCCAATCATCGTTTAATCTAGCGTCATACGTTTTGATCAAATACACTAGTCGGTCTAAGTCTATGACTTAAATAAAGACCGTTAGTATTTAATTGGTTAGTTTATGCCATAATCCAGACTAGAGACTTGCTGGTAAATGCTATCTGCACTTAATCCTTTTGTGTACGGCTGAGTTATTAAAAATTAAAAGAAGACTAGCTCAGGTAAATACTCTCGACTTATTTCCCTTATACGGGCTTGGGTTACGGTAAATTATTACCGCTTGGTCGGAAATGGGATTAATCGAACGCCGGTTCAGGATAGAAATCTGCATATTCTGTTTTAATCAGTTTTGTTTGATAATTTAAACATCGGGGGTTAATTACCGTGTCCTGGATATCCTGGGCTCATTACAATCGAAATGGCCACGACCTTAGCGCGGGTGTAGGCATACACCCGATAGACGCCCAATTATGCATTCCCACAAGGTTGGGAGGAATTGACTCCTTCGTGAGTCCAAAGTGGTGTGTACGTTAATTGTGTCTCGGTTTTCGTGCCAAGCCCCATGTGTATGACAAACATGTAAATCTGTTAACAAGGTTGGACGGTCAATTAACCCAAGTTATAAAAAGAATTTTTGTGCTGATACGCACTTAATACATTTTCGATTTTTTTTCAAAATGAGTCAGTTGGGTGTATTTACCAGCGAAAGCTGACGTATTTTCAAAAGACTAATCTGCAGGTACAATACGAAAATAGGCCGGAAGTGCTCGGTAGTGATAGAGGATCTTGCAAATCCTAAATCTGCCCAAAGTCTGTTTTGTATTCTTTCCATGTACAATTTATGATCCGCATGTGGATCTTCTATTACAAGCTTATATATTATTTTGTATTTTCGAACATTTGGTTTGTAATAGTAATTTAACTCCAAGACTTCCGTTGTGCGGTGTTTAATTGACAATGATGTTATCAACTGTTGTTACAATACTCCCCAGCCGGGCCCACCGGTGTTTGGATTTCGGGGTTGGAAATCTGGGGTGTGACACTAAGTGACCATTAGTGTTAACATACTTGAATATTAGCCCTTGAGTGACCATTAGTGTCAACATGCTTAAACTTGGCCTATGAGTGACCATTTATGTCAACATGCCCAGCCTCTGAGTGACATCAGAGTCAACATGTTTATAATGAGCCTCTGAGTGATCCTTTACGAAGTCCTAACTCTCATACGTGCCACTTGTTGGACGAGAGGGATTAATTCTGTATATATGTAAAAGTTGGATAATGGAGGGGTTAAAAGTGTCAACATGTTAATTTATACCTCTGAGTGACCTTTTAATTAACCGAGAGCTTGACAATGTCCGGGCATAATTCCGGGTACGCCAAATGCTGGTTACGGAGGGCTAAATATGCTATAAAGGTGTTTAGGAGGTTTTATAAGTTGAAGGGCTAAATGAGAAAAACTTTGAAAGTGGCCATTAGGCGCTCGCGGGGCGCGAGAGGCCTGTGTCTGCAGAAAATTGCCTTGGCCTCCACACATAAGACCAAAAACCATTTGATTCGAAACTAGGGACTTCCAAACTGCTATGCCACATTTTAGGAAACTTGTAAGCTCCCTCTAACACCCCTTAACACCTGGCATCACCTCCTTCAAGCTCTCCAACTATAAATAGGTGTCAAGGTTCACCATTTGAACTTGCACCTTTCTCATTTTCGTTCTATCTCCCTCCTCTGGAAGTTCCTAACTGAAAGTAGCACCCAACTTAGTTCTATTCCATCCTAGGAAGCACTTGTAAGTGTTCCTTTCTCTTGCATTTTCGTTTATAGGCTTTTTTTTTGCCAAAAGTCAAGCGTTTTACGGAAAATGCCTTGACTTTCGGTTAAGACCATTATGGTCCAGCCATTGTTCGTAATGAACATGGCTAGGTGATCGTAATAAGGTATGTGTTAATCCTTATTAAGGGCACCTCCTAAAGATCACGTTTGCTAGACCAATTGACGGGTCAAAGTATTAATATTAAAAAGTCAAACAAGCCATTTTTCAGAAAGATTATAATCTGAGCTTATATATGTTATGAAACATGTTTTGACACTTAAACAAGTTGGTAATAATTATTAGAATATATAAGAACATGTTCGGCTCGTCAATTTCAGTTCTAGGGTTGGTTCGCAACCGAAAGTCGCAAAGTTTGACTTCTGCTTTGACTTTCGATTCTGACTCGATTTAGATTAGTTAGCTACTATCTAAAGTTACATTATGATTGTAATATAATATAGCATAACCCCCTGAGGTTATATTACACGATCATAATCAGAATCTGAGTTTATGCACAAGTTCCATAATTATGCCATTTTAACAAAATTGCACTTTTTATATAAAATAAGGTTTAAACGATAATGAACTTGAAATGATTACCTATTGATGTAATATCATAAATAGGATTAGTTGGGATGTCAAACCAGATTATAAACTGAGTTTATGAACAAGTCCTTGTATTATGTCGACAAATGACGATAAAGCCCTTGTGGCGCGTAAAATGGTTTTAATCATACTTTTTCATATCAAAACTTTTACCTACTGATATGTTATATTAAATAACATATCTAGGACATATAAACCTGATCTTAGCATCCGTTTTTACTAAACTTCGCACAAATCATCATTTACGGCATAAGCACCATTTCGGCGCATACTATGGTCTTAAACCATATATATCAACCAAGACTTGTTACCTACTGACTTTAAAACTTATTTAAAATATTTTTACAGTATATACATGATATAAACTCAGAATCCCAAATAAACTATCATACTATGTGTAAAATGACCAAAATGCCACTTCGGTGCATAGTTTGGTCATAAATGATAAATTATACATATTATCATGTTCTTACTGATATTATATCATAAATTAATTATATATCTAGAATACTTATGATAACAACACCAAAATATATTCAAGTTCCTTTTATACGGATTTTAATTATCGAAACGCCCTTATGAAGCATAGTTTCGTTTTAAAATCTTAACGGGCATGTGGTTGATATCTTACTGATATTACAAATTATTTAAAGTATAATGGCATATAGAACTTGTCCATGACTTATCCGATTACCCGATATCGCTTATATGCGTTCGGTTAAGTATATGTAACTTGTTTACAGAAATTAACCGAAACGGGTTTAACCTTATCAATTAAGTCTCAAAATCCAGATGGTTTATGGTTTAATCATATTATGCAAGTCAAAGTACTTGTTTGGTTTAAACTATATTCTATCCGGTCATCGCTTAATCTAGCGTATAATACCGTTTTGTTCCTGAACGCTAGTCGGTCTAAGTCTATGACTTAAATAAAACCGTTAGCATTTTAATTGGTTAGCTTATGCCATAATCCAGACTAGATCCTTCCGGTAAATGCTATCTGCACTTAGTTCATTTTGTGTACGGCTGAGATATTAAATCTTGCATTTAAGCCAAGACTAGCTCAGGTAAATACTCTCGACTTATTTCCCCTATACGGGCTTGGGTTACGGTAAACTATTACCACTTGGTCGGAAATGGGATCAATTGAATGCCAGATTGTGGCTAGTAAATCCACATATTTTGTTTTAATCAGTTTTGTTTGATAACTTAAACATCGGGGGTTAACTACCGTGTCCTGGATATTCTCGGCTCATTACAATAGATAATGGCCACGACCTAAGCGCGGGTGTAGGCATACACCTGACAGACGCTCATGTTAAAAACTTTACCCACAAAGTTGGGGATAACTCCTTCGTGAGTTCTTAAGTGGTGAGTACGTTAATCATGTCTCGGCTTCCGTACTGGACCCTGTATGTATGGACAAACATGTGAATCTGTTAACAAGGTTACAAAGTAACTTTCCCAAGTTATACAAGATTTTGTGCCATGTGCACTTAAAATCATTTTCAAATGTTTTCAAAATGAGTCAGTTGGGTGTATTTACCAGCGAAAGCTTACGTATTTTCAAAAGACTAAGCTTGCAGGTACAATACAAAATAGGCTGGAAGCTGCTGGTAGTGATATAAGAGGATCTTGCAAATCCTTAGATCTGCCCTAAAGTCTGTTATACATTTTTGTACATTTTACGATCCGCCTGTGGATCTTTTATTACAAGCCGTATGTATATTATTTTTGTACTTTGAACATTTGGTTAGTAATAGTAATTTAACTCCAAGACTTCCGCTGTGCTGTGTTTAATTGACTATGATGATATCAACTTACGTCACGATATACCCCACCTGGGCCCATCGGTGTTTGGATTGGTTGGAAATCCGGGGTGTGACAAGTACTCTAATGGTTGTAAGATCTCTTGATGTCGAGAAGACCCATTTCAACCTCCGAATGATGGAGAGGAAATTCTTGGTCTAGAAGTACCATATATATGTGCAATTGGTGCACTAATGTTTCTTGCTGTCACACACGACCAGATATATCATTTTTTGTAAATTTGTTGGCAAGACATAGTTCATGCCCAACAAAGAGGCATTGGAATGGAGTAAAACAAATATTTCGATACCTTCAAGGTACAAACGATATGGGTTTGTATTTTACTAACCAATCGACAACAAGTTTGGTTGGTTTTGCTGATGCAGGGTATTTGTCTAATCCTCACACTGAAAAATCTCAAACTGGATATTTATTCACAAGTGGAGGCATTGCTATTTTATGGCGTTCTGTAAAAGCAAACAACCACAGCCACATCATCTAATCATGCCGAAATATTGGCGATTCATGAAGCCAGCCAAGAATGTGTTTAGTTAAGGAATGTAATACAACACATTTGTGGGTCTTGTGACATTTCTATGAGAGATGAGGGACCAACAATATTACATGAAGACAACGCACCATGCGTTGCTCAACTTAAGGAATGATGCATCAAATGAGATAGAACGAAGCACATTTTACTAAAGTTCTTTTTCACACATGATTTGCAAAAGAATGGAGATATTACTGTCCAACAAATTCGTTCTAGCGACAATTTGGCAGACTTGTTTACTAAATCACTTCCGACATCTACATTCAAGAAACTGGTTCATGGGATCGGGATGCGTCGACTCAAGGAGCTTAAATCATCAGGGGAGAATAATACGCGATGCACTCTTTTTCCTTTAGCTATGGTTTTATCCCACTGGGTTTTCCTGATAAGGTTTTTAACGAGGCAACATCACCAAGCGTATTATAAGGATAATATATTATTTTATCACGTGGATAGTCAAGGGGGAGTGTTATGAATTATTATCTATTAATGGTATGACTATCCACTTGCATTTGCCATTATATCATGACTCTCTATTTCTTAATGTCACACCCCGACCCGCAGCGGAATAAGAGTCGGGGCATAATTGGGTTATCACCAAAGCTCATGACATTTACTATTATGTTTCATATTTAATAAAGTCAAAATTACATTTTCAAATATCCAAACATATTCATTCAATACAAAGGAAATAAACCAAACATAACAATCCCAACTCTAAAACGTTTTATTCTTCTAATCCAAGTCCTATGTGTTCCTAGCTGCTGCTGGTTCACCTGTATCATGTGTAAAATGGGAGTTTTTGGGTCAACATAAGTTGGCGAGTGAACCTTATTAGATAAACATATATTAATAAATTAATTGTTAGTTTATCAATGAAAATTAGTGCATAATCATAGATGAACAAATGTAAATAATCAAGCAAAGGCAAATAGCAGTCACAACTATAACATACAATATCACATGACAGCATACATGATCATACCAACATCATAATGTAAATAACATAAATGAAACTGTGCGATCAAGGCTCAATCAAACGGAGCCGATCGTATTGCATGTACTGAAAATGAAAATGTCTGTGCGATCAAGGCTCAATCAAACGGAGCCGATCGTATGTGGGCACGCCAGGTTCAACCGCATAATAAAATGGGGAACATGCTCAACGCTCATAATCTAATGGGGAGCGGCGGCCTATGAAATTGCATGTACTGAATAATAAATTGCATCCAATAATAAGTACTTAACAGCAACAAACTGAATACACAAGTTCATGATATGATGTATGCACAATGGTTTAGTAATAATATATATATACAAAGACACATGATACACCCCAAAACGTGATTAAAACGGGGAATTTGTAAGATTCACTCACCTTGGGTGCGTTGGATTGGAGATGGTGATATGCGCACGATTTAGATGAGCGGAACAACAGGGATTACTAACCTAAATAATAACGGAAAATATATTAAATGAGTGGATTTTATTAAGGATTTTAATGAAATTTTTAGATATATTTTTGTGAGTTTATGGCTATTTTCTATCTTTAAAAATGTTATTTTTAAGTATTTTTAATTAATTTTTAAATTAAATTAAATAAATAAAGATAAAAAAATTGTTTATTTAGTGTTGTTGACCGTTGACCGGTCGGTCAGCGTATTAGTTTGCGCCGGGTGAGGCTCGAACCGGCGACCTCCCGTACGCGTGCACACAGCTCTACCAACTGAGCTACGTGTCTAACCCGAAATAATCTTGTTTTTATTTATACTTATACATTTTTCAGTTAATCCGAATTTCCTTTATTTACAAAAACATTTTAATTCAATCGGACCGGTGCTCGTGACAAATTTCGAACGCGCGACGTGTGGTTCATGTTGCACACAGTCCACCGCTGGACTGTGTGTCTAACCTGGTTATTATCTTAGTTTTTATTATACTTAACAACTAACTGGGTTATCCCGATTTAGTTTAAACAAAAAGGCCTTTTATTATACAAGGAGTGCGTGGAGCAGGGATCGAACTCGGGACGTGCGTATGTATTTTGCACACAGTCCACCGCTGGACTGTGTGTCTAACCCGTTTATAATTCCGATTTTAATTAACCTTATGTTATGTTGAGTCTTCATCTTCTTCGTTGATTTTACACAGACAATCATATCCTGACTGTTATGACCGATTCATGACTTATACGCTTTACAGACATTACAAGTAATTTAAAAGTAAAGAATGGAGAGAGTTTGGGGAAAAAGATGTACCGATTGAGGTTGTTCACAGAATTCCGGCGGAGGTTCGTCGGTACTGAAAGTGAACTCCGGCTGTTGAAACCAATTAACAGCTTGTTCGATTATTTAAGAAGTTGAGTCACTTAAACAAGGTTTAACAGAAGTTTGGGAGATCATACCCGTTCATGGTGTGTTTCCGGTAGTTTCAGGAGTTTTCCGGCGAAGGTAAGATTTTCGACAAACGTGGACTAGGATCGATTCTGATGGTGGAGTTGTGTTAGAGACTGATTAATCACATGATTGAAACAGAAAGAGTCGGAGGAAATACCGTGTGGATGTGAGTCCCGGTTTTCCGGTGACTTGCAGAATTTTTCCGGCGGTCTGATTCAAGCTTCTCCGGTGGATTGTAAGGTTGCGGAAATGAAATTGGGAGTCTTGCAGAGTGTTTTGAGTCGCAGGAAAGGTCTAGGATTGAAGTAATCCGAGAATTGAAGACTTTCGGTTATTAAACCGATCTACTTCCGACTTCAAGTTATAATCATGGCAGCATTGATTGGAATCGTCCGCTTATCGGTTATACTCGCTGAATCGAGAGTATCCAAATCGACTTTGGTGTTTGATAACCGATTTCAGTTACAATTTGTAGAATCGGTTGATTTACCTTAGTCCATAAAACTTATTTGTTTTCTAAAGATAACAGAGAACAAGCAAGTGGCGGAGTGGTCTTGTGATTGGGTGATAAGTCGTTGAAGTGTCTTGGCTGACCCGGGTTCGAGTCCCGGCAGCGTTATAATTTTTTTATTTATTTTATTTTAACTTTTCATCAAATATAATTTTTATAGTTTAGTTTATTTATTAATTATGTATTGTTTTAAATCAAAATAATCATAAATATTCGACATAACTTTTATAACTTGATATTCGATTACAAAACGGAGCGGGTTTTGAAAACCCGATTTTTACAAATGTTACAGTATCCCCTACTTTTAGGAATTTCGTCCCGAAATTTAAGTAGTTGAAGTAGTAGGAAAAAGATGCGGGTATTTTTCACTCATTGAGTCTTCACGTTCCCAAGTAAACTCAAGTCCCCGTTTCGACTCCCAGCGTACCATAACAATTGGAATGCGACTTCGTCGAAGACGTTTCTCCCCGTAGTCCATGATCTCCACTGGTCTTTCAATAAAATGCATAGATTCATCAATCTGAATATCTTCCAGCGGAATATGGAGATTCCCATCAGCGAGGCATTTCTTCAAGTTCGACACATGGAATGTGGGATGAATCCGGTTGAGTTCTTCTGGTAAGTCAAGCTTGTATGCTACAGGACCTACTCTTTCGAGTATCTTGAAAGGTCCTACGTAACGAGGTGCTAGCTTCCCCTTTTGACCAAAACGAACTACTCCCTTCCACGGTGATACTTTTAAAAGCACATGATCACCAATGTTAAACTCTAATGGCTTCCGTCGTTTATCTGCATAACTCTTTTGACGACTTTGAGCTGCTAGAAGATTGTTTCGAATTTGATGAATCTTGTCTGTGGTTTCTTGGATCAATTCTGGACCAGTAATTTGTGCTTCCCCAATTTCGTGCCAACATACAGGAGATCGGCACTTACGACCATATAAGGTTTCGAAAGGTGCCATGCCGATGCTCGAATGATAGCTGTTGTTGTACGAAAATTCAACTAATGGTAGGTGGGCGTCCCAATTTCCCTTGAAGTCTATGACACATGCTCTAAGCATATCTTCAAGAGTTTGAATGGTGCGCTCAGACTGTCCATCAGTTTGAGGATGATAGGCGGTACTGAGATCTAATCGTGTGCCCATAGCGGATTGAACTGCTTGCCATGTTCGTGAGGTGAAATGACCATCACGATCAGAAATAATACTCAACGGTACCCCATGACGGCTTACGATTTCGTTGATATAAATACGTGCAAGCTTTTCGTTCTTGAAATCTTCGCGGATAGGAATAAAGTGAGCTGATTTTGTAAGTCGGTCTATAATCACCCATATAGTGTCATACCCACCAGAAGTGTGAGGTAACCCGGTAATGAAATCCATGGTTATATTTTCCCACTTCCATACAGGTATTTCCGGTTGGGACTAGAAGCCCTGAGGGTCTTTGGTGTTCAGCCTTCACCTTGGAACATGTGAGGCACTTGGAAACAAAAACGGCAATATCCTTCTTCATTCCAGGCCACCAATAGGTGTATCGTAGGTCTTGATACATCTTATCGGCTCCTGGGTATATAGAATATCGCGTTTTGTGAGCTTCATTCATAAGAGTTTCACGAAGATTATTGTGGTTAGGAATCCAGATACGATCTAGGTAATACAGAATACCATCTGATTTGGTTTCAAGTTTTAGCTCGGCTCCACAGGACATCTCCTTTCGTACATCTTCTTCTGTTATTGAAACGTGTTGGGCTTCTCGAATTTGATCTTTAATGTCGGTTATAATTTGCGAACATAGAAGATGAATGGAGTTCGCATAACCCTTTCGACTAAGTGCATCAGCCACCACATTTGCTTTACCAGGGTGGTATCTAATTTCACAGTCGTAATCATTCAGGAGTTCGACCCATCTTCGTTGCCTCATGTTTAACTCTTTTTGATTGAAGATATGTTGAAGACTCTTGTGGTCACTGTATATTTCACACTTAGTACCATAGAGATAATGTCTCCATATCTTAAGAGCGAAGACAACGGCTCCAAGTTCTAGGTCATGAGTGGTGTAGTTCTTTTCATGCGTCTTGAGTTGTCTCGAGGCATAAGCTATGACTTTTCCTCTTTGCATGAGAACGCAGCCCAATCCTTGCCCTGACGCGTCGCACTAGACTACAAAATCATCACAACCTTCAGGAAGAGTGAGGATTGGTGCATCACAAAGTTTTTGTTTAAGAGTTTGAAAAGCTTCTTCTTGCTTGGGTCCCCATACGAAAGGTTTTCCCTTATGAGTTAAACGAGTGGCACAGCAATGCGAGAGAAGTTTGAAATGAACCGACGATAATAGCCAGCTAGTCCAAGAAAAGATCTTACTTCAGTTGGTGTACGTGGAGCTTGCCATTCTTGAACTGCTTTGATCTTTGAAGGGTCAACATGTATTCCTTTGTCATTGACTACATGCCCGAGGAATTGCACCTCTTTTAACCAGAATTCACATTTGGAGAACTTGGCATAAAGCTTTTCCTTTTCTAGAAGTGCAAGAATGAGTCGAAGATGACGCTCATGGTCAGCTTTAGATTTTGAATAAATAAGAATATCGTCGATGAAGACTATAACAAATCGATCAAGATAAGGTTTGCAGACTCTGTTCATTAGGTCCATGAAGACAGCTGGTGCGTTGGTTAATCCAAACGGCATAACCATGAATTCATAGTGGCCATAACGAGTTCGAAAAGCAGTCTTAGGGACGTCTTCTTCATGCACTCTAAGTTGGTGATAGCCAGATCGAAGATCGATTTTTGAAAAGCAGCTGGCACCTTGTAGTTGGTCAAGAAGATCATCAATGCGAGGTAAAGGATAGCGATTTTTGATGGTTAACTTGTTGAGCTCTCTGTAGTCGATGCACATACGGAAAGATCCATCTTTCTTCTTTACAAAGAGGACAGGTGCACCCCAAGGCGATGAGCTAGGACGTATGAATCCCTTGTCAGTTAACTCTTGCAATTGACTGGCTAGCTCTTGCATTTCAGAGGGGGCTAACCTATATGGAGACTTTGCAACTGGTGTAGCACCAGGTATAAGATCAATACGGAATTCGACGTCTCTAACTGGAGGAAGTCCTGAAATGCCGTCAGGAAAAACTTGTGGGAAGTCTTTTACTACAGGAATGTCTTCAAGTTTCTTCTCTGCGATTTCCTTTTTTGATGATATGGGCTAAAAACGCGACATAATTCTTGCGAAGATATTTTTGAGCTTGAAGACAAGACATTAAGCTGAGTCCTTTCGACGAGGTTTCTCCAACGATTCGAAGAGTCTGACCGTTTGAAAGAGGAATACGAATAAATTTTTCACGACATACAACTTCCGCCTGATGTTGACTGAGCCAATCCATACCGATTATTATGTCAAAACTTCCCAGCTTCATAGGAATAAGGTCGACTGAGAAATCGTGGTCGTTTAAGGTGAGTGTACAGTTGCGTAAAATAGAGTCTAATGAATCTGGCTTCCCGTCCGCAACTTCTACCGTTATGGATTCCGTGAGCTTATCCCGATTTTTACTTAATATAGTTCAAACTCTAAAGTCACAAAACTTCTATCCGCACCAGTATCAAATAATATAGATGCGTATCTACCATTTATAAGGAATGTACCGTTGACCACATTGCCGTCAGCTCTGGCCTGGTTAGCGTTGATATTGAAAGCTCTCCCTCTTGCAGGTGGGGGAGCTTGGTTTGCTTGGTTCACTGGGTTGGCTTGGGCCTGAGCATGAATAATATTAACCAGCCTTGGACATGTGTTTCTGAAATGACTCGGTCGCCGCAATTGAAGCAAGCCCGCATAGGTTGGCCCATAGGATAATTGGGTTGGTAGTATGTTTGGGCTAAATGTTGGGTGGGTGGAAATGGTAGGGGTTGTTGGGCTTGACCCATTAACTGTTGGTGGGTTTGGGTTAAAGGTTGGTGGCGGTTTGTTCGTTGAGGCATGCGGCAGTTTGAACAGTATGTCCTGTGCGACCGCAGCCGGTGCAGTATTGGCAAGGATGATCAGGGGAATGGTGAATATTGGCAACGGTTACATTTTGGTAACGGCCTGTGTAGGGTCTTCTGTATGGTGCGGGTGAAGGAGTGACTTGAGTAATGGGTGCAGCAGGAATAGGGGTGTTGGTTTGGGTAACTGCAAAATTTCTGGTGTTGCGCTTCCTCTTATTGGCGAACTTAGAGGAAGGAATGGGGTGGTTTGAAGTTTGTCCCTCAACAGGGGCTTTCTTCTTCTCTTCTTTGAACTTCCCGTTACGAATTCGGTTTTCGGTCAGTTCAGTTGCTAACTCCATAGCCGCTTCAAGTGTTACTGGTGAAACGCTGAGAACTGAATCTTGGATTTTCGAGGGAAGTCCTCGAATATAATGTTCAATCAGACGATAGGTTGGTGTGAACAGATTTGGAACCATTTGGTTCAACTCCAAAAATCTCTTGTTGTAGGTAGTGTGATCACCCTCCTTTTGCTTTAGAGCATGAAATTCATCCTCCAACTTCTTAATTTCACTTCTAGGACAGAAACGCCTAGTCATGATTTCCCTTAACTCCTCCCAAGTTAAGGCCATCGCATCTTCAGTTCCCCTCTTCCCTTTCTCAGTATTCCACCAAGTGAGAGCTATTCCAAGTAGTCTCCCGGTGGCGTATCGAACCTTGCGATCCTCAGGACAATCGCAGTTTAGGAAGGTGTTTTCCATCTCCTCGAACCAATGTAGGAGAGCAGTGACACCCTCGGTCCCTTCAAATTTAGGAGGATCACAGGACTTAAAATGTTTGTAAGAGCACTTGTTGGTAGGAGGGTTGTCGATGTTCTGGTCCTGTTGTTGGGGAGGGTTAGTAGGATTTGTAGCAAGGGCTTGTTGTACTTGGACCACAATGTCAGGAAGTATCGTGGCCATCTGTTTCGCGATCTGAGTGGCCAAACGTTCCTGAGACCTTCCCGATCTTTTACCCCTTCGTTGCTGTCTAGACGACATCTACAGGATCATAAAATGAGAAGATTGTGAGTTTATGGTGTCTTTTTAGAGGTCATGTGTCTTTAAAAAAAATGAAAATAACATAAATATCAATAATGCAACTACATCCATAGGATGTCTTGGGTTCGCTCATGTTGGGCCTCAAATGTCCCCCATACCTTCACCTACATAGTCATGTGGGCCCCCATGGCTATTGGCTTGGTAGGATTCACATTAGTATTGGCAATTTAACACTCGCATCCCCCGAATGCAAACCACAAAATATGTTCATGAGATGTTTGGTCGGAACGTGTCCAGGTGTAGACACAATGACAACTCAAAGTGGGGTTAGCTCACACGACGTTTGGTATAGCATGCTTTGGCCTAATAGGTACTTGGTACTCTCATCGTTAGTCCCCAGGTAGGCAAACTGGTCCTTTATTTTGGATTTATACGAATGCCAGCCTAGACAGGACGTTCCGACTACCGGTACGGGTACCCTTCCAGTTACTACATGCCCGTCATGAGAACTCACTTTGATGAGATTTGAAAACACGAAAATCATTGTAAAAGCAATCATGATGTGGTGTGTGCTTTCATGGATGTGATATGTTATGAGCATACGATTCATGATAGGCATTATATGATAATACATACTTATGAACATGCTTGTACAATATCAAATGTAACATTTAACATAAAACATATAGACATCATGAAATTTGGCATATAACACACAAAAATCTTATAAGTTTCTAATCGACTATAGTATAGGCTCTAAGGGTCTAATAACCTATCCTATATCCCTATAGTCATGGCTCTGATACCAATCTGTCACACCCCGACCCGCAGCGGAATAAGAGTCGGGGCATAATTGGGTTATCACCAAAGCTCATGACATTTACTATTATGTTTCATATTTAATAAAGTCAAAATTACATTTTCAAATATCCAAACATGTTCATTCAATACAAAGAAATAAACCAAACATAACAATCCCAACTCTAAAACGTTTTATTCTTCTAATCCAAGTCCTATGTGTTCCTAGCTGCTGCTGGTTCACCTGTATCATGTGTAAAATGGGAGTTTTTGGGTCAACATAAGTTGGCGAGTGAACCTTATTAGATAAACATATATTAATAAATTAATTGTTAGTTTATCAATGAAAATTAGTGCATAATCATAGATGAACAAATGTAAATAAATCAAGCAAAGGCAAATAGCAGTCACAACTATAACATACAATATCACATGACAGCATACATGATCATACCAACATCATACTGTAAATAACATAAATGAAACTGTGCGATCAAGGCTCAATCAAACGGAGCCGATCGTATTGCATGTACTGAAAATGAAAATGTCTGTGCGATCAAGGCTCAATCAAACGGAGCCGATCGTATGTGGGCACGCCAGGTTCAACCGCATAATAAAATGGGGAACATGCTCAACGCTCATAATGTAATGGGGAGCGGCGGCCTATGAAATTGCATGTACTGAATAATAAATTGCATCCAATAATAAGTACTTAACAGCAACAAACTGAATACACAAGTTCATGATATGATGTATGCACAATGGTTTAGTAATAATATATATATACAAAGACACATGATACACCCCAAAACGTGATTAAAACGGGAATTTGTAAGATTCACTCACCTTGGGTGCGTTGGATTGGAGATGGTGATATGCGCACGATTTAGATGAGCGGAACAACGAGGATTACTAACCTAAATAATAACGGAAAATATATTAAATGAGTGGATTTTATTAAGGATTTTAATGAAATTTTTAGATATATTTTTGTGAGTTTATGGCTATTTTCTATCTTTAAAAATGTTATTTTTAAGTATTTTTAATTGATTTTTAAATTAAATTAAATAAATAAAGATAAAAAAATTGTTTATTTAGTGTTGACCGTTGACCGTTGACCGGTCGGTCAGCGTATTAGTTTGCGCCGGGTGAGGCTCGAACCGGCGACCTCCCGTACGCGTGCACGCAGCTCTACCAACTGAGCTACGTGTCTAACCCGAAATAATCTTGTTTTTATTTATACTTATACACTTATTCAGTTAATCCGAATTTCCTTTATTTACAAAAACATTTTAATTCAATCGGACCGGTGCTCGTGACGGGTTTCGAACGCGCGACGTGTGGTTCATGTTGCACGCAGTCTACCGCTGGACTGTGTGTCTAACCTGGTTATTATCTCAGTTTTTATTATACTTAACAACTAACTGGGTTATCCCGATTTAGTTTAAACAAAAAGGCCTTTTATTATACAAGGAGTGCGTGGAGCAGGGATCGAACTCGGGACGTGCGTATGTATTTTGCACACAGTCCACCGCTGGACTGTGTGTCTAACCCGTTTATAATTCCGATTTTAATTAACCTTATGTTATGTTGAGTCTTCATCTTCTTCGTTGATTTTACACAGACAATCATATCCTGACTGTTATGACCGATTCATGACTTATACGCTTTACAGACATTACAAGTAATTTAAAAGTAAAGAATGGAGAGAGTTTGGGGAAAAAGATGTACCGATTGAGGTTGTTCACAGAATTCCGGCGGAGGTTCGTCGGTACTGAAAGTGAACTCCGGCTGTTGAAACCAATTAACAGCTTGTTCGATTATTTAAGAAGTTGAGTCACTTAAACAAGGTTTAACAGAAGTTTGGGAGATCATACCCGTTCACGGTGTGTTTCCGGCAGTTTCAGGAGTTTTCCGGCGAAGGTAAGATTTTCGACAAACGTGGACTAGGATCGATTCTGATGGTGGAGTTGTGTTAGAGACTGATTAATCACATGATTGAAACAGAAAGAGTCAGAGGAAATACCGTGTGGATGTGAGTCCCGGTTTTCCGGTGACTTGCAGAATTTTTCCGGCGGTCTGATTCAAGCTTCTCCGGTGGATTGTAAGGTTGCGGAAATGAAATTGGGAGTCTTGCAGAGTGTTTTGAGTCGCAGGAAAGGTCTAGGATTGAAGTAATCCGAGAATTGAAGACTTTCGGTTATTAAACCGATCTACTTCCGACTTCAAGTTATAATCATGGCAGCATTGATTGGAATCGTCCGTTTATCGGTTATACTCGCTGAATCGAGAGTATCCAAATCGACTTTGGTGTTTGATAACCGATTTCAGTTACAATTTGTAGAATCGGTTGATTTACCTTAGTCCATAAAACTTATTTGTTTTCTAAAGATAACAGAGAACAAGCAAGTGGCGGAGTGGTCTTGTGATTGGGTGATAAGTCGTTGAAGTGTCTTGCCTGACCCGGGTTCGAGTCCCGGCAGCGTTATAATTTTTTTATTTATTTTATTTTAACTTTTCATCAAATATAATTTTTATAGTTTAGTTTATTTATTAATGATGTATTGTTTTAAATCAAAATAATCATAAATATTCGACATAACTTTTATAACTTCATATTCGATTACAAAATGGAGCGGGTTTTGAAAACCCGATTTTTACAAATGTTACACTTAACACCCATCTTGTAAGCATATAAATAGAGGCACATGTGATCCATATTATATACCAAACTAAGATATCCATTTCCCCAATCTCTCTTCTTATCTCTATAATGTTAGTAGGCTAGTTGTTTCAAACATATCATATATAAATATATATATATATATATATATATATATATATATATATATATATATATTCTAAAAAAATGAGTCCTCGTAGAAACTAGGCCTTGGGCCGCACCCACCTGACCCTCCCTAAGATGCCCCTGCAAACAAATACAAATTAAGAGAACCTTATATCTACACTAATTAAAATTTCAGAATATCTTATAAACCAAACTTAATCTACCAATTTTTTGGTAACTCGACCGACAAATAATCTCACTTGAGTATACAAGGAGTGCTGTGGTGAAACATCATTGCATGTAGCAGCAACATGTAGCACATCGGTATGTAGCATACCGTGCCGCGCAACAACATTTCGGCAATCATCGTCTATCGGCAAGGTGTGTTAAGCATTTGGCACTCTTGTCGTTAGGTGAGAGAGAGAGTAGCGGGCTCCTCCAATATTAACCAATCATATTTTAGTTAGGCTATTTTTTTATAAATTTAATTTAAAATTATTCGTGGCATCTGAAGCATGAGAAACATGATTTCCTATGATTTGACAAGTAAAAGATAAGTAGTGTAAAAACCTAATGTGCCGTTAATATGGAGGAGAGATGAGTTATCGCAAGTAAGACAAGAGTGACAAACATTCCTTCCATCTTGACAGAAATACATAAATACAAATAATGTGACTCAAAAAAAAAATTCTTGAATCTGATTTCAGCAAGAATTCAAAATATCCAAACTAAGTGAAGAATAAGGAAGACAGCACGTGTAGATACAACTAAGCATTGTATCTTGTGCTTAATCAGTACGTAGTAAATCACTGTAGAAATTGTATATTGTCCAAAAGGTTTACTTATGATTTATAAAACTTTTAACCAAGTCGACGTGATATAGATGACCAAGGTCACTGAACGGTGGAATATTAAGCTGGTTTATCTCTATATATCTTTCTCGTACATCGATCATTTGTATAGCATTCATGTTAAAAATAACAAAATATACCATGCGTACGTGCATTAATAAAAACTATACCCAAACTTTTATTAATCATTCCACTACGCTCCTACGTAAGCAGCCAAAGACTTGGTTTGCAATGTGTTTTCGTGTCAACACACCATGAAAAGACACTGATCCATTCAATTTAAATATGTTTAGTAAGTACTTTATCCATAAATAGGGATTAAAAAAACCCAAAAATAATGTTTAGCCGCCATTTGTAACTTATCTATTCGCTTCGTACTAGATAAGGATAACCCTAAAAAAGGATAGCTTTAATTCCGCTACCTTTGTTAATGAGTTAACCTCACGTCACGTGTAAGACCATACCCAAAATACACCACTATGATGATTTCGTGGACCTTGCGTCGACTGCATAGATATTTCATGAGTTGCACGCGAGGTCAGGACTAATACAAGGGCAATCCTTACACTTAGTCTTTTAGAAAAGAATCCTGTCTCCTTTAACCCTGCACCGACTGCATAGATGTTTCCTAAGTCACGCGCTAGGTCAAGACTAATACAATGGCAATCCTTACACTTAGTCTTTTAGAAAAGAATCTTATTTCCTTTGACCTTGTGCCGAGTCCATGGATGTTTCTTGAGTCGCGCAAAAGGAATAAGCGCAGGTCAACATCAAACAAGTACGAAAGGTACAAGTGGCAGGGCTGTGGGCCAATAGGTGCTCGACAGGCTGTATTGGATCATGCTGCACGATGAACAATCGTGTAGGGGATAAGAAGTACACAAGGACGTACACGTGGCACCAATCAGCTCGCGCCGACCTCTGTCCCACGATCTCCATTAACCGCTGATGACAGACTATACTACAAGGGCAATCATCAGGACACGTGGATCCATTCACCATGCGCCAAGCACCCTTCCCGCCAGATATCCCTAACGGTCGACAAGACAGAATGGATATTCCTTGTTGTGGATCTTAGGCCCAAGGCCCATCAGCCTATCTCCTTCACAAATCTATCCGGCTATAAATAGAGGACTTCACCTCCAGGTTTAAGCATCGCTCCCTTGCTCTCTCACTTTATACACACACTTTTATCCACAAAACGAATAATAATTCTCATACCGGAGGGTGGTTACAAGGAGAGCCCCTTATTCTCCTCCTTGTAACGAGCTTACGGCGTGTTGTTAGTTTACAAGGATCATCATAGCTTGATTAGGCGAGAGAAAGAAGATTAACCTTTATTTGTCGAGACACTTACCACAAACTAATCATCACTAGATTAGTCTGGTGTTTCTTCAGATATTATCTATATGGTCTGCAATAATCCAAGTTTTTCATTGTGCTAGGTGGTATAGGGTAGCGCCCCCCTCCACATACAACACAATAATAACCAATAGTGCCCCTTCCCCTTTGCCTGAGCGTCTTTGGGGGCACCTTTGACCCTTCGCCAACCCATCAATGAGGAACAAAGCATGATTTGTGGGGCTCACTTTAATTTAAACGTTAAAAACTAAAAGAAAAATAAGGGCACCATTATAGGGCTTTAACCCATTTCTTGGTTGTTAAAGGGGGATGCCATTGAGGTGAATTCCTTATGTGGCGTTGTTGTGGCGCAATGGAGCTCCTAGGGGCTCCATTCCATGCCACCCAGCTTGTTATAAAAAACTTAATTTTATTAGATGAACTCTAATGCATGCTTTTGAGACATGCCCTTCAGACGCGTCCTTTGGAAGGGCTGCATGCCGCTGGACTAGTCGCCCTTTGGTGGGGCCAGCTAGACATAGTATATACATAGAGCACATTATTCGTATACTTTTTGCTTTCTAATCCTACTCTCTTTTTCAAGAGGCCTTTGAGATTGCACCAAATGGCCATTTGAATAGGGCTTACGTCATAGTCCCATTCACCTTTAAATGACCATTTGAAGATTCGGCGAAAGGTGATATGGGGTGTGGTAATACATAATTAAATTAACGTGAGAACAAAAATAGTTCTGGTTTGTTGAAAACTTCTCTTTTGTAAAAAAATTATTTTGAAGATTGCTTATGTAGAAAGTTAGATAAAAAAAGCTGAATGAAATATTGGGAACATAGAATTAACTGACATCGTATGAGAAACAAAGCAAAATGAGATGAACATAATTTTTTTTATTACAGTAGAAGTTATACAAAGGAGACTTACAAACTTGCAACATATAATTATAACAAAACAAACACTTAATTTACACATACTTTATTTCTTGTTCTTCCTTAATCTAGGTTAATGTTTTCTTACCGCCATAATGATCAAATCCTGAATAATATATGCATATTATTCTGAGATCAATCATTTTAGCTTTGAGAGAAAGATTCGACCTTGATCTCAGTCTAAAGAGTGCTCTAGTGGAATTTACTGCATTTATCAACACCAAATTAATAAATCAATTAGTCAACTAATCCTGAACTTAATTGTTGAGTTGGTAGATGAAACGTGTTGTTAGTGAACTCTTCTTGACCATCCGTCATCCATGAAGTGCTCATACAGATGTCCCATGTCAGTGGTGCCCTTTCACTGTAAGGGTCCAAAAATGGCTTTATACTATTATCATCTGATATATCTATATCTTTCCATATTTCATCCATGGAGTAATACCCTTCTTGTCCCTCACTTTTATTGCTAATTTTGTTATTGTTTTTGCGTTCCTTGACGGTTAACATATCAACTCCCCCGGTGTCGTAGAAACTTCTTTCTTTCGTCTCAGTCAGTGGCATCGGACCGAAGGTTGGATGGCTGGTGCATGCTGATGAAGAGGAAGAGCAGTGCGAGAGAGACGGGGATGATTGCGCTCGTGATGTTATCCTTTTCTTTTCTTGAGCTCTTTTCCTCAAATGAGTGCGCCAGTAGTTCTTGATCTCATTATCTGTTCGTCCGGGTAACTTTCGTGCAATCTTAGACCACCTGAAAGAATACATAAATTTAAGTTGAACTCAAAATCAAACCATAATAACTATAACCATGTATATATAGTTATATAATACTTTTACAGCCTTAGAATCACATAATTGAAATTCCAGGTTATATTAGCTATTTAACTGGTTACAATATTAACCAACATGCAAAGGTGTCCTGAATATATTTATATATCATAAGTCCAAAATTTGTACTTGCTATGTATATAACATAACCAACTTGAAACTTTTGAGTGTAATACAATGTTTGATATCTTTATAAGCAACAGGAAACTTAAAACAATTGGAAACACTATTATTTTTGCAACTAAAAGTTTAGAAAAAGGAAAATTTGAAATGATAACATACAGTAATATTTATTAAAAAGTTGTTTATGGAGTGAGACAGGTCCTAAGAATAAAGAAAGAGATGGGGGATGCAAAATAGTTTCTTAATCAATTTTATTAAACCTTTTATTTTTTAAACATAAACAATTTTACACAATCATAAGACAGATAAAAAACCATATAAACACAAGAACACAAAGAAAAAGACAAACCTTGGGCGGAAAACATGCACTAGTATATATTATAGTCAAAAGATGCCTGCTTTTTCATTAGTGATTAATCATTGGCTGGTGCAAAAATTTGCACAAATATGATTCAAAACCATGGATTTTTGTAACTTACTTCTATTAAGTTCTATAAACTATATATAAATCTGTTTTATTTCTATACAACTAAAGAAAAAAAACATTAACAAGATCTAATGAATTGAACCTATATAAACAAACAAACGTATTCAGTAAAATCCTACTGACTTATAAAATAGGGTTGGATCGAACCTGTTGCCAAATTTTGAATGAAGTTCAAGAACAAGGCGTTCTTCATGAGGAGCCAGCTTCCCTCTTTTGAGACCTGGATTCAGATAATTAACCCATCTCAACCTGCAACTTTTTCCGGTTCTTTTCAAACCTGAGAGTCAAAACATCCCACAAAAGAAAGATAATCCCCAAAAAATATTTATTTTTTGGGGGTTACACACAACAGAAAACGTTAATATGAGAATAAAAGTAATAACAGTTTTGATATTTCTTTTTCCTGGTTTGTTTTATTTTATTTTTTACTCCCGCCACCTTCAAACCTGAAACACTAGCAATGAAGTCCCAACGGCGGTCTCCGAACATGTGAACATGAAATACCAATTGGAAATCTTCGTGTTCCGTCCATGGACCTTTTCGTGTTGTTCCATGGTCTTGCCCCATCTTCTCTCTCTCTCTCTCTCTAAGGTTTCTCTCTCTAGAGTTTGAAGGTATTCTTGTATTGCAACTTGCAAGTTACCTTTGGTGGTTATTTATAGTGATGTTTTTCAATTCTTTGTGGGTGGAACGTGGAATTTTATGATAATGTTTGATATTCGAGGGCAATTTTATCCCCCATGGTGTAAATATATTAGTTAATATGTATTTTTGTTTTATTTTAACAATGAAACATCACAAAATATTGGGTGAATTACGAAGTATTCAAAGGATTGGGTAATTTGGTTGGAAAATAGCATATATTTTATTATAATTGGATTTATAAATTAAGGCTTGAGATATTGGAACATCTTATCTAGTTAAATAAGGGTATAATATGTATCAAGAAAATATAATAGGTATAGAGCTATATGTATCATATAGGGTATAAGTTGTATCAAGAAAATTTTTAGAGAATGTTTGTAATATAAATGTCTGGAGGTTAACCATATACGATAAGTATATGGCTATACGTGACGTATCACGAGTGTTATGTGTGTTTTAAGTACCAAAAAGGGCTAAACATTTCATATAGCTTAAAAAACGACACATGGTATTATTTATGATATTTTGATACATTTATTAATGGTTACCCTTTTCACGAAATTTATAAAAATTCTGAAATTTTTATCCACGTGTTACGTATATTTTTTAATATATATTCAAACATTTATTAATATTTATCGGTTTTTACGAGATTTATAAAAATTCCTGAAATGTTCCATTTTTTATAAACGACATATATCTATACACCACATCTTATATATTTTTTTAATTTATTTTCAAACAATTATTAATATTTATCAATTTTTACTATATTTATAAAAATCCTGAAATGTTTATCTTTTTTTTTTACAAATGACGTGTATTAGATTGTTTTTAAGTCTTTTCAAACATTTTACAACATTAATTGTTTTGAACAATTAAGTAACAAAACAATTATATGATACGTAACCAACCAAATATACGAAAATTAACAATAATAAAAATTACAACAATAATAATAACAGTAATATTTTTAGTAATGATAACAACTTACTTCATTTGTTTATAGACTCAGTTGTAGTTGTACTTATATATCTCCAGTGTGGGAGACTCAAACAATCAAGCCTTGGAACACTTAAATATTCTCCAATCTTCATCATTAACCGAACTCAAAGGACCTGGTCAAAGATAAAGAGAAGGTGTGTTTCTTAGTCCCTCTAATCAAATAGTGAGTGATAAGCAGGGTGTTTAATTCACGAAGAGTCCGTGGTCTGTGTTAAAAACTAAAAGTCTGTTTGGTATGAGGTTATGGAATGGACAAAGAAATGAAATGTATCATTACCATTTTGGAATGAAATAAATCATTACCTTGTTTGGTAAGCTGGAAAAGACGAAGGAATAAATTCGGCGATGTGAGGCGGTAGTGGATGGTGGCGGTAGCGGTGGGTGGCAGCGGCGATGATCGGTGGCGGTGGTGGCAGCGGTGGAGGGTGGCGAGGTCAATGGTGGTAGTGGTGGCGGGTGGTCATGGTGGTCGGTGGCAGCAGTAATGGCACCAATGGTCAGTAACAGTGCCAGAAGTGGAGGGTGGCGGGGGTCGGTGGCGGAGGATGGCACCGACGGGTGACAACGGCAGTGATCGTGGTGGTGGTGATCGGCGGTGGCCGTGGTGGTGGTCGACAGTGGATGTGGCAGTTGGCGGCGGAGGCTGTAGTGGTAGCTGGTGATGACGGTGAGTGGCAGGTGGTGGTGGTCGGCAACAGAGGGTGGCGGCAGTGGTAGTGGTGGCGGGTGGTGACGACAGCGGGTGTCAGTGGTGGCGGTGGTGGTGATTAAGGATGAGAGATGGAATGGAATGAAACAAGGGGAGTAGGCGGAACTAATTTGAGGGAATTGAATGCCTTATGTAAAAGGTGATTCCAGACCAACCAAACACATTTTTTTCATTCTATCGCAATAGTTCATTTCATTCCACCTCTAAATTCTGCATACCAAACGCTATCTAAGCTGATTAGAAAAAGGTTTATGAAGCTTGCTTATTTTATCTTTTGTTTGTTTGATTGGAATGTCCAATGATTTGTGTTCAGTACTAAAATTTAGATTAACAATTAAAACGAACAATGTGAGAATTTGATTTTTGATTAAAACAATATTTGGTAAAATATTCACGCCCGGTTCGAAGTTATAAGCCTTAAGATTCTCTAACATGACTAGAATTGGAATCAAGATCACAATTCGGTATTAATGAGATTGTGTTTCAAGGCTTAGGCATCAATAATTATCAACATCTAGAATGGACAAAAATACACTTCGTTACTTAAGAACATACAAACCCTTATTTCATGTCAAAGCATAATTAACCGAATCCATTTCACAAAGTCAATAGTGCAAAAAATTATCAACAAATCGCGAATAAAAAACAAGAATAACACGATTATTCAAATATTCAATCGTAAACACAATGATTCACAAACTAAATTAATGTATTAAGAACCCTAGAATGTTACAAAATCTACACCGGGGTGAAACTTAAAGAGTTAGCCACTCATAGATGCGAGAACTTGAAATCCGGATGAAGAAAACTTGAACACTTGCATTCGATCTTGAGATTTCGGTCTTGTGTGACGATTAGATAGTTGTAGGATGATAGATAATGATGAAGAATGATCCCCAAATTGACAAGTAACCCCCACAATTCAAAATTCCAAATTTTGATCTTGAACAATATATTTCTTGTTGTAAATATGTTAACATGTGCGAAATCCAAGTTAACACACCAGACCAAGGCACCACATGATCAATACACACAAAGGATGTACTCAAAAGTTCTCGTATATTGATTTCAGCAGAGTTCGGTACAAGGTTTACAATGAATGCTCACAAACTCTCTAATATAGGGTGTTAATGATAATTGTGGTATATAGACATAAACCATAGATGTCCAAACGACATCAAACATCAACCAAACGACATGCCATGTCGTTTGGTTTCCTTCTAAGCGACACTCTGATGTCCTTTGTTGTTAACCAAACGACAAACAACAATCCAAACAATACAATATGTTCTAAAAAACTCCTAATGTTGTTCGGAAAATCATATGTCATTTACAAGACCTGGACTAAGTCAAACGACAGGAGGATGTTAAAAAAACATTGGTCAATACATACAAAAGTCAAACTTAAACAACTTTAAACATTCAGGCGAAGACCAAAACGAATACAAAATGAATAATTACAAGCTATAGACATAAACGCATCAACAGATCTAAGCCGTCTGCGATGACATGTAGGCTTGTTGCCGACGCCATGCCTTCCCAAAATTGCTCGTTTTCTCGTTTCTTCAATCCCGGGCCTCCTAGCTCCATTCCAAAGCCCCATTTAACTCCCGAAATGCACCTTAAACCTATCAAGACCTGCAAAATGCAAACCATACCAAAGTAGAGCATTTGAGAACCAAATTTTGCATATAAACACGAATTTAAACACGAGAAATTAAAGACTTTCAACCACTTAAGCTTGTCTCGTGATATTTTGCAATATTCTGGTGGATGTGCCCCTGCATAGACACTTCGAAGCGCCCAGGAATACTCTATGACACACATTTGTGAGAGCGAGATCACGATCACTGATTATGACACGCGGCTCCACGCACTTTTGCAACATATGTTTTATCCTCTCTAGCTACCATATGAAGTTCTCCTTATCTTCTTTCGAAATAAATGCATAAGTAATACAAAAGCCATACAAAACATCTTGCGTGTCGATTTTACACCCACAACTTGAACAAATGGAAGTCTATACACATTTGTTTTGTCAAGTCGTGTTAATCATCAACACATGCGGGAATGCACGCCACATCTCGTATAAGTAATGATGAACAAAGAAAAACTCCTACATGACATTTGCGGAGGGATTATACTAAATGTCATAAACGTAATATTTAGAATGCAACAACTTCTAGTACCTGCATTATAGTTTGACCGAGTTGCTTTTCATATTTAATCTTCCTTAAAGCATTGTATATGTCTTATATAACACACACTTAAGTGGTTTTGATCCTTTATGGTTGAAAGAATGTTACATGCCTCCATGTTTTGCAAATATAGCTTCCCCACCAAATGGCATCCCTCACATGTACTTCCAAACAATACATTTTTAATCATATACTCCTACTAGTTTGCCTGTTATGTTCGTCACCATAACCGCATTCAAGCCATATATTCATGGTCATTGCTGACAACCCTTTGCCATCTATCTACAATCGTCGTGTAACAATCATATTAGATTGTTTTTACTCTCTCTCTCTATATATATATATTATATATATAATATATAGGAGATGGATCTGTTAGGAACTACCCTTTATTGGGAGAACCGTGAGAACTAATATGAACACAACAAAAAATACTTAAAAAATCTAAAAAAACACACTATTTTTTTATTTTTTTAATATTTTTTTTACAAAATCTCTATATTACGTTACTAAAAAACAAAAAAAATTCCGAGTAAGAATTATCCATTCACATGTGCATATGTATCATTTCTTTGACAAATTCTGTAATATATTACCAATATTAGACAATTACACATTCATTTACAGTACCATCTATAATACACTACTTTTTTACATTACCAATATTAGAAATGCACATGTGCATCTATATGTATGAACATGATATAATGTGTACCACTTTGAATACATGTTCCTTTTTCTCTATCATACCATCCATAATACACTACCATTACCTTCTACCATCACTAATACAATACTATTACCTCCTACCATCCATAATACAATACCATTACCAATATGTATAATATTTTCACTTTATGAACATATACATCAACACCCTTCATACCATCCAAACAACATATTACTGACAAATATAACCAAACAATCAACCACTAGATACAACTAACCAAAAAACATATATATGGGCCTACTTTATCATTCGAAATCACAATCTTTTTGTACCAAAACACGTTATAACATGGTTATATATAATGATGCACATGTATATTTCTAATATTGGTAATGTAAAAAGTAGTCTATTACGGATAATAGTGTAAATGAAAGTGCAATTGTCTACTACTGTTAATGTATTACGGGATTTGTCAAATAAATGATACATATGCACATGTGCATTGATAATTGTTACTCGAATTTTTTTAGTGACGAAATATAGCAATTTTTTTTTAAATATTAAAAAATTTTTGTGTGTTTTTTAGATTTTTAGGTATTTTTTTGTGTTGACATTGGTTCTCACAATTCTCGTAATAAAGGGTTTTTTCACATAAACCCTATCCTATGTATATATTAATTATTTTGAATTGGATACCAATTGGTCCCATACTTTTCTTACTTATAAATTATATTGGAAAGATTTTAAAGAAGCTTATAAAACAATAATACTTAATACATGATATTCAACCGAGCTTTTATAATCGAAAAGTGGGATGTAAGTTGTGACTAAAACCTCGTCCAAAGTAACATGGTTGTAGTTAATTACACTTATTAACGAACTATAACCCGTTCAACCCATTTCAAGCTCTTCGTTCCAATGTAATCTATACTAGTGCTTTACCAAAAATGCATACACAATGGCAGATTAGCAAAACTAAACGAATAGAAAGAAGTTATCAAAGTGAACTTGTATATAACCGGAAGAAATGATAAAATTAAACATGTTTATCTTTAAAATAAACAATTTTAATGCATATCAAGATATGAAACTCTATATTCAAGAGTCATATGATGACTTTCAATTCAATCAACCCTTACCCTTGGAACATTAAGGTTAATTCAAATTGATTTAAGGTATTTTCAACAAAGGTTGGTCACAATGCTGATAAGTGATATGATCTGACCCTCGCTACAATGTATATAATGTTAGTGACGTGGCCATTCATTAAAGTGGTCTGATAGGTGGATCTAGTTTTCATTATTTCATATGCTCTTCTACGGCTCTCCTAGTCTGACTCTCTTTCCCACTACCTTTTACAATTACTTTAATCAACTATAAAAAATGTAGCTTATTTATACCTTTTCATTAATATTTTGAAAAAAAAATATATAATATTATTATTTTTATACTTTAATTTATGACTATTAATTAGTCTTCAAATTAATATACGAAACCAGGGAACACTCTAGAGAAGAATAACATCTCAATTGTTACGGGTAGAATTTATGTTACTACCTTAAATTTTTTTATTAGTATCCTTTTTATTTTTAAAATAATTTCCACGATATAAAAATTATATAATCAATTGTTACCGGGTAGAATTTATGTTACTACCTTAAAATAAATTTCTATTAGTATCTTTTTTATCTTTTAAATAACTTCCACGATAGAAAATTACATAAGAATGATCGGTAAACTAGCAACAAGTCGTGCCGCCACCATCTTTTGAATACCAAATCCAATTTTATCAAAAATAATTTTTTTGCTTCTTGGCGTCGAAAAATTGTTCTGCACTACTCTCTGCACTTTGTCCAAAATACCAACAGCTTCAGGAGGAGGAAACCAAAGGTATCAAAGATAAAGGGAGTGAAGATATGTTGATTCTCTATACAAGTTTTTTCATACTTTGCAACTTTCCTTGATTTTACCTTCAACACGGTCGACCAGTCACAAAAAAGATTTCTCTGAGCCTAACAAGAGGGATACTATGCTAAGTTCACAAAGACCTATTTCCCTCTTAGCCAACCAAAAACAAGAATTTTGCCTTTGATATCTTTTGATATTGCCATGTCAAAGTTATATATGACTAACAAGTTATTTTTTTCATAATATTTAACGGTAGGTACATTGTTAAAAAAATAATATAATATTTAGATTATTGAAAAAAAAGCTAACTCTCTACATATACATACATAAATTAAAAGAAACCTTTTATAAATATTATTTACTGTTAAAAGAAGAAAATGGTCATTATTCATTGAGTGAGAAAGATATATATATATATATTATATATAATTATATATATATATATAAAGTAATTTTAATAATTTGATTTTAAGATAGCTAACTAATTAAATTTGTAACTAATTTTTAAAATATATTTTTTCAAGACAAATTAATTTATGGTTTAAGAGAACTTTTTATATGTGTATGAAGTATAGGATAAATTTTGATATATATATGATAAATTTTAATATGTATAGAATAAATTTTGAAATATAAAATAAAATGTTTTTACCTAATTAATGAAAAAGAAAATAATTAATGAGGAGTTTTAAAGTATTTGTTGTTTCTATCATTACACTATTTCTTCTTTTTTCTTCTTATATTAAGTTTAGGGATGAACATTTGGTATTGGGTACCGGTAACGTACCGGTACCGAATTTTCCGTACCGAATTTTTGGTGCCGGTATCCACTTTTTGTCATTTTCGGTATCGTTACCGTACCGGTACCCAGTTTTGACGAATTTTGGTATCGATATTTTCAGTATCGGTACCGGTTTGATACATTAATACTACACTTATCTCTAGTTAAGTTTCTTCTTAAATGATCATTCTCCATTCTCTTGTATATAAAAATATTAATATTTAACATGAGATATGAGATTGTATATAGCAAATACACATTCTATTCTATATATCTACAAAAGAAGTGGATGACCAGTGCCAACAACCTATGTGATAGCTAGCCACTGATTATTTTTTTTACAGTCGTCATCCCTTTTAAATAATATATACAAACTCACTTGACTTTAAACATATATTTAGAGATGGCATAGCGATATATGATACACTCAAGAATCTTTCTACCCGGGTTTAATTCCCAAATCTTATTTTCTATGGTTTGCCCTTTAGCTTGATTTGTCCTTTTACTAAGTTTATTTTTTTGACTTTTTTTACATTTCTTTTTCATCTCTTTTTTTATTCCAGCATACTCAATTTTAATATTGAATTTCTTTTATGCGTTTTTCTTGACATACATTCTTATAACAACTTAGTTTTCCGTGTGTTATGAATACATCGTTACCTAGTGAGTTTTTCCATTGTTTGGATTTCAAAATAACTAATCCAATACGACACTAAGAAAAAAACGTTAATTGCTAGTTTATAACATACAATGAAAATCACATTTTGGTAATATAACTAATATCCAATATCTATAGTGACATGGATCGCCCCATAAGTGTTCAAAGAGATTACTCTAAATCTTTTGTATGCTTTAAATTACGTTACTTTCAAAGATGGACGCTTCACTTTATGCTTAAATGGTCGCTTTTATGATCATATTGAAGCCATAAACAAAAAAAGTTACAATTGTTGTAAAACAACGCCTAATAGCAACCAATATATGATATATGTAAACAAGAATTATAGAGATTATATAGAGAGAAAGATAGAAAGAAGAATTGAAGAACTCATTCTTATTGATATGAAGTATGAACTACATATGTCTCTATTTATAGGCTTACAAAGATGGGAGTTAAGTACTTAGAGAGTCATCACATTATGAAGACATGTGAGTTAAGTACTTGGAGAGTCACCACATTATGAAGACATGTGAATAGTCACACATTAAAATAATAATAATGCATAATACTCCCCCTTGACTATCACGTGACAAAATAATATATTTTTTTTATAATACGCTTGGTGATGCTGCTTTATTAAAAATCTTGCCAGGAAAACACAGTAGGATAAAAACCATAGCTAAGGGAAAAAGAGTGCAGCGCGTATTATTCTCCCCCTGATGATTTAAGCTCCTTGATTCGACACATCCCGATCCCATGAACCAGTTTCTTGAATGTAGATGTCGGAAGTGATTTAGTAAACAAGTCTGCCAAATTGTCGCTAGAACGAATTTGTTTGACAGTAATATCTCCATTCTTTTGCAAATCATGTGTGAAAAAGAACTTTAGTAAAATGTGCTTTGTTCTATCTCCTTTGATGCATCATTCCTTAAGTTGAGCAACGCATGGTGCGTTGTCTTCATGTAATATTGTTGGTCCCTCATCTCTCATAGAAATGCCACAAGACCCACAAATGTGTTGTATTACATTCCTTAACCAAACACATTCTCGGCTGGCTTCATGAATCTCCAATATTTCTGCATGATTAGATGACGTGGCTATGGTTGTTTGCTTTACAGAACGCCATGAAATAACAGTACCTCCACTTGTGAATAAATATCCAGTATGAGATTTTCCAGTGTGAGGATCAGACAAATACCCTACATCAGCAAAACCAACCAAACTTGTTTTCGATTGATTAGTAAAATACAAACCCATATCGTTTGTACCTTGAAGGTATCGAAATATTTGTTTTACCCCATTCCAATGCCTCTTTGTTGGGCATGAACTGTATGTTGCCAATAAATTTACAGAAAATGATAGATCTGGTCGTCTATGCCTAGCAAGAAATATTAGTGCACCAATTGCACTTAAATATGGTACTTCTGGACTAAGAATTTCTCTCCATCATTCGGAGGTCGGAATGGGTCTTTCTCGACATCAAGAGATCTTACAACCATTGGAGTACTCAATGGATGTGATTTTTCCATATAGAACCTTTTAAGTAACTTTTGTATGTAGTTTTGTTGATGCACAAGGATTCCACCCTTAAGATGTTCGATTTGTAACCCGAGACAAAATTTTGTTTTGCATTTCAAATTCTTTTTTCAAATATTCAACCGCCTTTTGGAGCTCCCTTGAGTTCCAATTATATTCAGGTCATCAACGTATACAACAATTATAACGTATTCAGATTCTGACCTTTTTATAAAGATACATGGGCATATTGAATCATTTTTATAACCTTCTTTCAAAAATACTCACTAAGGCGATTATACCACATACGCCCAGATTGTTTTTGTCACACCCCGACCCGCAGCGGAAAAGGTGATCGGGGCATGATTGGGTTATCATCAAAGCTCATGACATTTATTATGCGTTTCATATTCATTAATTACAATTTAATGGAAATTTACAATAAATGTTACAATATGTTCTAACTATCAATCTAAGCTTCTTTGTTCTCTTCTAAGGCATATCCTATGTTTTCCTTGCTTCAACCTGTTCACCTGTATCATGTGTAAAAGGGTTTTTGGATCAACATAAAGTTGGCGAGTGAATCCTATGGAAAACATTTGAACAAGTTTATTTAAATTGATTATGAAATATGTGCACAAACAAACATGAATAAAAATAGATGTAAAACTTATTCAACAATCATAAGATATTAAATAAAACACACATGAACAATAATGGAACATTTAGAGGCACGCGATGCTCAACTCGTCTCTCACGAGGAACTGAGGGGCCTAATGAATGAATTGCATAAACATGATAATATGAATGACACAACTACAAACAATATAAACTCAATGATACAAACATGAACAATAATGAATTTGATTTGAGGCACGCGTTGTTCAACTCGTCTCCCACGAGGAACTGATAGGCTTAATGAATGAGTTTCATATAATTTGACAAAAGGAAATAAGTAATCACAACAATATAACAATCTAAGTTTAGATCATGATGTGGTATGGCACAAGTTTAAATAAACAAGTTAATTATTTTTATAACACATGACACACCCCAAAACGTGTAATTTAAAAGGGGGAGTTGTAAGATTCACTCACAGTGGGTGCGTTCGGTTGATGATGTTGAATGCACGCGAAGTGGTTTTAACCACGAGTGAGATTTAACCTAGATAAATCGCATTATGGTTTGGTAAGTAAACGGATTTTATTAATCTATTTTAGTAGGATTGTTGGGTGTATTTTTGTGAGTTTAAGGCTATTTTCTAACCTTAAAAATGTTATTTTTAAGTATTTTAAATTGATTTTTAATTAAAATAATTAAATAAAAATAATAAAAAAATTTGACTTTTTCTGACCGTTGACTGACCGTTGACCGGTTCGAGTGCGGAATATAAGTGCGCTGGGTGAGGCTCGAACCCGAGACCTCCCGTACGCGTGCACGCAGCTCTACCAACTGAGCTACGTGTCTAACCCGTTATATATCTGATTTTAATTAAATATATATATTAATTATGTTTAAACAGAAATCCTTTATTTTTAAAAACGATTTAAATCAGTTCGGACGGTGCGCTCCACAGGTCTCGAACCCGGGACCTGTGGCTTAAACTAACACACAGTCCACCGCTGGACTGTGTGGGCAACTTGTTAACTTTACTGATTTTTATTATACTTAAACACAATTTAGTTATTTCCTTTTCTGTCTTATTTAAAAAGAATAGATAATTGTCCGAGTCGGTGCAGTAGCCCGGACTCGAACTCGTGACCTGTGATATAAACATACACACAGTCCACCGCTGGACTGTGTGTCTAACTTGGTTATTATTCCGGTTATTAATATACTTAACATATACCTGTGGCGACTCCGGTTCAGTTAATCAAAAAAATCATTTTTATTAAGGCAGCGTGTGTGAAACCGGATTCGAACTCGAGACGTTCGTATGTTTAATGTGCACACAGTCCACCGCTGGACTGTGTGTCTAACCCGAGTAATATCCTGATTTTAATTATACATATACGTTCCGTGGCTTCGTCTTCTTCGCTGAGTTATAACCAGAAGTGATGTCTGACCGGTTCGAAGTTTCAATTAGGTTTCTTTAGTGTTTGATGATTAAATACATATGAGATATAAGTAAAAAGAAAAAATTAAGCGTGAGGTATACCGACTTGCTTTCCTCTGTTTTCCGCCAGAACTCCGGCGACAGCAATAAGCTCCGGCGTCAGGTGTCTTGCAGCAGCGAGTCTCCAGAAAGTTTGAAAAAGGTATGGGTGGCTTCGGTATAAGTTTAAAAGGTTTAGTAAGGCTCAAAATGAGGAAACCGGTTTTCTGGCGACGAACAGAATAATTCCGGCGAGTGGAATTACGTCGAGAAAAAGTGTGGTTTTGAGCGAAAAGGTTTGCAGTGGGTTGTGGGTGAATTTATAGGGCAAATCGTCGAAGAACTTGGTCTGATTTCCGACTGTATTCATCGGTTATAAAAACTCCGGCGGTTATGGTTTGGTCGCGGACTCAGACGTCGGTTATAACCGATGTCTTAGTTATGGTTTACGTTATAACGGAAGATGTTGTTAAAAGCTCGCGAGATTATCGGGATTCCGACGACTGAACTTTTGGGCGCCGGTTTTGAATTCGCAACGTCACTTTATGAATTAAATGATTTCAATATATAACAAACAAAACAAGTGGCGCTAGTGGTTTGTGTGTGTGTGTTAAGTTTGTTTGCTGGATCGGTAGTGACCCGGGTTCGAAACCCGGCAGGGACTTTTTATTTTTATTTTGCGATTTTCAACAGTTTTTCAAAAACTAAATATATATTCCCGTATAATAATTGATTATGTATCGTTTAAAATTATTTTGGGCATTTAATTCGCAACGAAATTTTTGACTGACTGTTCGGTTGATAAACGGAGCGGGTTTGGTAAATCCGTTTTTTGACGGATGTTACAGTTTTAGCCCATATAATAATTTGTTTAATTTAATTGAAAGATGTTCTCGAGAACTAGATGTACATGAGTTTGGCAATTTGAATCCTTCAGGTAGTTTCATGTAAATATCAGTATCAGGTGAGCCATAGAGGTAGGCTGTCACAACATCCATTAGACGCAAGTTAATCCCTTCTTGTATTACCAGACTAACAAGATAACGAAAAGCTGTCGTATCCATCATCGGAGAATATGTATCCTCATAATCAATCCCAGGTTTTTGCGAAAATCTTTGTGCTACTAATCTTGCCTTGTATCGTACAATTTCATTTTTCTCATTACGTTTTCGCACAAAGACCCACTTATATCCGATAGGCTTTACACCTTCAGGTATAGGGACTACTGGTCCAAAAACTTCTCGTTTATTGAGGGAATCTAATTCTGCCTTAATTGCGTCTTTCCAGTTTGGCCAATCATTTCTTTTTTTACAATTCCTCAATAGATTTTGGTTCTTGATCCTCATTATTTTCCATTACTTCTAGCGTTACGTTATATGAAAACTGTCATCAACATCGATTTCATTTCGGTTCCATACCTTTCTGGACATGATATAATTTATTGAGATCTCTTCGTTTTTAGGTACATGAGGTTCTTCTGGAACCATCATGTCTAGTTCTCTTCATGAAGACTCTTTTCTTGGCATTATCATTACCTGAATTGACCATCTCCATTATTTGCTCCTTTTTTCTTTCGAGGATTTTTATCTTTAGAACCGATTGGTCTACCACGTTTGAGGCGTGCATTAGCCTCATTTCCAACATGTGGTTGTCCTTCTGGGACACTTATTTTTACTGGAGCATTAGCAGCTGGTATGTGTGACTTAGTCACTCTCTTTGGGTCAGTGAATACGTCTGGTAGTTGATTTGCTAATCTTTGTAAATGAATTATCCTTTGAACTTCTAGTTCATACTATTTAGTTTTAGGATCAAGATGAGATAATGATAATTCATTCCAACTTATATTATTAATTTCAGCTGCTTTTCATCTCCCCCTAATGTTGGGAATGTTGTTTCAACAAAATGACAATCACCAAATCGAGCCGTAAATAAATCACCTGTTGATGGCTCAAATACTTAATGATCGATGTGATTCATACCCAACATATATTCCTAATATCCTTTGAGGTCCCATCTTTGTGCGTTGTAGTGGAGCGATAAGAACATATACGGCACAACCGAAAATCCTTAGATGGGAAATATTTGGTTCCTGACCAAAAACCAACTTTAATGGGGAGGAAGTGTGGTAACTCGTTGGCCTGATGCGAATTAGTGTTGCTGCATGTAAAATTGCATGCCCCCAAGCAGATGCTGGTAGTTTTGATTTCATAATCACTGGTCTTGCAATCATTTGAAGTCGCTTGATAAGCGATTCAGCAAGTCCATTTTCTGTCTGTACATGAGGTACATGATGCTCTACACTTATGCCAATAGACATGCAGTAATCATTGAAGGTATGGGATGTAAATTCACCAGCATTGTCCAACCGAATTTTCTTTATGGGATAATCTGGAAAATGTGCTCTTAGCCTTATTAATTGAGCAAGTAGTCGTGCAAATGCCATATTGCGACTTGATAGTAAACTCACATGTGACCATCTAGTTGATGCATCAATTAAGACCATAAAGTATCTAAATGGTCCACTAGGAGGGTGTATATGCCCACATATATTCCCATGTATTCTTTCTAAAAAACTCAAGGATTCTGTCCATCCCTTAACTGGTGATGGGCGAGTGATTAACTTCCCTTGTGAGCATGCAACACATGTAATATCCTTAGATTGAAGAATTTTTGGTTCTTCAAAGAATGACCACATGAATTTTCTATAATTTTCGCATCATTATTGATCCGGGATGGCCTAACCGGTCATGCCAAATTTTAAATTTTCTCGATCCATAAACTTATGGTTTATGATTGCATTTGATTCAACTGCACCAATTTTAGTAGAATACAAACCAGAGGAAAATGCGGGTAACTTCTCTAATATATGCTTTTTACCCGAAATCATACTTGTGATTTGAAGGTACTCATCATGTCCCTCACTTGTAGTCTCAAGATGATATCCATTTAAACGGATATCTTTAAAGCTTATTATATTTCTTTGAGATAGTGGGCAAAATAATGCATTGTTAATTTTGAGCAAAGTTCACTTTGTAGAACTACATAAGCTTCTCCAAAGCGTTCTATTAATTTTGTTTTACCGGATATAGTACCAACGCTTGCTTCTTTCTTTATTAAACTAGAGAAATAATTCTTTTTCTTTAGAATCATATGCGTAGTAGCACTTTCTATTAGACATACATCTTCACCACTAACAGGACGTTTAGTTGAACACTCCATGTGCTTCAAACAGAACAAAATTTCATAAATATGGTTCAAACATAACAAATCCCATAAAATGTCTTGATAAAACATTAAGGAAATAACATAATTTTAAATATAATCATTCACGCGTAAGGAAAATTGCAAGCATCCAACTGGTTGATATCAGCCATGATATCACCAGAATCCAATTTTGCTTGCTCGATAAGGAAATTAGCATAATCCAGATTAGTTGCATTAGTAAGGTCCTTTTCACCACTTGGGACATCAACATTTCCATATTCATATGTGAAATTTGTCTCAATTTCTTTCCCTTTTTCTTTTATAGATTATTTGTAAAGCTCTACCAAGTGTCTGGTTGTACGACATGTACCAGCCTAGTGGTTGTTACTTCCCATCGATAGCATGCATTCGATGGGGTTCCTTTTTTCTTTTTACCTTTTTCCATCATTGGATTTCTTTTCATAATCATGCAACTTTTGGTGGGTTCCTTTGTTTTAAAAATTGAACACCATGATAATTCCCCCGACTATATCCACGTCCACGTCCACGACCATGACACGACCACGACCATGACCATGACCACGCCCACGTTGATAGCCATGACCACGTCCGTGACTTCCACTTTGGTCATTATATGTTGTCACATTCACTTCAGGGAATGGAGTTGTACCAACCGGACGAGTTTCATGGTTTTTCATTAGTAGCTCATTATTTTGCTCAGCCATAAGAAACATGATATTAAGTCACTATATTTGGTGAAGCCCCTTTCACGATATTGTTGTTGCAAGACAATGTTTGAGGCGTGAAAGGTGGAGAATGTTTTTTCCAACATCTCCTTATCAGTAATATTTTTACCACATAAAATCAATTGTGACGTGATTCTAAACATTTACTCACTTATAGAGTTAAAGTCTTGCAACCTTAAATTGAGCCATTCATAACGAGCTCTTGGTAATATTACTGTTTTCTGATGGTCATACCTTTCTTTCAAATTGGTCCACAGGACGAGTGGATCTTTGATAGTGAGATATTCATTTTTCAAGGACTCATGAATATGGTGGCGTAAGAAAATCATTGCCTTTGCTTTATCTTGGGTATTTGTTTTATTTTCTGCTTTAATTGTTTCCCCAAGGTTATTGGCATTTAGATGGATTTTAGCATCCAAACCCATGACAGATAATTTTTTCCAGTGATGTCCAAAGCCATAAACTCAAGCTTTGCAAGATTCGACATAGCTAACTATATTAAAGAAATACGCATGAATTAATGCATGTTATTATAATCAAATAAAATTTAGTAACCATTATTGACTATAAAATAAAACAAGATTAACAAAAAAATAATAATGTATTAAGTCATTACCAATTAAAGTTTGTTTTACATATATTTGTATATGATATATCCATGCATATAAAGATATTAGGTTAGTTAATAGATGGAAGATGCCAATAATTTAAAATACATATACCTTTTACTTCGTCAAAATTCTCCCTCTTAATTATTATTATGCTAACAATGATATACTAATGTCGCATTATGATAACATAATAAACTACATATAGTTTATAGATTAATAAACAAGTAAATACAATCTGGTAATTAACGAAAATGTAACCAGTAATGAAATACTAAATTATACTATAGGTGTGTTTTGTTTTATTTATTTAATTATTTTTGTACGTTTTACAAACTTAAATAAATCCAAACAAATAAATATGTTAATTACATGACTTAATATAATTAGTTCTATAAGCTTTACAAAACTCATCAAGTTATAAACAATCATTTATCATATCTTAATTTTATCTCATCATAATTGGCATAAAAGGAATTTTAACAAATATAATAAAGGAAAATATGATAAAGGAAAATATGTGTTTTTAACTATATCTTTCTATGAAAAAACTCTTAGGATTCATTAAAACAAAACTTTTGATTGTGAAAGATGGAATAAAGTTCCATGGCTTAACACGAAAAGAAAATAGAAAACTATTTCCATCCCTCATTGTTTAGATTAAACAACAATATATAACCAATAATATCATAATGGTCCTTTGAACTAAACATTGTATGAATTGCAATATACGTTTAAGAGAATGAAGAACAATGAAAGTTAATATACATTGTAATAATACGATCTAACTCCAAAAGCAAGTCGTGCTGATAACGTGTTGTAAAACAACGGCCTAATAGCAACCAATATATGATATATGTAGACAATAATTATAGATATATATAGAGAGAAAGATAGAAAGAAGAATTGAAGAACTCATTCTTATTGATATGAAGTATCAACTACATATGCCTCTATTTATAGGCTTACAAAGATGAGAGTTAAGTACTTAGAGAGTCATCACATTATGAAGACATGTGAGTTAAGTACTTGGAGAGTCACCACATTATGAAGACATGTGGATAGTCACACATTAAGATAATGATAATTCATAATAACAATAACCTATTTTATATATTTTTTTAAACGACAAATCAACAACCTAGTCTATATAAGTTAACTTTTTACGTTAAAAATACAGAAGGTATAAAAGTTAGTTAATTCAATGATAAAGATATAAAATAAAAGTATAGGGCTCGGTTTAAATGAGAACCACTACAAGTTGTGAAAACCATGAGAACTCATATTTCCCGCGCGAGTTGGGCCAACATTTTTTGGACAAATGTAGATGAAAATATTATAAATACATCTGTATAAAAAAAGCAAAAAAAAACTTGCCGAGTCAATAGTTTTGTCTAATGTAAGTTTTTTACACGCTGGTGTAAATTTGTTACGAAGACAAATATTTTTTTTACACCTCATGTAAATGTGTTTATGTGGCATTTACTTTTTTTTCTGAAACAAATGATTTTTTTATGATTTTTGAGAAAAAAATTGTTTTGAAAAAACTTTTGGATGGCATAGTTCTCATGGTTCTCACAACTTAAGGTGGTTCTTATTTTAACCTATCCCAGGGGCGGACCTACCCTATACGAAGGGGTAACCTCCGCTACCCTTTGACGCTCCGGTGATAATGTAAATTTTGAAAAAAATTGACTTTTTTTATAAAACGTTACCCCTACGAATATTTTCTAGATCCGCCACTGCCCATCCCTAAAGTATATATAAGTGTATAAAATATATATATATATCAAATAAAAGATTAATTCCACTCTAAATGATATTAGTGTAAGTTTAGTATTATTATTTGTCACACTAAAATAGTGTGTAACAGGCCTCCAACAATGGTGATGTGGCTTGGTCCGCAAACAAGGACTCGAAAGCCGGGCGAGAAGCATCAATAACTAGAGAGCTTGGTGAGAAGCATGGATAGAGAAATGGTGTGCAATAACTGAATCGTTAATCGAAATCAAACCAAAAACCGATGAAAACGAATCGAAATTAACCGAAACCGAATTAATCAAAAGCCGGTTATCGGTTATTTTTTTACCATCGATTAACCAAAATTAGAACTGAATCGAACCGTTTATGTTCTCATATATTTCTAGCTTCTATACCTCTATTTCATGTTTATTCTTTCATTTCATGTAAAATACCTCCACTTTATTTATTTAAACCTCTATTTCATGCATTTATACATCCAATTCATTTATTTATATATCGATTTCATGTATTATACATGTATTTCAAGTATTTATACCTTCATTACATGTATTTTTAAACAAAAAAATTAGACCTTGTTCGAATTGAGTATTTACCGAAATTAATCGAACCGAACCGAAAACCGACAAATTAACCGAATTAACTGAACCAATTAACCTATGACTTCGATTACGTATAATGCTAATAACAAACCGTACACACCCCTAGATGGAGGGATTGCCCGCATGGTGGTGCATCCTCACACGTCTACAAACGCAAACCGGTCCACTTGCATTAATTTTTTTACATGTATATAATTAAAAAAATATATTTGAAAAATTAAAACCTACTAGCACTCTCATTTAAACTCAAACGTACACCCACTCTTATTTTTTGCTTTCACTTTCAAAATCAAGCGTCACACCTATTACACTTTCAAATTCAAATTTCATTCTACTCTTATTCCATCTCAAATCAGTTCACTCTCAACTCAACCTGCACACTCTCATCTAAAAAATGAATGGAGGATATCCATTTTCCACTAAATTAGAAAACCTACAAGTGATCCGCCTCCCATTGTTGAACTTGTACGCCCTGCAAACTTGGCACCTCCTGTTGATGACTAATATAGAGTAGAACTAGGCCTTCGATCAGGTCTTTGGTCAACTTAGAATAGGGGACGAGCATGTACACCATTCAGATGAGGAGTACGCCAGTGAACTTGAATGGCGTCTGAGGAACTATAACCTTTGAGAAGACGAACACTAAATGGATTCGGATTGCACATTTGATTTGATCGGCAATCTTTAACTATGTGTCTTATCTTATTTTGTTGTATGTTTCTTGTTTAAAATATGATGTATTCATTCTCCTCCAGTTCTTATCCATATACTTATAAATTAACTAAATTGTAGATTTATCTAATCAATTTAAATATTTTCATAAAAATACCCACCATATGATTCCTCATAGCTATGTCTATTCAATTAAATAATATATTTTTAATCAATTTTACTATTCTTACTCTCTCTTCCACTCACAAAAGAATTGTAAGACATGAATAGGATCTTATATTTAAGGAAATAGTTAACGTTTCCATATAAGTTTATGGATATGGTTTAGGTTTAAAGAACATATTGTTGGAGTAATTAATTTTAATGTGTTTTTTAAACTTTATAGGCTTAGAGAAATTAATATTAATAATCTATTTAAATTTTTTAAGGTATAGGTTTAAGAATTTTAAATTAATAAATGTATAGGTTTAAAATTTAATTAATTAGTCCATGTCCTTTCGGTTTTAGTTTTTCTTATCAATTAAGATGAATTTTATCGCATTTGTAGAACCTTATACTCAATTTCTAGTTTTTCTTATCAGTTAAGACGAAGTTTGATCGCATTTGTAGAACCTTATACTCAATTTCTAGCTGATGTTGTAGCGTTACATACTACTAGAATTTTTCTAATAAGTTCCGACCTACACGAACTCAATCCTTGGATCTAATTTTAAAGATAACGAGGGTCGCATTGTTATTACATCAAACTCAAGTTTCATGCTAGTTCGCCGTAGATGGCACGTTAAAAGAATATAGCATTAAGATTATCAAAGTTAAAGGTTCTAGTTTAATGATTGTATCGAAAGTTAAAGAATTCCATAAAATATTGTAACACCCATAATTTTATGGGATTATTGTTATGGATCAACTATGAAAAAGGGTTAATTTCATATTGGACATGATAATGGTCTTAAGGTGTCACACCTTGGATTTCCAACCCGAAATCCAAACACCGGTGGGCCCGGGTGGGGAGTATCGTGACAACAGTTGATAATATCATGGTCAATTAAACACAGCACAACGGAAGTCTTGGAGTAAAATTAATATTACAAACCGAATGTTCGAAAATACAAAATAATATACAAGCTTGTAATAGAAGATCCACATGCGGATCATAAATTGTACAAGGAAAGAATATAAAACAGACTTTGGGCAGATTAGGATTTGCAAGATCCTCTATCACTACCGAGCACTTCCGGCCTATTTTCGTATTGTACCTGCAGATTAGTCTTTTGAAAATACGTCAGCTTTCGCTGGTAAATACACTCAATTGACTCATTTTGAAAACATTTAAAAAATATTTTAGGTGCGTATCAACACAAAATCGTTTTATAACTTGGGTTAATTGACCGTCCAACCTTGTTAACAGATTTACATGTTTGTCATACATATGTGGCTCGGCACGAAAACCGAGACACAATTAACATACACACCACTTTGGACTCACGAAGGAGTCAATTCCTCCCAACCTTGTGGGAATGCATAATTGAGCGTCTATCGGGTGTATGCCTACACCCGCGCTAAGGTCGTGGCCATTTCGATTGTAATGAGCCGAGGATATCCAGGACACGGTAGTTAACCCCCGATGTTTAAATTATCAAACAAAACTGATTAAAACAGAATATGCGGATTTCTATCCCAAACTGGCGTTCGATTAATCCCATTTCTGACCAAGCGGTAATAATTTACCGTAACCCAAGCCCGTATAGGGGAAATAAGTCGAGAGTATTTACCTGAGCTAGTCTTCTATTAATTTTTTAATAACCTAGCCGTACACAAAAAGGACTAAGTGCAGATAGCATTTACTGGCAAGTCTCTAGTCTAGATTATGGCATAAACTAACCAATTAAATACTAAAAGTCTTATTTAAGTCATAGACTTAGACCGACTAGCGTACTTGATCAAAACGTATGACGCTAGATTAAACGATGATTGGATAAAACGTAGTTTAATCCCAACAAGTACCTTGACTTGTTTAATATGGGTAAACTATTAACATTCTGGATTTTGAGACTTAAATGACAAGGTTAAACCCGTTTCGATTAATTTTCGTAAATAGTTACATATATGTAACCGTGCGCATATTAGCGATGTCGGGTAACCGGATAAGTCATGGACAAGCTCTATATGCCATTATACTTTAAATAAGTTAAGATATCAGTAGGATATCAACTTGTATGCCCGTTAAGGTTTTAAAACAAATTATGCCTCATAAGGGCATTTTGGTAATTTTATACCGTAATAAAGGAACTTGAATATAATTTTAATGTTATAGTCATAAGTATTTTGAAAAATACTTTATTTATGATATAATATCAATAGGATATGAATTATATGTGTATTTTACCTTTTATGACCAAACTATGCACCGAATGGGCATTTTGGTCATTTTACACATAGTTTATAATTTATTTCGGATTCTGAATTTATAACATGTACCTACTGTAAATATGTTTAAAATAAGGTTTAAAATCAGTAGGTAACAAGTCTTGGTCAATAATATGGTTTAAAACCATACTATGCGCCGAAACGGCACTTATGTCGTAAAATGACGTTTTCAAGCGATGTCTACGAAAACTGACATTAAGGTCAGATAAAATGTTTAAAACATGTTATTTAATATAACATATCAGAAGGTAAATGATTTATCTTGAAAAGATTTTATTAAAACCATTTTATAACCACAAGGGCTAAAACAGTCATTTATCGACATAGTTTAAGGACCTGCTTGAAAACTCAGTTTATAACTTGGTTTAACATCCCAAATAATCCTACTTGTAATATTACATCAGTAGGAAACTTATTTTCAAATTCACTACGAATTTAAAACCTTGTTTTATGTAAAAAGGACATTTTGGTCAAAGATGGCATAATTATGGAACTTGCGCATAAACTTGGATTCTGATTATGATAATTTAATATAACCTCAAAGGGTTATGCTACATTATATTACGACCATAATGCAAATTTAGATCAGTAAGTAACTAATCTAAATCGGATCAGAATCGAAAGTCAAAGAAGAAGTCAAACTTCGCGACTTTCGGTTGCGAACCGACCCTAGAACTGAAATTGACGAGCCGAACATGTTCTTACATGTTCTAATAATTATTACCAAGTTGTTTAAGTGTCGAAACATGTTTCATAACACATATAAGATCAATTTATATTTTTTCGAAAAATGGTCTGTTTGACTTTTTATTTTCATAACTTTGACCGTCAATTGGTCTAGCAAACGTGATCTTCAGGAGGTGCCCTTTATGGGGACTAACACCTACCTTATTACGATCACTTAGCCTATGTTCATTTCGAACAATGGCTGGACCATAATGGTCTTAACCGAAAGTCAAAGCGTTTTACGAAAACGCTTGAATTTTGGATATAAAAGCCTATAAATGAAAATGCAAGAGCAAGAACACTTACTAGAGGTTTCTACAATGCAAGAGAACTAAGTTGGATGCTCCTTTCAGCTAGGAACTTCCAGAGGAGGGAGAAGAGTTATGATTTAGAAAGGTGCAAGTTCAAATGGTGAACTTGATCACCTATTTATAGTTGAGAGCTCAAAGGAGGTGAAGCTAGGTGTTTAGAGGTGTAAGAGGAAGCTTACAAGTGTCCCAAAATGTGGCATAGCAGTTTGGGAAGCCATGGTTTCAATTTAATGGTTTTGTGGAGTTTTGCTTGGCTACCAAACAATTTTTCTGCAGCAGACCCTGTCTCGCAGGGCGCGAAAGACTCAGGCCAGGTCTCTCGTGGCCCGCACCGCCCCACGGCCAGTTTCAAAGTTTGACACTTTAGCCCCTAAACTTTTAGAAAAAGCTTATAAAAACCAATTTAAACACCTTTTTGGCACTTTTAGCCCTCCGTAGCCAATACTTGGCATACCTGGGATTATGCTCGGACATTGTCGAGCTCTTGGTTCGTTAAAAGGTCACTCAGAGGTATAAATTTACATGTTGACACTTTTAATCCCTCCATTATCCAACTTTCACATATTTACAAAATTGAACTCTCTCGTCCAACAAATGGCACGTATGAGAGTTTAGGACTTCACAAAGGATCACTCAGAGACTTATGATAAGCATGTTAATCCCGATGTCACTCAGAGGCTGGGCATGTTGACATATCAGTCACTCAGAGGCCAAATTTCAAGCATGTTGACATATCAGTCACTCAGAGGCTAATGATTTAAGCATGTTGACATATAAGTCACTCAGAGGCTGTTATTTATGCATGTTGACATCAGACCATCACTCAGAGGCTCGGTTTGAGCATGTTGACGCCTTTAGTCCTTACTGGTCTTTAATAGACTATATTTAAAATACAACACGTGTCACTATACTATTGGACACGATTTTATAGGGTGTTACATAAGGGCATTATGTTATTTTTGTCTACAACCTTAATGAAGATGAAAGTGGAGAGTTCCCTTAGCCGCCCATTCACTCATAATCATTAGTAAGCTATAAGAGAGAAGAGGCAGAGAGAGTTGTGAAACTGAGTGAGTCTAATTCACCTAACTTGGTGTGATTTCCAAAGGAAGATTCATGGGTTAGGTTGGTGTCATCATCAGGGAGCTAAGGCGAGTGTTTTTTGATCGATGCATTTTCGCATGATAATGAGGGTTTTCAAGCTTGTTAAAGTTTAGTTGTGGTTCGAACAAGGAAAATGTAGGGTTTTCTATTAAAATTTTTATTTCATGAAAGGTTATGCATAGGATCATGCTAGACATTGATTATTGGATGTGTTTCAACTAATAAAGTGAGGAACTTGATATGTTTCCATACCTACAACGCGGTAGCCGCCATCACAGTTCAATCTAGGGTTTATACCCAAGAAGAATGTAGATCTCACATGATATTATTTATGAGAGATTTTTAGTTTTCGCATGCATGTTCTCGCATAAATTTTACATCGCATGGTATAGATGTGGCATGATATGGATCTTGCATGTTAGTTTTCTACGAAATTAACTCTAGGATCTCGCATGAAAGACTTGCGCGAAAGTTTACTTGTTGACCACCCATGCTATGCAAAAGTTGACCAATTTCACATCTAAACATTTGATCAAATCAACCAAGTGTCTAACGGGTGAGGATCATCCAAGGTACAATGTGTTGAAGCTTAATCTCACTGGTGAGTACCTAGCTAGACCCCCTTTTAGACTGTTTTGGGACGGTATACACACTTGCTAAAGTGTTCAATGTAAAATATGTTTTCAAAAGTAAACAATTTTATGAAAGGAAAGTATTGGCTTTTGGCCAAACTTTTCATCGATAGTGTTCTCAATCAGGATGAAATGTTTCTTAAGAATGATGTTGAAATGAAATACAAACCCGAGGAAAGTCAATGTTGTTATAGGTAAAGTTGTGGATCGGCAACTATTACGATAGGAAGGAACATTAGAGATGGCTATAAATATGTGCATGTGATGTGATAGGTAACTATATTGCGACAACTGACAGTTTGAGTATGTTTTATAACAGGATAGGACGTTAACTACGACTAATGGTATGATTGGACGTTAGCTACGACTAACCGCTAACGGTATGTGCATGTGATATGATAGACAAGTATGATTGGCGACAACTAACGGCTTGAGTATGTTTTAAAACAGGATTGGATGTTAACTACAACGAACGGTATGATTGGACCTTAACTACGACTAATAGTATGACTGGACGTTAGCTACGACTAACGTTATGACGGGAAATTAGCTACGATAATGGTATGATAGGCCATTAGATATAAATAATAGTACAACAGAACGTTAGCTATGACTAACAGTATGATGGGACGTTAGCTATGTTTAACGATACGATGAAATGTTAACTAAGACTAACGGTATGAGGGACATTAGCGATGGCTAATGATATGAACGAACGTTAGTGACAACTAATTGTATGAGCATACTATAGCAAAGTGTCTTTGTGGCTTGTCGATGGTTCCAACAATAGGTGATATGTTAAAGGACGTTTGCAATGGCTAACAATACGAAAGGATGTAATGTCATGTTATGCATGTTATGTTATGTTACGTCTTATTAGGTTTATGTTATGATGCCTATTAGATTACATATGTTTACTAACTAGAACTCGCTCAATATAGTTATCTTTTACTATAATGTTTATGTTATGATGCCTATTAGATTACATATGTTTACCTAACTAGAACTCGCTCAATATAGTTATCTTTTACTATGCACAATAAGTTGAGTAATGTTGGACAATAGAAGGGAATGGAAGGCATGTATCTGAAGGCTATCGTACTCAGAGGCTGCATCCCGTTTTGTTTATGAACAATTAGGTTATTTTGAAGGAGCATGTAAGTGACTTGATAGTTATTTTTGAACATGTATCATGAAAGTCTAAGAACTGTGTTGCAATTTTGTACATTTAACATATAGGACCCCATGGTTTTTGACGTGTCAAATACTATTTTTTAAAATAAACTTTCGTTAACAACAAATCCTATTATATAATCTTTATATAACTTTAAGTTTATGTCAATGTCAAACAATTTAAAAAGCATAAAATGAATTATTTTGCAGATTTAAAGTGATTGCGAGAACATTATTTTATTTTGATGAGTTGATAAGGGGGGATGGCTTACCTATGCAAAAACCACTAACCATATTTGTGATAAGAAGACATTGAGGAAGTGGAATTTGGTCTAAAAGCATAATTGACGAATCTGAAATTGGACTTGTCCCATTCTAAATGTTCTACCACTCTATCCAGCATCTTCAAGCATATCCGCCTTTTAAAACAGTTGAAAAATGGTAAAATAAGGGTTTCCCTAGGTTTCATACGATAACTAGATGATGTTGTCTTATCATTATTATCCTTCTATGTCTTGCTTCTTGCTAGTATTTAATACAATTCATCGTCATTCAAATGAATACTAGATGATGTAGTCAGATCTTGTAACAATAAGTTGTTTGATAATGGTTGTGTGTGTAATTTGAGTTGTTCTAAGTCCATTTTACACACCATATCTCACTGGGTCTCGGGTTATCGCTTTTGTTAATAGAAATTAGTAAAGGAAGATGATTTGTAAGAAATATTATGTATGATTTTAACACAATAGGGGGTACAACACTGCATAACAAAGTATAGTATATGTAGAAGTAGTTTTATTAATATACAGACCACCTCTCGTTAGTAGTATGGTTTAGAAGAAAAAAAAGGAATGAAAGTGTTTGAAATGCAGTTATTTGTATAGAATTTTGCACTAATGATCTCGCATTTTACTATTTTCGGTGTTTATGACTTTAAATTATTATATTTTGAATGGTAGATAATCATGCTATTGAGCAAACGTTCACAGAAATCAGAATTATGATAATATTAGTATGCTCACGTACTTGCTTTCACCGTAATGATAAGATTCAAGCTTACTAACAGTATTTTAGTTGAAATATCGGAATGAGTTACAGGCTGCTATATGGTAGATCGTTGGGTGCCCATTTTCCAACGCATTTTTATGATTTTCACTACGTTTACGCAGTGGCGGATTCAAAAATTATTTTCTAAATGTAGGATGAAGAGTTCAACCATATTTTCAAAGGGTGCTATCAGGTTTTTTGCCAAAAAAATACACTAATTTTTTTCAAGGGGTGCTCCCACCCACCCGGTCAAGGTCCGCCGTTACACGCACGGTTGGAGATGGTACCATATTTTAAAAGAGTTTTACCAATTGGGAAGAAACGATTTGCAAAAATTGCACGATTGATCTCCATGCTGATACTTGAAAAACATACAACAAACATAATTAAGGGTTTTAAGAATTACAATATATTTGCAAAGTACTTCTAAAAATGATTGATTGAATGAATAATAATATACCAATGTAGTTCTTTTTTTTTTTTTTAAAACATCATGAATGAGCATAGAAAACCAACCTTCTGCAAGACTAGAAATAACCATTAACCGGCTTGCAAGACTTGAAAACCCTTTCTTCAACCTTTCATTTGCACTCATTTGTTTTACATAATATACAACTTTGCATATATTTTTAAAAGTACAATCTAGAATATAATACATAATATTTTTCAAGTCAATTATATAATTATAACTGTTGCAAATGTCGACATTGCTCGTATTTGTTTTGGCTTGGTTCGATGGCGTCGACCCAAAATCCGAATTTGACATTATGGGGTTAGATATGTTTTCAACCGTTTTGAACCATTTTGATTGTTATTTATAAATACTGATATCAACTCATTTGATGTGCATCGCGCCGTAGGTTTATGCGATAACAGTCATATCCTTACATTTTATAAATTAAAAAATTACAAGATATAATATCATGATAAAAACAACCCAAAAATAGTATTTCTTTAAGACCCCAACCTTGTGCTATTTCACGCTTTCATGCTAGCACCACATGAAACGCCACTCCAACCAAATGATCATACGACATCTAGAAGAAGTCTATATTTTTTCTTTTGTTGTTCACGCATTGCCTTTTGTTGTTCTAGCACCATGTGCATCATAGGATGCATTTTAAATTTTTTACGTTCTTGTATCTCCTTCTTAAGGAGCAACTTCTCCCCTCGAAGCCGTTTTTTGTCCTCAACATCTTCTTTATTGAAACTTCTAAACTCGTAAATGGTTTTTATTATATTGTTGGCCTCTTGATGATGATGATGATGATAATGATTTAAGTTTCTTCAATTTTCATTGAGGTCTTAACAAGTATTCATGGGTAAGGGTGTTTAAATTTGGATATCCGAAAATTCGGATATCAAAATTTAAATATCCGAAATTTTTAGATAGTTGATTTCATCATCCAAATCTGTATCTGAAACTTCGAATACGGATTCGAATAATTAAATGAATATGCAATTCTTAAATACTATTAAAAAATAGTAAATACAAGTACATTCAATCCAAAATTACAAATGATAAATAACTAAGTGTCCATATAGTCGAATACAGTACTTATTTAAAACCAAAAAGGTATCAAAACATTCGGAAAGCCCCCATACAATACTTATTTAAAACTAAAAAGGTATCAAAACATTCAGAAAGCCCAATAAAACAGTGTAAGTGTATAAATAATAATTAATAAATATGATTTGTAAATAATTACTTAAACTTATTTAGACAGCCGAAGTATCTAAAATAAAAAAAAATAGTTCTTAACAAATCCATATCCGAAAAATTTCAGGTACAAAATTTCAGATTATTTGGGTTCGATTCTGGATTCGGATCTTTTTGCACACCGTATTCATAGGTGGGGAAATTCTCATCCTCGGCGTTAAGGTCATTAGGGGAAATTTGGCTTTTAAAGAATCTTGTACGTGTTTGAATCAGATGTCTTTGTTCTGTTTTGTGGATTGGCGATTATACTCGACAACCATGAGAGGGATGGGAGCCTATTTCGAGTTATTTCTAAGAATGGAACATGCCGCTAGGTGAATAAAGCCTTTTATTGCTTGAAGCTTCTTATAGTCATTCATTGTCATCTGAATTATATTTGCATCTGATTGATTGACTGCTTCATTGATTTGTCACCTTGTTATTGTATATACGATTGAACTTGGTGATACTCAAGTTCATATCCTTCCAATTTGAATTAAGTTGATGGGTAGTACGCTCGGTTGCTATGAATTCTGATTCAAAATGAATAGGGATTTCTTTTTCCAAAATGATTCAGTTCGTTATTGATTCCTAATTTCTAGTTCTTCTTAATTGTTGAACCAAGCTTTAGCCAACTCCTTTTCTTGTTTCTCAATCTATGGTTATTTCCTCATCTTGTTAGAAGTAAGCTTGGAGGGAGGGGACATTTGTTCTAGTGACTCGTTGGATTCTTTGTTTAGTTGTGTAGTTGGTATGATTACACCAACTCATCATATTGTTGTATTTGGGATTGATTTTGTAAAATCTAATGAAACTGTGGCAAGAGTTGGTGTTGTACATTGCCTTTGTTTTAGCTTAAACTGGCTGTTTTTAGTATTGCGATAATCCATAAAGCATCATAAAAGTTAGAATTTTGAGAGGAAATATCTACGATGGTGTGAAAGAATTTTGAGGGAGAAGATGATGAAATTGTGTAATTTCGAGGGGAATTGGCGGTTGTTACCGCCGGTCCTATTTAACCGAAGATCCCCCTGCCGGCTTTCAAAGTCAATGTCCTTTATCTTTAGCATGCACACTTGATATTTAGATAGGGAGGCCTAGTTCAACACTAGGATACCTGTAACCTTGAGGTTTTTAGAATGAATGGGTAGAAAATCATTGCCCTCTTATTCTGACGTGTACGGATAAGAACTTTGGACACAAACCCTTTAGAATTTTCAACTCGTGGATAAATAGAAAGGAGTTTGACAAGGAGCTTTCTAAGGCGGCAGAGAACTTTGAAAGTGACGTGGACGCATATTTGGTCTTATTACAGAAATTTAAGGTGATACGTGAGTGTCTTAAAAAGTGGAAAAAGGTAAGTTTTTTTCTAGAGAAGGGGGAAGGAAGCAGCGTTGAGGGAAACCTTAGAAAAATGGATGAGTTGGCGGAAGTTAGAGAGCTTTGTGAAGAAGAGTTATGGTCAAAATTGGAATGCTTGAAAGATTTAAAGGATCTAGAGGCTCACAAATCTAAAGATCTTAAACAAAGAGCAATGATTAGATGGGATATGGAATTTTAATAGGTATATCAATAGTAGGCACACTAGTAATAATATTCCTAGGCTGCTGATTGAAGGAATATGGACTACAAAAACATCCTAATTTAAAAAAGAGATCATGGTTTTTTTAGAAAGGTGTTTGTCACACCCGTGCTTCCAACCAAACACCGGTGGGCCCGAGTGAGAATATCGTGACATAAGTTGATATCATCATAGTCAATTAAACACAGCACAGCGAAAGTCTTGGAGTTTAAATTACTATTACAAATCGAATGTTCAAAGTACGAAAAATAATATACAGACGGCTTGTAATGAAAGATCCACAGGCGGATCCTAAAATGTACAAAAATGTATAACAGACTTTGGGCAGATCTAAGGATTTGCAAAATCCTCTTATATCACTACCGAGCAGCTTCCAGCCTATTTCGTATTGTAACTGCATCTTAGTCTTTTGAAAATACATCAGCTTTCGCTGGTAAATACACCCAAGTAACTCATTTTGAAAACATTTTAAAATTAGATTTAAGTGCATAGGGCATAAATCTTTTATAACTTGGGAAAGTCAGCTTTGTAACCTTGTTAACAGATTCACATGTTTATCAATACATATGGGGCCCAGTACAGAGACCAAGACATGATTAACGTACGCACCATTTATGAACCCATGAAGGAGTTATCCCCAACTTGTGGGTAAAAATATATTAGCATTCACATCTGTCGGGTGTATGCCTACACCCCGTGCTTTGGTTGTGGCCATTATCTAATGTAATGAGCCAAGGATATCCAGGACACGGTTGTTTACCCCCAATGTTTAAGTTATCAAACAAAACTGATCAAAACGGAATATACGGATTTACTAGCCACAATCCGGCATTCGATTGATCCCATTTCCGACCAAGCGGTAATAATTTACCGTAACCCAAGCCCGTATAGGGAAAATAAGTCAAGAGTATTTACCTGAGCTAGTCTTGATTTAAAAATGCAAGATTTAATATCTTAGCCATATTCAAAATGAAATAAGTGTAGATAGCATTTACTGGAAGGCTCTAGTTTGGATTATGGCATAAGCTAACCAATTAAAATGCTAACGCTCTTATTTAAGACTTAGACTTAGACCGACTAGCATAAAGGATCAAACACGGTACGATACGCTAGATTAAGCGATGACCGGATAGAATGTAGTTTAAACCCAACAAGTACTTAAGACTTGTAATATGGGTAAACAATTAACATTCTGGAATTTGAAATTAAAATGATAAGATTAAACCCGTTTCGGTTAATTTTCGTAAACTAGTTACATATACTTAAGTGTATGCATATAAGCGATATCGGGTAACCAGATGAGTCATGAACAAGTTATATATGTCATTATACTTTAAATAAGTTGTAATATCAGTAGGATATCAACTTATATGCCCGTTGAGGTTTTAAAACGAAACTACGCCTTATAAGGCATTTTGGAGCATTAAATGTCGTATATAAGGAACTTGCATGTATTCTGATGTTATGATCATAAACATTCTAGAAAAATACTTAATTTGTGATATATTATCAGTAATAAGTCACACATAAGTGTGGTTTATGGTTTAAGACCAAACTATGCACCGAAAGGGCATTTTGGTCATTTAAAAAGTATAGTTTACGATATTATACTAAAATCAGTTTATGATCAGAATATAACATCATATATGTTAATTTCATTAACATATCAGTAGGTGAATCATTTACAAGTTCATTGTTGATTAAAACCTTGTTTTATGTAAAAAGGGCATTTTAGTCAAAATTGACATTCTAGCGGAACTTGTGCATAAACTCATTTACGATTATGATCATGTAATATAACCTCAGAGGGTTATGCTACATTGTATTACAATCATAATGTGACCATAAGTCAGAAGTTAACTGATCTAAGTCGGGTCAGAATCGAAAGTCAGAGCAGAAGTCAAACTTTGCGACTTTCATTTGCAAACCGTCCCTAGGACTGAAATTGACGGACCGAACATGTTCCCACATGTTCTAATAATTATTACCAACTTGTTTAGGTGTCAAAAACATGTTTATAACATATATAAACTCAGATGATAATATTTATGAAATCTGACCCGTTTGACTTTTTAAAACATAAACTTTGACCCGCCAATTGACCTAGTAAACGTAATCCTTAGGAGGTGCCCCTTTAAGGGGTTAATACCTTCCTAATTACGACCACTTAGCCATGTTCATTTCGGACAATGGCTGGACCATAGTGGTCTTAACCGAAAGTCAAGGCATTTGTCGAAAATGCTTGTCTTTTGGCTATTAAAAGCCTATTAAAAGAAAAGAGCCGAGATGGAACACTTACAAGTGATCCGAGGGAAACTTAGAACTCAAAGGGAAGCTCCTAAATGGCCAGGAACTTCTAAGAGTGTAATAGAGAGGAGAAAGAATGAATGAGCAAGGAAATGAGTGAGTTTGAGTGGCTATTTATGGTGCAAGAAGTGCAAGGAGATGGAGCCAAGTTTTAGAGGTGTTGTAGAATCTTTACATGTGTATAGCAAGGTGTCAAAAGCTGGAGGAGTGTGGTAATTTGAAGGTTAGGTGGCATCCTCACAAAGATTTGGGGTTTTGACACATTTAGTCCCTCAAAAATAGTTTTATTAAATGTCATGAATTGTCCCTTGACTTATATTTCATGACATAATGACACAACTTTGTCTTTTTGTTCAACACGAGATGTATTGAAGAAGAGTATGAATAACCGAACGTTAACGGGTGTCACACTAGGTGTTTTTACGACTTAAAAGTGTTTACTAGCTTAAACGTGAAAGATACGATACTTATGGTTTCATGGGTTAAATGCTCAAACTAGTAAGGTTAAAGGTTCGGTGATGACGTGTGATACTTTAAAAAATGGTGAATTAAAAGATATCGTCTCAAACGAGAGACCTTCGGGTCTAAAGGTGGCTTAGTAAACAAGTAATATGAAAATAATAAGGTATAGGGGCCTTTCGGTAATTTACTGAAAGTTAAACTAGTGAAAAAGTAAGGCCTCAGAAGCCCGCGGTAGGCTACGGTAACTAGACCGTAGCTACAGTCAATATAAAATCAAAACAACAGGACCAAACCGTAACTTACTATTCTCAACCGTAGGTTACGGTCAGTTTTGTGAATTCTAGTGATTTTTAAACAAGTTTGAGTGGCCTACTCATTGAGGTATGATCCGAGGGCATGTACACGTGTCGGTATATTACCAAACACGAATTTTATGGGGTGATACACAACCCCTCCTTGTCAAACTTTAGCGTATTTTCAGAATTAATCCCTCTCGTCCAACTAGTGGCTCATATGAGAGTTAAGACTTTGTAAAGGATCACTCAAAGGCTCAGTATAAGCATGTTGACTCTGATGTCATTCAGAGGCTGGGCATGTTGACATAAATGGTCACTCGGAGGCTAAGTTTTAAGCATGTTAACACTAATGGTCACTAAGAGGCCATGTTATGAATGTTGACACCAGAGGGTCACTCAGAGGCTTAGTTTGAGCATGTTAACATCTTTAGTCCTTATTAGTCCTTAATGGACTTATTATAAAAAAATAATGACACTTGTTACTATACTATTGGACAAGATTTTACGAGGTGTTACATCCTTACTCCCTTAAAAGAAATCTCGACCTCGAGATTTTATTCAAAAATATGGGGGTACTTTTGTTGCATAGTGGACTCAACCTCCCATGTATAATCGGGGCCGCGAAGGGCATCCCACTTAACCTTTACAATAGGTATAAATTTCCTTCGGAGCTTTTTAACATGTCGATCCTCGATCAAAATTGGTTTCTCAGTGAACCTCAGATTTTTACCAATTTGCACATCTTGATGTGACATTGCTAGCGACTCATCGGCTAGATATTTCTTTAAATTAGATATGTCAAACACATCATGGATTCCACGGAGCTCCTCAGGCAGCTTAAGCTTATAAGCTACAGAACCGACACATTCGAGTACCTCGAATGGTCCAATATATCTCGGGATCAACTTGCCCTTCTTTCCGAAGCGCATCACACCTTTCCAGGGTGATACCTTCAATAATACTTTGTCCCCTATTTGGAACTTAAGAGGTTTTCGCCTCTTGTCTGCATAACTTTTCTTCCTATCACGGGCAGCTTTTAGACGATCACGGATTTGTATTATCTTATCCATGGTCTCTAAGACAATCTCAGGGCTAGACAGTTAGGCTTCCCCAACTTCAGCCCAACAAACAGGTGTTCTACATTTTCTCCCATACAAGGCTTCAAAAGGAGCCGCCTTGATGCTTGTATGATAACTATTATTGTTGGAGAATTCTATTAGGGGTAAGTGGTCATCCCAACTTCCACCTAAATCAATCACACATGCTCTAAGCATGTCTTCCAAAGTTTGGATAGTACACTCACTTTGTCCATCCGTCTGTGGGTGGTAAGCCGTACTAAAGTTTAATTTTGTGCCTAACGATTGTTGGAAAGTTTTCCAAAAGTGATATGATATCTAGTATCTCTATCGGATACAATAGATACCGGCACACCATGTAGGGACACAATCTTGTCCACATATAGCTTTGCCAATTTATCAGAATTATAAGTCTCTTTAATTGGCAAGAAATGTGCTGACTTAGTCAGCCTATCTACAATGACCCAAATCGTGTCATTGCCATGTTTGGTCTTAGGTAACTTGGTATCAAATCCATAGTTACCATTTCCCATTTCCAAGTGGGAATTTCATGCTGTTGTAGAAGTCCTGATGGTTTTTGATGTTCGGCTTTAACTTGTGAACACGTAAGACACTTAGCAACATAAGTGGCTATGGATTTCTTCAAACCAATCCACCAATAATTCTTTTTCAAATCTTGATACATCTTGTCACCACATGGGTGAACTGAGTATCTCGAATTATGTGCTTCTTGGAGGATTAGTTCTCTAAGTCCTCCAAAGATTGGAACCTAGATTCTTCCATTAAATCTAAGGATTCCATCCTTTCCAGGCGTTAACTGATCAACAATTCCGCCTAATCCCTCATTAGGAATATTAACCTCTAATAGGGGTTGCTTTTGCGAATCTAATAGCTTCTCATTCAAGCTAATTCTGAGCTCAATGCTCTTGGCGTTAATACCAATGGGATTAACTCTTTCCTTGCGACTTAAGGCGTCAGCCACGACATTTGCCTTGCCGGGATGATAGAGAATTTCGCAATCATAATCATTAAGCGTTTCCATCCAGCGGCGCTGTCGCATGTTCAAATCCTTTTGATTGAACAGATGTTGAAGACTCTTATGGTTAGTGTATATAATACACTTTGTGCCATGTAAGTAATGTCTCCACAACTTAATGCAAATATAACAACACCCAATTCCAAGTCATGGGTGGTGTAATTCCTTTTGCGCACCTTAATTGTCATGATGCATAAGCAATTACTTTGCCTTTTTGCATTAGCATACAGCCCATGCCAGTGTGCGAGGCATCACAATAAATGACAAAATCCTCAATACCTTCAGGTAGAGATAACACAGGAGCATTGCTCAACTTGTGTTTTAGAATTTCAAAGATTCTTGTTGTTTTGGACCCCAGTCAAACTTGACATTTTTACGAGTCAAGGTAGTTAAAGGAGTGGCTATCATCGAAAAGTTCTCAATGAACCTCCTATAATAACCGGCCAATCCTAAGAAACTACGAATCTCCGATGGAGTTTTGGATACTTCCCAATTCATTATGGTTTCAATCTTGGCGGGATCCACTTAGATACCACGCTCACTTACAACATGTCCAAGAAACTAGACTTCCCTAAGCCAAAACTCGCACTTAGAGAACTTAGCATAAAGTTTTTCTTGTCTTAGCAATTCTAGGATGCACCGAAGATGTTTCTCGTGATCAACTTGATTGCGAGAGTAGATAAGTATATCGTCTATGAAGACAATGACAAACTTATCTAGATAGGGTTTGCAGACTCTATTCATGAGATCCATGAATACTGCAGGTGCATTTGTGAGCCCAAAAGGCATCACTAGGAATTCATAATGACAATAGCGGGTCCTGAAGGCAATTTTGGGAACATCCTCACTTCTAACCTTCAGTTGATGATATGCTGATCTCAAATCGATCTTAGAGAAGTAACAAGCCCCTTGAAGTTGATCGAACAAGTCATCGATCCTGGGTAGAGGATAGCGATTCTTGATCGTTATCTTGTTTAGTTCACGATCGATGCACATCCGCATTGAATTGTCCTTTTTCTTAATGAAAAGGATAGGAGCTCCCCAAGGTGAGGAACTAGACTGAATGAATCCTTTTTCTAAAGTTCATCTAATTGTATTCTTAATTCCTTCATTTCTGTCGATGCTAGCCGATATGGAGCTCTAGCAACAGGTGCTGCTCCTCGTAGGATATCATCCTAAACTCCACTTGTCAGTCTAGAGGTAGACATGGTAATTCTTCAGGAAAGACATCAGAATATTCCGAGATGATGGGAAGGTCTTTAATGATTGGCTTAGGCTCGTTAATTGTGACTTGTGCCGTATAAATGACACAACCTTTTCCTAAACACTTGGATGCCTTGAATAACGACACTTTGTCTAGCAATCCATAGTGTGAATCTCCGAAAATGGTGATCATTTCACCAGATGGGGTTTTAATTTCAGTGAGTTTCTTATCACAGGCAATGTGGGCTTGATTATGGGATAATCAATCCATGCCTAAGACTACATCGAACCCCGCCAATTTCATTGGCAGAAGAGAAATGGGAATTGAATGATTCTTAATGGATATAAAACATCCATCAAGAATGGAAGATTCTGATTCTAAAGTTCCATCAGCAAGTTCTACTTCATAAGTTATGTCTAGAGTCCTTAAGGGTAAGTTTAATAGTTTACTAAACTTATGGTCTACGAAGGACTTATCTGCACCCGAATCAAAAAGAACTCTAGCATATACGTCATTAATGAGGAATGTACATTTATGACGTTGTTATCATTAACAGCCTCTCTAGCATTCATCTGAAAGGCACGAGCATTTCCTTTCTTGTCCTCTCCAGGCTTCGCATTATTACTCTTGAGATTCTTAGGAAAGTTAGTCGTAATATGCCCTTTTTCATTGCAGCCGTAGCAGACGGCATCCATAGGATCCTTGAATTCTAGGGTCTTATGCCCCCTTTTCTTACAAATACCACAGGGTTTAGTCTGTGGATCAAAATTACACTATCCCCAATGCCTGCGGTTGCAGTTTTTACATGTCGGCGTTACGCCCGACTTATCTTGGTTCTTTCCAAACCCAAATCTCCTTTTATTCTTCTTATTAAATTTTTGGGAGCTATCATCCTCTCTCTTCCTTTTCCCGTCAGTCTCAGCTTTAACTGACTTTTGTCTCACCAAATCTAGGGTGAGAGAGAGATAGGTCAACAGCAGACCTATAGGTACTAGGCTGAGCAGCCTTTACCATGCCCTTTATCTCAGGCGCTAACCCATGAATGAAACGCGCAATGCGTTTGGGTTCAGGGGTAATCAAATAGGAAACTAACCTAGACAGCGAATTGAAGTCAGATACATACTTTCGACAAAACAGGTTCTTCATTGAAAGAGTTAGAAAGTCTGCCTCTATTTTCACCACTTCATGAGGTGGGCAGTAAGTCTCCTTGACTAAATCGACAAACTTAGACCATCCAAGTTATACAGGTGTACCTTACCTATAGATTGAATCATAGCCTTCCACCAAATAAGGGCATCGCCCTTGAAGGACTGTGATACATATTTACCACATCCTTATCAGTACAACCGCTGATATCCACAATCGTTTCCATCTCATCAAGCCATTTCAAGGCTTCTACTTCTCCTTTTTCCCCATTGAAATCTTGGGGCTTACAGGGGACGAAATATTTGTAGGTACATCCGTCTTTAGAAGAACGGGACCTATCAGTAAAATCTAGTTTATTTGGTTCACTCTTCGCATTTGAAGAATGAACAGAGCTCTCCTTATGAGCTGAGGAATGTGGAATTGATAAGGGTCTGGAGCGTGTAGCATTCGACTCCCTAAGTTTTCTATGGCCTTTTCCATAGCCTTTCCAACAGCTGCATCTATTCGAGCTTGGAAGTTATCGTTATTTATGGCTATGTTTTCGGCGCTATTAGAGTTAACATCCTGGTGGCTACTTTGTGCCTCGTCCGAGTTAGCCATTCTGAAGCTTTGGTTCTAAACACCAAATAAAATTTCTCTTAGCCATGGTATTGATAACCATATTGACTTTAAACATTGGATATAACAATCCATCGCCTATTTAAGCTAGTGTAAATAACATCATACCTCTTAGGCTTATCATATCTATATTTGGCCTAGGTCTCAAAAGGGACCATCAAAGGCAAATTACAATCTAGACGTAGTCCATATATTATTAGACAGTGGATTATAATGTCACAACTGTCATTGTCATTAGACAATTATAAATAGCTCATGGGCTTGTCACGAAGGACATTAAAATATGGCTCATAGGCCTGTCACTCAGGACATTAAAATACGACACATTAGCATGTCACTAATGGACACAAAAATGCGGCACATAAGCCTGTCATTAAATGACATAAAAATACGGCACATTGGCCTGTCACTAATGGACATAAAAATACGACACATAGTCCTGCCACTAATGGACATAAAAATACGACACACACTAATGGACATAAATTTTGGGCAGATGGTTATATTAACCACAACTGTTATTTGACAATTATAACTTGGCCCGTAATCAATTAACATCTCCTAGACGTTAGATAGATAATCATCATACTTGATGATATTAGTCATGATCTCATTGATCATATAGACTATGAGGCTTGAGTATAACTCACCATCTTGGACAGGGAACCATAGGGTTACAACTGTCGCTGTCTTAATTGACAATATAATATTGCACGAAGGCAAATCATCACTAATGGATGGTTAATTATGGCCCGTAGGCACTACATCACTAATGGATGTTTAAGCATGGCCCGAGGCACTACATCACTAATGGATGTTTAAGCATGGCCCGTAGGCATTACATCACTAATGGATGTTTAATTATGGCCCGTAGGCACTACATCACTAATGGATGTTTAATCATGGCCCGTAGGCATTACATCACTAATAGATGTTTATTATTATCATCGCATTGATGTTATTAGCGGGATCAAATTTGATCACATGGGCTATATAAGGTTTAGGACGTAATCCATAACCTAGACGGCTAGTGTGGTTCCTCAAGTCACACTACCAAGAGTATGAACATTACTTGAATGTTAACACAGGAGTATCTTAATGGTCGATTAATAGTCACAGCCGCATTGACCTTAACGACTTGGAGGCTTGAACACAGTCCACCACCTCTGGATAGAAGGATAATTCTTCCTTAACTATCATGATAGAAGGCTATTCATCCTTAACTATCTTTTATAATTTGGCCAATTAATATGGACTTTGCCATTTGGCTAATCAAAACCATTAAGATCTTTTGGAATTATATAGCTGGTCATAATTTTGAGTAAAATCGAGACGATCGCTTGAAGAGGATGAGTACATATATATAATTCCAAAATATTTCATTAAATGACAATAGAAATTACAATACTTGAAATAAATAAATAAAACGAATTGTCCATGCAAGGACTAAAAGAAATAACTTGTCCACACAGGGACTAAAGAAATAACATAATAATAGAAGAGACTTTACTCGTCCTTCTTTTCCTTAACCAACTTGGAGAGCTTCTTGAAGAATTTATTCGTCTTCTTCTCCGTCTTCTCGCTTGTTGTTGCATTTCCTTCATTCGCTCTAAGGCCTCATTAATGGCCTCAACAGGGGGCGGAGGTTGTGGTGGCACAACAGGATACTGGTACCCATAACTTGGGTATCTAGTAGGTGGATAAGCAGGTGGGAAAGGAGACGGGTAAAGTGCATTATGCATGACCGCTTGCATATAAGGGTCATGCGATAGTGCCTGGTACTTTACCGGCATAGATGGGTTAAAAGGATCATATCCAAATGTATCTAGATATGTAGGGATAGGGTTATTAAACCCGATGGTGGTGGTTGAACTACTAGTGGTGGTGTCGGTGTCACCACAGGTGAAACATTAGAGGGTCCACCTATTTGTGGGTCCTTGTGAATGGTAGGGTAGGTTTTGGGAAAGGGTGGTAGCGAACCTGACCATTGACCTGCACGTACCGACATACGCGCTCCATATTTCTTCCTTGGTGGCTCAGGTGGTGGTTGGGGTTGTTCCGCCGGTTCCATATGTACATTTTCTAGTACAGGAGGTGTTGGGGAGTGATGTGAAGGAGTGTTAGCAAAGGTAAATTGGTTCCAATATTGGTCCCATTCATTTGGACCTTGGTATGGCGATCCGACGTAAGAGTTCGAATCGCTTGAGATTTCGATGGGATGTGTATGTGATTTTGGTTGGAGTCCTCGTCCATTGGGTTGGGTTGGTCCAACTGATTTTGTTTGGCTGGGGGGTGTGTTAAAGTAATGGTTTGGGTTAAACTCATCATGATATGAATAATGAGAGTGATGGGAGTGGTGTGATTGGTGCGAATGGTAGGAATGGTACGAGTTCTGGGTATGGGTAGGTGAGCGTCATGATAAAGGCCAGGAATCCCCAGAATCCTCATAGGGGTTCGAGTGATGAGGTTGAGAAGGAATGTGTCCAGATGGTCCACCTCTCATTGGTCCTTTTCCTCTTCCTCATACTCTTGGCGGCATTTCCTGTTAAAAATCAAATAAAAAACAATAGTAATAACTTAATAATGAAATGAGTATTGCTAGGTCAAAGCCTAGACTCGGAAGTCTAAGGAATGTGCTTATGTAAGTATGAGATTAATCACAAGAAGGCTAGATTTTAATTCTCTCAAACGTTGGCTCTGATACCAACATGTCACACCTCGTGCTTCCAACCAAACACCGGTGGGCCCGAGTGAGAATATCGTGACATAAGTTGATATCATCATAGTCAATTAAACACAGCACAGCGAAAGTCTTGGAGTTTAAATTACTATTACAAATCTAATGTTCAAAGTACGAAAAATAATATACAGACGGCTTGTAATGAAAGATCCACAGGCGGATCCTAAAATGTACAAAAATGTATAACAGACTTTGGGCAGATCTAAGGATTTGCAAAATCCTCTTATATCACTACCGAGCAGCTTTCAGCCTATTTCGTATTGTAACTGCATCTTAGTCTTTTGAAAATACATCAGCTTTCGCTGGTAAATACACCCAAGTAACTCATTTTGAAAACATTTTAAAATTAGATTTAAGTGCACGGGCATAAATCTTTTATAACTTGGGAAAGTCAGCTTTGTAACCTTGTTAACAGATTCACATGTTTATCAATACATATGGGGCCCAGTACAGAGACCAAGACATGATTAACGTACACACCACTTATGAACCCACGAAGGAGTTATCCCCAACTTGTGGGTAAAAATATTTTAGCATTCGCATCTGTCGGGTGTATGCCTACACCCCGTGCTTTGGTCGTGGCCATTATCTAATGTAATGAGCTAAGGATATACAGGACACTGTCGTTAACCCCAATGTTTAAGTTATCAAACAAAACGATCAAAACGGAATATGCGGATTTACTAGCCATAATCCTAAGCATTCGATTGATCCCATTTCCGACCAAGCGGTAATAATTTACCGTAACCCAAGCCCGTATAGGGAAAATAAGTCAAGAGTATTTACCTGGGCTGGTCTTTATTTAAAAATGCAAGATGTAATATCTCAGCCGTATTCAAAATGAAATAAGTGCAGATAGCATTTACTGGAAGGCTCTAGTCTGGATTATGGCATAAGCTAACCAATTAAATTTGCTACCGGTCTTATTTAAGTCTTAGACTTAGACCGACTAGCTTAAAGGATCAAAAACGGTATGATACGCTAGATTAAGCGATTCATTGATTTGTCACCTTGTTATTGTATATGCGATTGAACTTGGTGATCCCCAAGTTCATATCCTTCCAATTTGAATTAAGTTGATGGATTGTACGCTCTGTTGCTATGAATTGTGATTCAAAATGAATAGGGATTTCTTTTTCCAAAATGAATCAGTTCGTTATTAATTCTAATTTCCAGTTCTTCTTAATTGTTGAACCAAGCTTTAGCCAACTCCTTTTCTTGTTTCTCAATCTATGGTTTTTTTCCTCATCTTGTTAAAAGTAAGCTTGGAGGGAGGGGACATTTGTTCTAGTGACTCGTTGGATTCTTTGTTTAGTTGTGTAGTTGGTATGGTTACAACAACTCATCATATTGTTGTATTTGGGATTAATTTTGTAAAATCTAATGAAACTGAATGATGATGTACATTACCTTTGTTTTAGCTTAAATTGGCTGTTTTTAGTATTGCGATGTGTTGAATCCATAAAGCATCATAAAAGTTAGAATTTTGAGAGGAAATATCTAACATGGCGTGAAAGAATTTTGAGGGAGAAGATGATGAAATTGTGCAATTTCGAGGGGAATTGGCGGTTGTTACCGCCGGCCTTATTTAATCGAAGATCCCCCTGCCGGCTTTCAAAGTCAATGTCCTTTATCTTTAGCATGCACACTTGATATTTAGATGGGGTGGCCTAGTTCAACATTAGGATACCTATAACCTTGAGGTTTTTAGAATGAATGGGTAGAAAATAATTGCCCTCTTATTCTGACATGTACGGATAAGAACTTTGGACCCAAACCCTTTAGAATTTTCAACTCATGGATGGATAGAAAGGACTTTTACAAGGAGCTTTCTAAGGCGTCAGAGAACTTTGAAAGTGACGGGGACGCAAATTTGGTCTTATTACAGAAATTTAAGGTGACACGTGAGTGTCTTAAAAAGTAGAAAAAGGTAAGTTTTTTTTTCTAGAGAAGGGGGAAGGAAAGCAACGTTGAGGGAAGACTTAGAAAAGTTGGATGAGTTGGCGGAAGTTAGAGAGCTTTGTGAAGAAGAGTTATGGTCAAAATTAGAATGCTTGAAAGATTTAAAGGATCTAAAGGCTCACAAATATAAAGATTTTAAACAAAGAGCAAGGATTAGATGGGATTTGGAATTTTAATAGTTATATCAATAGTAGGCACGCTAGTAATAATATTCCTAGGCTGCTGATTGAAGGAATATGGACTACAAAACCATCCTAATTCAAAAAAGAGATCATGGCTTTTTTAGAAAGGTGTTTGTCACACCCCGTGCTTCCAACCAAACACCGGTGGGCCGGGTGGTGAATATCGTGACGTAAGTTGACATCATCATAGTCAATTAGACACAACACAATGGAAATCTTGGAGTTTAAATTACTATTACAAACCAAATGTTCAAAGTATGAAAAAATATACAGACGGCTTGTAACGAAAGATCCACAGATAGATCCTAAAATGTACAAAATGTATAATAGACTTTGGGCAGATCTAAGGATTTGCAAAATCCTCTTATATCACTACCGAGCAGCTTCCAGCCTATTTCGTATTGTACCTGCATCTTAGTCTTTTCAAAATACGTCAGCTTTCGTTGGTAAATTCACCCGACTGACTTATTTTGAAAACATTTTAAAAATTAGATTTAAGTACACAGGACACAAATCTTTTATAACTTGGGAAAGTCAGCTTTGTAATCATGTTAACATATTCACATGTTTTTCAATACAAATGGGGCTCAGTATAGAGACCGAGACATGATTAACGTACGCACCACTTATGAACCCACGAAGGAGTTATCTCCAACTGGTGGGTAAAAATAATCAGCATTCGCATCTGTCGGGTGTATGCCTACACCCCGTGCTTTGGTCGTGGCCATTATCTAATGTAATGAGCCAATGATATCCAGGACACGGTTGTTAACACCCAATGTTTAAGTTATCAAACAAAAATGATCAAAATAGAATATGCGGATTTACTAGCCACAATCCGGCATTCGATTGATCTCATTTCCGACCAAGCGGTAATAATTTACCGTAACCAAGCCCGTATAGGAAAATAAGTCAAGAGTATTTACCTGAGCTAGTCTTGATTTAAAAAAATGCAAGATTTAATATCTCCGCCATATTCAAAATGAAATAAGTGCAGATAGCATTTACTGGAAGACTCTAGTCTGGATTATGCCATAAGCTAACCAACTAAAATGCTAACGCTCTTATTTAAGTCTTAGACTTAGACCGGCTAGCTTAAAGGATCAAATACGGTAGATACGCTAGATTAAGCGTTGACCGGATAGAATGTAGTTTAAACCCAACAAGTACTTAAGACTTGTATAATATGGGTAAACAATTAATATTCTGGAATTTGAAATTAAAATCATAAGGTTAAACCCGTTTCAGTTAATTTTATCTCAACATATGTTAAAAAGTTTTCTATTATATTTAAATATTACGCAATATCTAATCAGTTTATTTGCCCGTCGAGTTTGAATAAAAATTTATATGGAAATGTAAAGGAAAAAAACATAAGAGTATATTTGAAAGCGTTGAGAAACTAATAAGGTAAAATTAAAATAGGTCTAAAGGAAATAAATATTAAAGTGAATTTAAATAACATTAGCATTAAAAATCGCCACCAGACTACTATTAGGAAAACAGGGACATTAATGTTGGCTGCTTACATGTACAACCAGATGATAAGTGATAAGCTCAGGGGAAGCCTCATAAGTGTTGGAAGTGAGGGGTAGATTGCTAGTGAAGGTATTTTTGTATACAAAATTGGTTGTAAACTAGTTACATATACTTAACCGTATGCATATAAGTGATATCGGGTAACTGGATGAGTCATGAACAAGTTATATATGTCATTATACTTTAAATAAGTTGTAATATCAGTAGGATATCAACTTATTTGCCCGTTGAGGTTTTAAAACGAAACTACGCCTTATAAGGCGTTTTGGACCATTAAATGTCGTATATAAGGAACTTGCATGTATTATGATGTTATGATCATAAACATTCTGGAAAAGTACTTAATTTGTGATATATTATTAGTAAGAAGTCACATATAAGTGTGGTTTATGGTTTAAGACCAAACTATGCACCGAAGCGCATTTTAGTCATTTAAAAAGTATAGTTTACGATATTATACTAAAATCAGTTTATGATCAGAATATTATCATCATAATATGTTAATTTCATTAACATATGAGTAGGTGAATCATTTGCAAGTTCATTGTAGATTAAAACCTTGTTTTATGTAAAAAGGGTATTTTAATCAAAATTGACATTTTAGCGGAACTTGTGAATAAACTCATATTATGATTATGATCATGTAATATAACCTCAGAGGGTTATGCTACATTTTATTACGATCATAATGTGACCATAAGTCAGAAGTTAACTAATCTAAGTCGGGTCAGAATCGAAAGTCAAAACAGAAGTCAAACTTTACGACTTTCGATTGCGAACCGTCCCTAGGACTGAAATTGATGGACCAAACATGTTCCCACATGTTCTAATAATTATTACCAACTTGTTTAAGTGTCAAAAACATGTTTATAACATATATAAACTCGGATTATAATATTTATAAAATCTGACCCGTTTGACTTTTTAAAACATAAACTTTGACCCGCAATTGACCTAGTAAACGTGATCCTTAGGAGGTGCCCCTTTAAGGGGTTAATACCTTACTAATTATGATCACTTAGCCATGTTCATTTCAAACAATGGCTGGACCATAATGGTCTTAACCGAAAGTCAAGGCATTTGTCGAAAATGCTTGTCTTTTGGCTATTAAAAGCCTATTAAAAGAAAAGAGCAGAGATGGAACACTTACAAGTGATCCAAGGGAAACTTAGATCTCAAAGGGAAGCTCCTAAATGGTCAGGAAACTCTAAGAGTGTAACAGAGAGGAGAAAGAGTGAATGAGCAAGGAAATGAGTGAGTTTGAGTGGCTATTTATGGTGCAAGAAGTGCAAGGAGATGGAGCCAAGTGTTAGGGTGTTGTAGAATCTTTATATGTGTCTAGCAAGGTGTCAAAAGCTAGAGGAGTGTGGCAATTTGCAGGCTAGGTGGCATCCTCACAAAGATTTGGGGTTTTGACACATTTAGTCCCTCAAAAATAGTTATATTAAATGTCATGAATTGTCCCTTGACTTATATTTCATGACATAATGACACAACTTGGTCTTTTTGTTCAACACGAGATGTACTGAAGAAGAGTACGAATAACCAAACGTTAACGGGTGTCACACTAGGTGTTTTTATGACTTAAAAGTGTTTACTAGCTTAAACGTGAAAGATACGATACTTATGGTTTCATGGGTTAAATACTCAAACTAGTAAGGTTAAAGGTTCGGTGATGACGTGTGATACTTAAAAAAATGGTGAATTAAAAGATATCGTCTCAACCGAGAGACGTTCGGGTCTAAAGGTGGCTTAGTAAACAAGTAATATGAAAATAATAAAGTCTAGGGGCCTTTGGGTAATTTACTGAAAGTTAAACTAGTGAAAAAGTAAGGCTTCAGAAGCCCGTCGTAGGCTACGGTAACTAGATCGTAGCTACGGTCAATATAAAATCAAAACAACAGGACCAAACCATAAATTACTGTTCTCAACCGTAGGTTACGGTCAGTTTTGTGAATTCTAGTGATTTTTGAACAAGTTTGAGTGGCCTACTCATTGAGGTATGATCCGAGGGCATGTACACGTGTCGGTATATTACCAAACACGAATTTTATGAGGTGATACACAACCCCTCCTTTGTCAAACTTTAGCTTATTTTCAGAATTAATCCCTCTCGTCCAACTAGTGGCTCATATGAGAGTTAAGACTTCGTAAAGGATCACTCAGAGGCTCAGTATAAGCAGACTCTGATGTCATTCAGAGGCTAGGCATGTTGACACAAATGATCACTCAGAGGCCAGTTTTAAGCATGTTGACACTAATAGTCACTCAGAGGCCAAGTTATGCATGTTGACACCAGAGGGTCACTCAGAGGCTTAGTTTGAGCATGTTGACACCTTCAGTCCTTATTAGTTCTTAATGGACTTATTATAAAAATAATAATGACACTTGTCACTATACTATTGGACACAATTTTACGAGGTGTTACAGTGTTCGAGGAAAAGATTGTTTATAGACCAAAACTTATTTGCCACAACTTCTGGAGATTATTGGAGGGGGATGCGACTTTGCTTACGGTCCCTTTCAATGTAGAAGAGATTAAGTACATGGTTTTCGAATGTGGGCGGATAAAGCGCCAAGGCTGGATGGTTTTAACTTCAAATTCATCAAGAGGTACTTGGAATTTATTTGAGCTTGATTTTTCTAACATGTTAGCCTCTTTTTAAATTAAAGGTGCTATTTCCATCGGGTGTAGTTCATCTTTAATAAATCTTTCTTAAAGGTAGGTACATCCTTGATAGTCCCTTAATGTTAAATGAAATCATTTCTTGGATTAAAAAAGCTAAAAGTAAAGCCTTTCTTTTAAAAAAATTGATTTCGAAAAGGCCTAATAACGTAAATTGGAGGTTTCTTTTGGATATCATAGGTCAAATGGGTTTTCCTTCTTTATGGTGCAAATGGATAGAAAGGGGTTTTAGCTTCGGCGAGTTCTTCAGTTTTGGGAAATGGGTCTCCTACCTTCGAGTTTAAATGTTCTAAAGGTATTAGGCAAGCAAATCCTTTATCTTTGTTTCTTTTTTTAATTGTGATGTAAGCATTGTCAAGAATGTTTTGCAAAGCGGGAGAAGGGGGTATATTTAAAGGTATGCAAACGCCTAATAACGGTCCTGTGATCTCTCATATTTTATGTGCCGATGATGCTCTTATCTTGGGGGAATGAGATAGAGATAATGTGGTAAATGTTTCGAAATTTTTGATAATTTTTCATTTGTGTTCTAGTTTAAAGATTAACTTACATAAATCAAATTTATATGGGATGGGGTGGAAGTTTTAGAGCTCATTGAGATGGCTGATGTGATTGGGTGTAAAACTGATGATATTCCGCTTATGTATATGGGGATTACTGTGGGGGCAAATATGAATAGAATTAACAACTGGAATCCGATAATTGAGGTCTATGATAATCGATTGTCGATTTGGAAAGCTAAAACTCTTTCGATTGAGGGGAGACTAACTTTGATAAACGCGGTGCTTGAGAGCTTCCCAATTTACTTTTTCTCTTTATATAAGGCTCCAATTGGTATTGTTTATGTTTTAAAAGCTAAATGAGAAAATTCCTTTGGGTCGGGTCTAATGAGTCTAACAAAATACATTGGGTGGCTTGGGAGTGGGTTACTTACCAAAAAATACCGGGGAGTGGGGGTTTGGGGATCAATAGACTCAAGAAGGTTAATGAAGCGCTTTTAGCTAAATGGGGTTGGAGGTTTAGTGTGGATAGTCAGAATCTAAGGAGGAAGGTGGTGGATGCATGTCACTTAAAAAATATTCGGTGGAACTTTCTCCCACTTAATGGTAGCATTTCGGGATGTTGGAAAAATATTGTGCTTGTGGTTTCTAAAATGAAATTGAACGAGAAGGGATTAAATCGGTATATATCTGGTAAGTTAGGGAATGGGAAAGATATTCGGTTTTGGCTGACACTTGGGTGGGCGATCAGCCGCTCATGGTTAGATGGCCGCATCTTTTTGGTATAGAATCATTTAAACTATGTAGGGGTAGCGCACAGGAATGTAATGGGATAGGAAAATGATGGTTTCAACTAGAATTGGTCTAGAGAGCCGGAGTTGGAAACTGAGTTAAGGGAGTGGCAAGATTGCCAAGATGTCCTCAACTTGGTTTTTCTTTCCAATGAAAACGATTCATGGAATTAGCTGGGAGATGATACGGGTTGGTTCTCGGTGAAGCCGGTAAAAATGTGATGGTAGAAGATAGAGGGGCGATCCAGCTTCCAAGTTTTCAATGGTGCAAATGGGTTCCTCTTAAATGTAACATTATGGATTGGAGAGCGAATATGAATAGGTTACCTATGCGAGCGAATTTAAGAAGAAAGAATGTGGAAATCCCGTTTATAATGTGTCCGTTTTGTGAGGAACATGAGGAAACACTGGAACATCTTTTTACAGCATGTCTGTTTACGAATAAGGTGTGGATGGGATTTAGCGCTTGGTGCAACATCCACCGCTTCTCATTTTTTTTATTTCAAAGACATTATGAAAGTTCACAAGTTTTCACAGTCGGGAAAGAAAGCGAAGAAGATTATTCATGGACTCTCGATACTTACATGTTGGTGCATTTGGAAAGGAAGGAACGAGGTGGTTTTCAAGCAAACAAATAGTAGTCCGCAAGATATCCTAACAGATGTTAAATCTAGAGGATCTAGATGGGTTAAAAATATATCTTTATGTAAAAAAAATACATTGGAGGGATATGTGTAAATGTCCGCTGTATATGTTGTAATTGTATGTCATTTGCCCGTTTGGGTCCGGAGCGTTGTATTATTGTTGGCATTTTGTCCATTTGAATGGGAGGCATGTTCTAATAAAGTATAGTTTTCTAAAAAAATTATATATAAGATAAACAGATAACTTTTAATATGGGTGAAGTCGAGTCGACTCAGTCATAAATTTTTAGCTTTTTACTTGACTCTAAGTTACAATTATTGGTATATTAACTATGACTGTGAATATGATTATTTTTATTATAGTTAACCTGAGTTCTAATAAATAATTGGAAACTTCTAAATATTTAAAATATTTTACATTTCTTTCTTCTGTTTTTTTCTAATTTATAAGTTACCCGTATACATTTTGTCTTGAATATAACTTTGTTGGATATCATTCTCTATTTTAACTTGTTATTTATATCTACTATATAAAAGATTTGAGAAGAACAACAATATTCAATTCAAATTTAAGACACTTAAAAACAATGTTCTTTCATTTGGTATGAGTGTTGATGTACAAATAATTTGTCTCTCTAGTACATTTAATAAAACATTTAAAAGCTAATGCATTTACAATGATGACTCTACAAGTTAAAATTTATTATAAAAATTATTAATGTTTCTAAAAGGTTATAACATTGTTAAAATCTTTAGTAAAGAGGTGTTAGATTTATTATTTCAGGTCATGTTTTTTTCAAAGCGATATCCATACAAAAATGAATTAGTTAAGCAAATGGAGACAACTGCAATGTAACAAAAGACGTTATTCCTTTACATAACGCGAGTATACTTGCAAGTCTTTTTGCAAAATGGCAACATTTTTATATTTTAGAGCATGTATCTTGTAAAATAGTCGACATCTTATTAAATATTATTGATATAAGAAATTAAATCTACCACAAAAACCCTATATTTTATCAACAAAATACCATGCAAAATCTTGACACTTTGCATTAGATTATTTGTTCAACAAAGAAGAATATTTTGTGGACTCTAATCAATAAGATCGTTTATTTTAAAAGATATGTTAATTCATAATTAAGTACCTAGATTTAATTTGAAATGATGCAATTAACATAAGATTAAAATTATGTAACTTACACCATTTATAAAAGTAGGGGTAGAACCTATAATAAGGGTGTGGGGAGCGTCTTCAGGACAGGTTATCGGGTTTTAGGGTTCATCAAGCACACTACTGCAATTGCATCAGGGTGAGAATTACGATGGATATTTGTAACATCTTGAGAACAATTTTGATAATTAAATCAAATTAACAGGGGATAAGAGGCTTAAATACCATTAGTGGTAAAGATTAACCTTGTAAACATTAGGATTTAAGTAAATAAATCTAATGTTAATTAAAGATGAATGTATGCTTTATAGAAGATAAATTTTATAAAATACTCAGCCTACCGGGACTTAAATTAAACTGCGTTGGTCATACAAGGACCTGGGATATTAGTGACTGGGCTAGTCCACATTTAAAGGTTGAAAAGTAAAGTTTATGAAAATATGAACTTGACGATTTCTGCGTAAAAACCGGAAGGACTCAATTAGTCTATTTATGCTATTAATTGATGTAACTTCTAAAATAATTGTGACATACTTTCTTAAGACTAGTTTATGTTTATAAACATTTTCTAGGTTAAATAATGGTGAATAAAACATTAACTCTTGGTTAAATATTGAGAGTTAAGTTTGATTTGGGGATTAAATACTCACAAGGTTTAATGGGGGCTAAGTGGAGGGACCATTGTGACTTTTGTAAGTTATAAAAATGGTTAAAATAGGGGTCGATGTCACACTCCAACCGATGGCGAAAACATTAAAATGAGACAAAATAGATTGCGCAAGGCATCATAACACTATTTGCGACAATAATTTAATCAAACCCGTTGTCCTTTCATAACAAAAATAGTCAAGTACAACATGAAATTTCAAATACAATCAATTCAACAACATAAATCCTAACATTCTACATGTGTTTCTAAGCCATCCCTACTAAGTTCCATCATGATCAACATCTTTAATCTGCAACATGTTAAAAGTATAGTTCAATACAACAAGTATTGGCGAGTACACAAGTTTGATATAGCATATTACAAAAATGTTTAAACGAATCCACCTGTTGAGCTAGCATACAAGATTTACGTAAACATGGCATGCAATCTATAAGTCAACCCTCGCGTGTACCGCAAAAATAGAATAAAACTTAACATGACCTCAAGAATACGAACGGTGCGTTACTCCTATACCGTTATACATGTTAAGGGGGAGGCTTTAGCCAAAGTTAATGACAAATAGCATCACATAAGAATGTTCCAAGTCTACGAATCAAGTATCATGTAACTATAGCATGTATGACGGATTGTTTGTGTGATTGTATAAAAGTATAAGTGTGATTGCTTGTATTTTGATAAGTTAACATATTGCACCCAAAAGTGTAAAGCGTAAAAAGGGTGTACAAGTGTACTCACGGTTTTACAAGCTTCCACTTGGTACTTCCGTAAAGTGTTGGGAGAGTTTGGTGGATGGAGTACCGAGTTATCCTACAAGAGGAAACGTAGGTTGGTAAGTATATAAACGATAACGGAGGATTAGGAACTTTAAATACGCTAAAGTATGTATACGAGAAAAAAGTCATCTAGACTTAATACTCGTTCTTGACACTATAATACCCATTCGGGTTGATGTGTTTTCATGTGTTAGGATACCCATTAGAATCGAAACGAGAGATTAAGTACTTAGGTGATGTAACCTAGTACCATGGCGGATAATCATTTGATTACCATCAAGAGTTCGGTTAGTATATATATACATATATATAATATACATAATAAGTAAATCATAAACATCATGGAAGTTCATAGAAGTCATGCATGGAGGTAGGAGGATAACCTTCCTTTTAACCTCATTCGTATAGTTCGCCAATGCACAAGTCGTCACAAGGACAATAAGGATGGTCATGAATAAGTTTAAACATAAAAGTAAAAGACAAAAAGTAATCAAAATCATCAAGTGAGGTGGTGGATCGAAGGTAGGATAGCCAAGACTTCCAAGTGATCACACACTACCAACTCAAGTCTTGTTTCAAGAACAAGCTTGGAAGGATACAACACTTGTGGGTTGAAACCCTATTAAAACAACAAGGTTCTTACACTTGAGACCTCAAGCATGGTGATGTTCCAAGTTAGTTTTCCATGGAATACTTATGGAGACATTCCAAAAGGTGATTCAAGTGTTAAGAAGGAAGAAAGATCAAAAAGAAAGAGGTAAGGGTGAGTTGGAACTCACTTTTGAAAACCTTGACCCTTTAGATGGAGAGAGCTCTTAGAGCTTTAGAGAGAAGAGAGGAAGAATGTTTGAGGTGTGATTTGGGAGGAGAAGGAAGTGGGTATTTATAGATGGGGTTGGGAGGTTGTTAGTTGAGGGTATTAAATGCAACAAACACAAAGTTGGCCAATCCATGAGCTTGAAACCAACTCTTTCGGATTGTGCCCCTCTCGCGGGCCGCGAGAGGTTGAAGGGGTTTCGGTCGCGGGCCGCTAGAGGCCTGGCGGGCTGCGAGAGGTTTGAGGAGTTCGGTCGCGGGTCGCGAGAAGGATTATTCTAGAAGCCTCTTTGATTTTAGACATTTTTAGTCCTTTAACTTGATTTAACTTGTCATTTTTGCACATGTTTTAAACATATAAGTATGATTGAGTATCGAATGTGATTGCATGAGTCTTTTTGCACGTAAAACAAATATCGGTTTAAACGATTGCATGTATGTAAGCAAATATCAATGCGATTGCAAGTATGTAAGTATGTATAACAAATATCAAAATGATTGTATGTATGCGAGCATGTATAGAAAGTATTAAAATGATTGTATGTATGCGAGCATGTATAGCAAGTATTAGTTTAAATGATTGAATGTATGTAAATATGAATTTTTATTACGATTCAAGTCTCGGATTACAAAATTGGGAAAGAATTACGAATACAAGTTTCCAAAAATAGAAATACGACAATACTTTCTAATTAAAGAAAGTATGAAAAAGCGAAGCGTTATAGTCTCCCCTCCTTTAGGGAATTTCGTCCCGAAATTTATTCAGAGGATGGTGTAACGAAAAGATGCGGATGCTTAGCCTTCATATCGCTCTCGAGTTCCCAAGTAAATTCGGCGCCACGTTTACCTTCCTATCGAACCTTGACTATCGGAATTCGACTGCGCCTCAATTGCTTGATTCCTCGAACCATGATTTCGACTGGTTTCTCCATGAAGTGTAGAGTCTTGTTGATTTGAAGGTCTTCTAGTGGAATTTGAAGCCCTTCGTCAGCTAGAAATTTCTTCAAGTTTGAGACATGGAACATAGGATGGACGTTGTTGAGTTCTTGAGGTAGGTCCAGTCGATACGCTACCTTGCCAATCCTTTCGAGAATCTTGAAAGGACCTACACAGCGAGGAGCGAGTTTGCCTTTCTTACCAAATCGAACTACACCCTTCCAAGGGGATACCTTGAGAAGTACAAAGTCTCCAACGTTGAATTCTAAAGGTTTGCGCCATCTATCCGCATAACTCTTTTGTCGGCTTCTGGCTTTGAGCAGGTTGTCTCGGATTTGTAAGATCTTGTTCGTTGTTTCTTGTATAAGCTTGGGATCAGTGATTTGAGCTTCCCTAATCTCGTGCCAACAAATAGGCGATCGACACTTACGTCCGTACAAAGCTTCAAAAGGTGCCATTTGAATACTCACGTGATAACTGTTATTGTACGAGAATTCGATCAAAGGCAAGTGCATATCCTAGTTGCCACCAAAATCGATTACGCAAGAACGAATCATATCCTCTAGAGTTTGGATAGTACAATCGGTCTGACCATCAGACTGAGGATGGAAAGCGGTACTAACATTGAGATGAGTACCAAGAGCTTTTTGAAACGTTTGCCAAAGGCGGGAGGTGAAACGTCCATCACGGTCCGAGATGATGTCGATGGGGATACCATGACGACAAATGATTTTATCCGTGTAGATATGAGCCAATTTCTCGACCTTGTAATCTTCACGTATGGGTCGGAAATGAGTGGATTTGGTCAAACGATCGATGATTACCCAAATACTATCGTGACCGGACGATGTACGAGGGAGTTTGGTAATGAAATCCATGGCAATGCTCTCCCATTTCCAAACAGGAATTTTGAGTTGTTCGAGTAAGCTAGAGGGACGTTGATGCTCGGCCTCTACCCTTTGAAACAATTCAGGCATTTCGAAATGTAGAGGGCGATATCTTTCTTCATACCAGGCCACCAATAAGATGTACGAAGATCATGGTACATCTTGTCAGCACCGGGATGAATAGAATACCGGGAATTATGCACTTCATTCATCAAGAGGTCACGAAGATTGTCACGGTTTGGAATCCAAATACGATCGAGATAATATATGATTCAATTAAACTTGGTTACGAGTTGAGTTTCAACACCACACTTCAACTCATTATCAAGGTTACCCTCATTAATGGTCGAGTATTGTGCATCGCGAATCAGCTCATGAAGCTTTCCCAAGGTTTGGTAGCAACGTATACTCTTAACATGAGTTTTCCGACAAAGTGTGTCGGCTACAACATTCGTCTTACCAGGGTGGTAGAGAATGTCGCAGTCGTAGTCGTTTAACAATTACACCCAACGACGTTGACGCATGTTGAGTTCCTTTTGATTGAAGATCTGTTGGAGGCTCTTATGGTCGGTGAAGACCGTACACTTTGTACCATAAAGGTAGTGTCGCCATATATTCAATGTAAAAACAACTGCACCAAGTTCAAGGTCGTGTGTAGTATAGTTTTTCTCATGAATTTTGAGTTGTCTTGACGCGTAAGTGATCACTTTATCCCATTGCATGAGAACGCAACCGATACCTTGTTTTGAAGCATCGCAATATACGATAAAGTCGTCATTACCATCAGGAAGAGCTAAGATAGGAGCATTACAAAGCATGCCCTTGAGTGTTTGGAAGGACTCTTCTTGTTCGGAACCCCAAATAAAAGGTTTATCCTTTTGAGTCAAGGAAGTGAGAGGAACGGCGATCTTGGAGAAATTCGACATAAAACAACGATAATAACCAGCTAAACCAAGAGACAAACGAATTTTGGACGGAGACTTAGGAGCAATCGAATTTTTCACGGCTTTGATTTTCGCGGGGTCAACGTGAATACCGAGTTCGTTGACGACATGACCAAGAAATTAAACTTATTTTAGCCAAAATTCACACTTGGAGAATTTGGCGTAGAGACGTTCAGTACGCAATAGCTGAAGGATAAGACGAAAGTGTCACTCGTGCTCTTCTTGTGTCTTAGAATAGGTAAGAATATCGTCAATGAGGACGATCACGAAAAGATCGAGATACGGCTTGCACATGCGATTCATCAAATCCATGAACACGATGGGTGCGTTGGTCAAACCAAACGGCATGACTACGAACTCCTAATGTCCATAACATGTACAGAACGCTGTTTTGGGTACGTCTTCTTCGAGGACTCGAAGTTGATGATAACTAGAACGAAGATCGATTTTCGAGAAGCAAGTCGCGCCCTGAAGTTGATCGAAGAGGTCGTCAATACGTGGAAGAGGATATCAGTTTTTTAATGTAAGCTTATTAAGCTCACGATAGTCGATACACATCTGAAATCATCCATCTTTCTTTTTGACAAACAGAACGGGAGCGCCCCAAGGAGAAGTACTAGGGCGTATAAAAACTTTATCAAGAAGCTCTTGAAGTTGGCTAGATAGCTCTTGCATTTCCGAGGGTGCTAGACGATAAGGGGATTTAGCAACAGGAGTTGCGCCGGGAATGAGATCGATACGAAAGTCAACTGAACGAGGAGGAGGCGGACCAGGAAGATCCTTGTGTAAAACGTCAGGAAATTCACAAACGATAGGAACGTCACTTACGCTTGGACTCTTGTCCTTCTTTTCGACAATGTGGGCAAGAAAGGCGAAGTATTCCTTGCGCAAGTATTGGTTTGCTTGGATACACGACATAAGCTTGAGACCTTTTGAAGGTTTCTCGCCATGGACATGTAAGGAGTCATCGTTAGGTAGAGGAAGACGGATAAATTTTTCCGAACGAACGACTTCAGCACAAACTCGTCTAAGCTAATCCATGCCTACTATAATATCGAAGCTTCCCATTTGCATGGGTATGAGGTCAATCGAAAACGTATGATCGTTGAGATTCAAAGAACAATTAGAAAGGACAGAATCGACAGTGATGGATTTTCCGCTAGCGACTTTGACTTCGAATGATTTTGGTAGTTTAGAGCGTTTACACTTAAGCAATGGTTCGAATTCAGCAGATACAAAACTTTTATATGCGCCAGTATCAAAAAGATAGGAAGCATAGATATTGTTGATGAGAAATGTACTGTTGATAACGTCATTGGCACTCTGAGCCTGAGCTGTTGTGAAAGCTCGATCGTGTGCTTGTTGTTGTTGTTGTTGTTGGTTAACGTTGCGTTGGGGGCAGGCATTGGCGAAGTGGTTGGGATCTCCGCACCTAAAACAGGCACGAGCCATGGTTTCTAGCGGTTGGATTGGGTTGACGGCAGGGTTTTGGGGTTTGGTGATGGCTTGGGCTTGGCTGGCAGGGGTTTGCGGAAAACTTCGACATTGCGGGACGAAGTGTCCATAACTATTGCAACTAGTACACAGGCGGAAAGGGGTATTAATGGGGTGATGGTAAGGGCAGTGGTTACACTTGGGATGTGATCCAGTGTATGCCCTTTTGGCGAAATCAGGTGCAACTTGTTGGATGGGTTGAGGTGGCGGGGTGACTACCGCGTAGTTTTGGCATGAAGCCTTCTGCTTCTTGCCCTTGTTGTTTTTGGTGGGAGGTTTGGAAGGTGTGGGTTCGTTAATGGTGTCGGTGGTGGCTTGGTGCGCATTCCTTGATGAAGTTTTGGAAGCTCCACGAAGAACGTGGTTGTTGTTGAACTTGGAGCCTACCCTGTAGGTTTCCTCGAGGGTTTTGGGTGTGGCGGCTTCAACTAGATCGGCGATGGAGAGAGGTAGCATTCGATGTGTGACATCCCGGGTTTTTCGGATAACTTAAACGCGACACTTGTCGAATAAAGTATATGCTAAGTATTAAACGTGTACGAGTTAATGAATACGTGATGTGTGTTTGTGTGATTGTTTTAGTTATAAAATAATTATGGTAGATATGTACACGAACCGAACCGAACCGCGACACGAACCAACTTTGATTCCTTGTGACTCTAGGAGTTAACAAAGTTTTAAACTTTAAACCCAAGTCTTCGGCCGAGAACAAGGATCAAACCCAAACCACAAACCCCTTTGCGAACAACCCAAATCACTCTCGGCCGAGATCAAGCCCAAAACCGCAAACTTATTGTATTCAAACCCAAACCGAACCAACCCAAGTTTCTCGGCCACAAGCTCAAGCCAAACCGTAACCCTTATCTCTTTTGCGCCTATATATACCAACCATGCATGCATCTCTCAAAAACACAAAACCCTAACAAGCAAAACAGCCGTCGGCTGCCTTACTCTTGCTTTCCTCTCGGTCGCAGCAGCAGCAGCAGCCCTCGCCATCTTCACCTCCCGATCGCGAACAGCCGATCCTTCATCCCTTCAATCGCAAGCAGCCCATGTCTTCCACTTGTTCACTTCCTCAAGCACAAAACAGCCTACTACTTCTTCTCAGCCGCGAATAACCTCCTTTCTCGGTCACGGATCTTCTCGGTTGCAAGCAATCTTTGATCATCGGTCCCTCATCGTACTCACGGTTCGTTTACCTTGTTATTAAAAGATTAGAAATTGTCATATGCTACAAGATAATGTTCGGATATATGTGCTTGAATGATTAATTGGTTTGTTTTCGGATTATATGGGTTTGAAAATAAGCGGCTGAATTATCATTGTTTACATGAATGATTGTTTGCGGAACTTGTAAGTTTGTGAGTATGTTTGTTTATAAAAACTAGAGATGTTGGTTAGGGTTTGCATGGATAGGTTAGATGTATTGATCCATGATTAGGAAACCGGTTCTTGATCGCCTAGGTTAATCGTATGAACGGCTGATGCGAGTTTATGATAATGATATGCTGAAACAGTTTGCTGAGTAATAGTTACAGCCGACTTCATCTGGCTGTAACTCGGTCGTTAGTTGTCGAAAAGCGGAATTTCTGATGTCTAGAACGTAGAGATTTGAATAACGAATCTAATGGCGCTGGATTCATAATTTTCTGAAGTCGTTTGAAATTTTAAAGGGCCAAATAAGTTCAGTAACTAAAGCTGTGAAAATCCTGAAATTTTGTTAGTTGTTTATCGAGTTGGATTTTAAAACCAGTAGGGAGTTGAGTCATGAATTTTGTACAGCAACTAGGTATGAAAATTTCCGGGCAACTCCAACTGGAATTTTGTTAATTGGACGATCGGTGATTTTTAAATAAATTCTTACGTGGACTGCAGTCAGAAAGTGATAAATCTGACTGCAGCCTAGTATATTAATATTTATGGTTAAATGGTAAAGATTTAGGACTTGGAAAATTTATATAAATTTCTACAGTATAAATGGCACCTGCTGTAATTTTTGGAACGTTGGAACTATTTTATAAAAATCGTAGAAAACAGCTGAATCATGAGTGTTAAGCTGAAATTTGATAACTTGTGATTGTGTGCACCAAAGTGTTGTATGGATTGGATTATGTTCATGATAAATTGTTTTGATCACTATGTTCACATGAGGATACTTGCATGCATGTTTGAGTGTTAGATATGTTGTTTGTGTGTATCACTTTGTGCGTAAATTACGTGTAGAATTTGTATTGGTGTGTTCACACACTGACTTGGAATTAATTGGTTTGTTAGGACGCAACTAGCGGTCCCATCTCTTATAACTTCTTTGCTACACTAACCGAGCAAATAAAGGTGAGTTCACGGCCCCTAACTTTATCCGGTTTTTAAACAACAGGGGGAGAAACATGTATACACTCTTCAAACTCAATCTCTTTACGTTATACGAATTTAACGTCACATAACTATTCGGTAACTAAGTTAATGTTAATGTAATGTTATGGTCACTAAGCAGCTTTATCACTTAAGTCCTCGTCAATCTCTCGGATCGTTAGTATTGGGTTTAATAGCAGTTATAAGTAGTACTACTGGGCCCGACAAGCCCCATCCGAGCTAGTCGCGCTAGCCGACCGGGTATGGTCAACGGGTGAATAATTCGGCCTAACTTCGCCATGGTCAGTGATAGGCATGGCAACACGGAGGCACAACAGTCAGCTTCGATCGCGAACACTTACGTGACATAACTTTAGGCAGCTACCTATATATGTTAACATTGAACTTAATTACGAAACAACTATATTATCCCGGGTTGAGGATAATGGAAACAACAACTTATTATTCCTGGATGGAATAATGGAAACAACGACTATATTATCCTGGGTTGAGGATAATGGAAGCAAAAACTTATTATTCCGGGATTGGAATAATGGAACCAACACGTTATCCCGGGTTAGGGATAACGGGGAAAACAAACTATAACCGAACAAACGAATTTATGAAAACCTGTGAACTCACTCATCTTTAATGTTGACACTTGTTTCTTTACATGTTTCTCAGGACGCTAGGAGCTCTAGGTGCACGCACATGCATTGAACAAGACACCTTTTATCGAGTCTTATTTATAAATATTGTTTTGGGGTTTTTCATTTGTTTTGGCGTTTGTGTTGGCGCCCGCTTCACTACTTATTTATGCTTCCGCTCAACTTTAAAAACTGATGCTTCCGCTAAATATTGGTAACTAATCAAGACAATATAAAATCCACGACAAATGATTTTTGAAAACGTATTATCAAATCATATAGAGTCGTTCGACGTACTAGTGTTTCAGATTCTGGTTTGTTCACACGCCTCGCGGTAAAACTCCGCAAGTGGAAATTGAGGGTGTGACAGATTGGTATCAGAGCCACTAGCTATAGAGAACCAGGTTTGCATTAGAAGTAGACCTAAACTATAGCTGATTTCACGACACTAGACTTAGTTTGGCACCGAACTATTATATCTTGTTATGCAATATACCACAACTGTGTTATGTAGATTATGCCTTCGTAATAAGAAATGAAAACAACTCGTAACTAACTACACGACCTAACAGGCAATGTCATCATCCTCATCGTCATCATCATCCGACAGACCTACGCCACCAAGAGCGCCAGGAAAGGCACCTATGGTGGAACCCTTACCATCTTATGGCGTGGAGACACGCTCAGCTGCGAGGAAAAGGCTCGCTCTGGGGGAGGAGTCGTCATCACGCCCAACCATTGCTGTGCCGGTTGAACCGGTTAACCCTGTAGAAGTAGGAATTGACCTACTTAGAATTATATTACATAAACAACAAGCACAGTTAGAAAGAATGCAGGAAACCATCCTAGCCCAAGGATGGATAATCCGACAACTGACAGGTAAAACCGACTCGCTCGAGGAAGAGCATCATACGAGTAAGATAGCTCGTAACACCTTAGCTAGAGATCTGCGTGCTGAGCAGATAAGAGCCGACTGGCTTGAGGACAGAGTCCTGGAAAATAGTTGGAACATTCAGGAACTGCAAAATCAAGCACTTGCACCAGCACCGGCCCCTCCAGTGCCGGTAGAGGAGGATCCGGAAGAGGATCCAGAGGAGGACCCTGAGGAGGATCCAGAGGAGGACCCAGCTGTAGAAGCTGGAAATGCCGCGCAGGATGACGGCAACGACAGTGACTTGGGGGATGGAGACGTAGACGACTGACACGTCTCGCTTATTTTATTTATTTTCCTTCAGTCTATTCATTTTCCCACTTGTGTTTAAACTTGAGACTTTATAGTGAATTCATATGTTTGATTTGCACTCTTGTAAGACGTTGAAATTTCAGTTAATCAAGTATTTCTTTTGACTATTTAACATATTGAGTTGACATAACTTAATAATTATTAAAGTACGAAGTAGGATAACTATATTGGATATATAGACTTATCGGGGTGTGTTTGTGTTGTGTTTCGAAGATCTAAATGGCAACTGGAAGACGTGGAAACCTTAACTTGACGCCCGAAGAGCTAGCTGCCATGATTCAAGAGCACGTGAACGCAGCTTTAGCGGGTGTTCAGAACCAACCGGCAGGTAACCATTATTAAATTTTCGTGTGAAAATCTAATAGTTGGGCTAGTAGGGTTCCTCGCTGACTACCTATTCTCTGTCAGCAGGAGGGGGCTTTAATCCCTACAAGATGTTCCTTGACGCGAAACCAAGCAAATTCTCGGGGGCGGAAGGACCCATTGGACTGGTCCGCTGGATCGAAAAATCTGAATCCGTTTTTGAAATGTGCAACTGTCTAGAGGCCAACAAGGTCAAGTACGCAGCCTCAACACTGGAAGATGGGGCACTGACATGGTGGAATGCACAAGTCCAAACACGTGGACTTATAGCTGCGAATGCAATGGCCTGGGCCGAGTTCAAGGCCCTAATCAAAGAGGAGTACTGTCCACGAGACAGAGTGCAACAGTTGGAGCAAGCCTTATGGAACCACAAGATGGTGGGATCGGAAATTGAAGCTTACACCGCAAAACACCATGACTTGGTATTTCTATGTCCCGATTTGGCCAACACTGTGGAGAAAAGACTCGAGTTCTATCTTGGGGGTCTCGTTCCGGAGATTCAGGGTATGGTAATGGCTAGTAACCCTGCAACTGAACATCAAGCAATCCGATTGGCTCACAAACTCACCGATAAGGCGGTGGAGCAAAAGAAGCTGCCAGCACGGGGTACAACTGAAGTTGCCCCGGATAACAAAAGAAAGTTTGAAGACACGTCTGCTCGACAGTCTTCATCATCCCAGCCGCAGCAGGGGAACCAGAACGGTTCAATCATTACAACAGCCACCGGGGTCACCAAAATCAGTCCGCCAACAACAACAACAATAACCAGAATGCAGGCGGCTATGTAGGTCGAAAGCCGCAGTGCAGTCGCTGTAATCTTCATCATCACGGCCCTTGTGCCGGAAATCGCTGCCAACGATGTGGCAAGGTGGGACAAGCGGCAAAGGATTGTCGTGGGGAAATCATGTCCCGACAAAATCAAAATCAACCCCAGGGTCAGCCGCAGGGTATTAACCGGGGATGCTATCAGTGTGGTAGCACTGCTCACTTCAAAAGAGACTGCCCACAGCTGCGTAACAACAACAATAATGGTGGAAACAACCACAACCACAATAACCACAACAACAATAACAACAACAACAATAATGGGAACGGTGGCACCGGAGGTGCCAAAGGTCGCGCATTCACATTGGGCCGCGGAGAGGCGAGAAACGACTCGAACGTGGTCACCGGTAAGTTTCCCCTTAATGAACATTTTGCTACTGTGCTTTTTGATACGGGTGCGGATAGGAGTTTTATATCTGAGTCTTTTAGGAGGAACCTAAATCTCACGCTTAAACCATTAGAGACCCCTTATGTTATAGAATTAGCCGATGGTAATTCTGTAGATGTGATCCATATAGTATCCGGCTGTCAACTCAAACTCGCGGGTCACACTTTTACCATTGATCTGATGACAACTACCCTGGGTAGTTTTGACGTGGTAGTCGGAATGGACTGGCTATCCGACGTCCGGGCTGAAATTCTCTGCTTCGAAAAAGCTATCCGTATTCCGCTCTCTAACGACGAAATCCTGACGGTACAAGGCGATAAGGCAAGCGCCGTCACCAACATCATCTCATACATGCAAGCGCAGAAGTATCTTCGGAGAAAGAACTCCTTCGCTTTACTCGCACTGATTACCGAACAGCCTAAGGACGAGAAACGTATAGAAGACATTCCTGTCGTCCATGATTTTTCCGATGTATTCCCAGAAGAGCTACCTGGTCTTCCACCCCATCGACAATTGGAGTTTGAAATCGAATTGGCAAACAATGCAACTCCTATCGCCAAGGCTCCATACCGCCTAGCTCCAACCGAGCTGCAGGAGCTGTCTACCCAACTTCAGGAGCTATTAGAAAAAGGATTTATCCGACCAAGCGTTTCGCCATGGGGAGCTCCAGTCCTTTTGTCAAGAAGAAGGACGGGACATTCCGCATGTGCATCGACTACAGGGAACTCAACAAGGTTACTGTCAAGAACTGATACCCGTTACCTCGCATCGACGATCTCTTCGACCAACTTCAAGGGTCAAGCTGCTACTCCAAGATTGATTTACGGTCTGGTTACCATCAGCTACGCGTCAGGGAGGAGGATATCGCTAAGACGGCATTTCGTACTCGGTATGGCCATTATGAGTTCTTGGTCATGCCCTTCGGTCTCACCAACGCACCTGCGGTGTTCATGGACCTCATGAACCGCGTGTGTAAACCATACCTCGACAAGTTTGTCATTGTGTTCATCGATGACATACTCATCTACTCCAAAAGTGAAGAAGAACATGCTGAACATCTACGACTACTGCTAGGATTTCTCCAACAGGAAAAGCTGTATGCCAAGCTTTCGAAGTGTGATTTCTGGATTCGGGAAGTTCAGTTTCTCGGGCATATCGTGAATGAAAAGGGTATCCACGTAGACCCTGCCAAGATTGAAGCCATCAAAAACTGGGAAGCACCTAAGACACCGACGGAGATCCGCCAATTTTTGGGATTGGCTGGTTACTACAGACGTTTCATCGAGGGATTTTCAAAGATCGCACAACCGCTTACTACCCTCACCCAGAAAGGTATCAAGTATGCTTGGGGTGACAAGCAAGAAGCAGCATTTCAATTGCTGAAGCAGAAACTTTGCAGTGCACCTATTCTGTCCTGCCGGAAGGGACAGAAGACTTTGTAGTATATTGTGATGCTTCCATTCAGGGATTGGGATGTGTACTCATGCAACGCGATAAGGTCATCGCGTATGCGTCGCGACAACTGAAGGTTCACGAGAAAAACTACACGACGCATGACCTGGAATTGGGAGCAGTAGTGTTTGCACTTAAGATTTGGAGACACTACCTCTATGGAACGAAGTGCACAATCTTTACAGACCACAAGAGCCTCCAACACATCTTTGATCAGAAGGAGTTGAACATGCGACAGCGTCGCTGGGTCGAACTCTTGAACGATTATGAGTGTGCCATTCGGTATCACCCGGGTAAAGCTAACGTGGTAGCTGACGCCCTCAGTAGGAAGGAACACTTGAAACCACGTCGTGTACGAGCATTACAACTCACTATTCATTCGGGGCTACCCGAACAAATACGCGACACCCAGTTAGAAGCAGTTAAGGAGGAAAACATCAAAGCCGAATCGGTGGGAAAAATGGAACGCGATTGAGAAGTAAAACCAATGAAGCCCGGTATTTCATGAATCGCATATGGGTACCTCTCTACGGAAACCTCAGAGAGCTAGTCATGGATGAAGCTCACAAATCCGGATACTCTGTCCATCCGGGTTCGGATAAGATGTATCAAGACCTTAAAGCTGCGTATTGGTGGCCCAACATGAAAGCCGATATAGCCACCTACGTGAGTAAATGTTTGACTTGTGCAAAAGTCAAGGTGGAGTATCAAAAGCCATCGGGGCTACTCCAACAACCTGAGATCCCAGTGTGGAAATGGGATCAGATCTCAATGGATTTCATCACTAAACTCCCGCGAACTTTGGGTGGTTGCGATACCATCTGGGTAATTGTGGATCGTTTAACTAAGTCCGCACACTTCCTAGCTATTAAAGAAACAGATAAGATGGAGAAGTTGACTCGCATCTACATTAAGGAAGTAGTTTCTCGGCACGGAGTGCCAACATCCATCATCTCAGACAGAGATGCTCGCTTCACGTCCAACTTCTGGCAGTCACTCCAGAAAGCGTTGGGAACACGCTTGGATATGAGCACAGCCTATCACCCCCAGACTGATGGTCAAAGTGAAAGGACCATACAAACCTTGGAAGACATGCTTTGGGCATGCGTCATAGACTTCGGAAATAGTTGGGAAATCCACCTGCCTCTAGTAGAATTCTCATATAACAACAACTATCATACGAGTATTTCGGCAGCACCGTTTGAGGCATTATACAGTCGTAAATGTAGATCACCGGTCTGCTGGGCAGAAGTCGGTGACAGTCAACTCACATGCCCTGAGTTAATACTTGAGGCTACTGAAAAGATTGTACAAATCAGAAACCGCATGGCGGCGGCACGAGATCGACAGAAAAGCTACGCTGATCAACGACGCAAACCGCTCGAATTTCAAGTAGGCGACCGCGTCCTACTAAAGGTGTCACCTTGGAAGGGTGTAATCCGCTTTGGAAAACGGGGCAAACTAAACCCACGGTACGTAGGTCCGTTTGTAATCTTGAAACGTATTGGACCCGTAGCTTATCAATTAGACCTTCCTGCCGAACTCAGTGGAGTTCACAACGTATTTCACGTGTCAAATCTGAAGAAGTGTCTATCAGATGAAACTCTAGTCATTCCATGGGATGAGATCCAAGTGGATGAACAACTGTACTTTGTGGAACAGCCTATCGAGATCATGGATCGTGAGATCAAGACTCGAAGGCACAGCAAGATTCCGATCGTTAAGGTTCGTTGGGGCTCTAAGCGTGGACCGGAGTTCACGTGGGAAGGAGAGGACCAAATGAAAAGCAAATACCCACACCTCTTCGCAACTGAGCAGCAATCTAACGATACCAGTAACTAAATTTTCGGGACGAAAATTCTTTCAACATGGGGATGATGTGACAACCTGGAAACTTCTCATACTATCGTGTACTATTGTTAACTAAATTCTTGTGCATGGCACTTGGAAATCTTTGTGTATGGCACTTGGGAACTTCTTGTAACTTCGCGTACCATCATTAACGAACTAACTCTTTGTGCGTGGCACTCTAAACATGTACGCTACATTCTAAACCGCGTTTACTCAATTTTCGAGACGAAAATTCTTTCAACATGGGGATAATGTGACATCCCGGGTTTTTCGGATAACTTAAACGCGACACTTGTCGAATAAAGTATATGCTAAGTATTAAACGTGTACGAGTTAATGAATACGTGATGTGTGTTTGTGTGATTGTTTTAGTTATAAAATAATTATGGTAGATATGTACACGAACCGAACCGAACCGCGACACGAACCAACTTTGATTCCTTGTGACTCTAGGAGTTAACAAAGTTTTAAACTTTAAACCCAAGTCTTCGGCCGAGAACAAGGATCAAACCCAAACCACAAACCCCTTTGCGAACAACCCAAATCACTCTCGGCCGAGATCAAGCCCAAAACCGCAAACTTATTGTATTCAAACCCAAACCGAACCAACCCAAGTTTCTCGGCCACAAGCTCAAGCCAAACCGTAACCCTTATCTCTTTTGCGCCTATATATACCAACCATGCATGCATCTCTCAAAAACACAAAACCCTAACAAGCAAAACAGCCGTCGGCTGCCTTACTCTTGCTTTCCTCTCGGTCGCAGCAGCAGCAGCCCTCGCCATCTTCACCTCCCGATCGCGAACAGCCGATCCTTCATCCCTTCAATCGCAAGCAGCCCATGTCTTCCACTTGTTCACTTCCTCAAGCACAAAACAGCCTACTACTTCTTCTCAGCCGCGAATAACCTCCTTTCTCGGTCACGGATCTTCTCGGTTGCAAGCAATCTTTGATCACCGGTCCCTCATCGTACTCACGGTTCGTTTACCTTGTTATTAAAAGATTAGAAATTGTCATATGCTACAAGATAATGTTCGGATATATGTGCTTGAATGATTAATTGGTTTGTTTTCGGATTATATGGGTTTGAAAATAAGCGGCTGAATTATCATTGTTTACATGAATGATTGTTTGCGGAACTTGTAAGTTTGTGAGTATGTTTGTTTATAAAAACTAGAGATGTTGGTTAGGGTTTGCATGGATAGGTTAGATGTATTGATCCATGATTAGGAAACCGGTTCTTGATCGCCTAGGTTAATCGTATGAACGGCTGATGCGAGTTTATGATAATGATATGCTGAAACAGTTTGCTGAGTAATAGTTACAGCCGACTTCATCTGGCTGTAACTCGGTCGTTAGTTGTCGAAAAGCGGAATTTCTGATGTCTAGAACGTAGAGATTTGAATAACGAATCTAATGGCGCTGGATTCATAATTTTCTGAAGTCGTTTGAAATTTTAAAGGGCCAAATAAGTTCAGTAACTAAAGCTGTGAAAATCCTGAAATTTTGTTAGTTGTTTATCGAGTTGGATTTTAAAACCAGTAGGGAGTTGAGTCATGAATTTTGTACAGCAACTAGGTATGAAAATTTCCGGGCAACTCCAACTGGAATTTTGTTAATTGGACGATCGGTGATTTTTAAATAAATTCTTACGTGGACTGCAGTCAGAAAGTGATAAATCTGACTGCAGCCTAGTATATTAATATTTATGGTTAAATGGTAAAGATTTAGGACTTGGAAAATTTATATAAATTTCTACAGTATAAATGGCACCTGCTGTAATTTTTGGAACGTTGGAACTATTTTATAAAAATCGTAGAAAACAGCTGAATCATGAGTGTTAAGCTGAAATTTGATAACTTGTGATTGTGTGCACCAAAGTGTTGTATGGATTGGATTATGTTCATGATAAATTGTTTTGATCACTATGTTCACATGAGGATACTTGCATGCATGTTTGAGTGTTAGATATGTTGTTTGTGTGTATCACTTTGTGCGTAAATTACGTGTAGAATTTGTATTGGTGTGTTCACACACTGACTTGGAATTAATTGGTTTGTTAGGACGCAACTAGCGGTCCCATCTCTTATAACTTCTTTGCTACACTAACCGAGCAAATAAAGGTGAGTTCACGGCCCCTAACTTTATCCGGTTTTTAAACAACAGGGGGAGAAACATGTATACACTCTTCAAACTCAATCTCTTTACGTTATACGAATTTAACGTCACATAACTATTCGGTAACTAAGTTAATGTTAATGTAATGTTATGGTCACTAAGCAGCTTTATCACTTAAGTCCTCGTCAATCTCTCGGATCGTTAGTATTGGGTTTAATAGCAGTTATAAGTAGTACTACTGGGCCCGACAAGCCCCATCCGAGCTAGTCGCGCTAGCCGACCGGGTATGGTCAACGGGTGAATAATTCGGCCTAACTTCGCCATGGTCAGTGATAGGCCTGGCAACACGGAGGCACAACAGTCAGCTTCGATCGCGAACACTTACGTGACATAACTTTAGGCTAGCTACCTATATATGTTAACATTGAACTTAATTACGAAACAACTATATTATCCCGGGTTGAGGATAATGGAAACAACAACTTATTATTCCTGGATGGAATAATGGAAACAACGACTATATTATCCTGGGTTGAGGATAATGGAAGCAAAAACTTATTATTCCGGGATTGGAATAATGGAACCAACACGTTATCCCGGGTTAGGGATAACGGGGAAAACAAACTATAACCGAACAAACGAATTTATGAAAACCTGTGAACTCACTCATCTTTAATGTTGACACTTGTTTCTTTACATGTTTCTCAGGACGCTAGGAGCTCTAGGTGCACGCACATGCATTGAACAAGACACCTTTTATCGAGTCTTATTTATAAATATTGTTTTGGGGTTTTTCATTTGTTTTGGCGTTTGTGTTGGCGCCCGCTTCACTACTTATTTATGCTTCCGCTCAACTTTAAAAACTGATGCTTCCGCTAAATATTGGTAACTAATCAAGACAATATAAAATCCATGACAAATGATTTTTGAAAACGTATTATCAAATCATATAGAGTCATTCGACGTACTAGTGTTTCAGATTCTGGTTTGTTCACACGCCTCGCGGTAAAACTCCGCAAGTGGAAATTGAGGGTGTGACACGATGTACTTAGCGATAGCCTTGTCAAGGGTGTCGACTTGGCTAGGGAAAAGTGCACTTAGCTATTTGAAGCGTGCGGTGAGACCAGCATTATCGTTCCTGACTTGCTTCAAATTCCAAAATTCATTTTCTAGTTTCCGAAGCTCGTGCGGAGGGCAAAACTTGTCCCTCATTAGCTTTTGAAGGTCGGCCCATGGGAGGGCGTGTGCGGTGTTGTTTCCACGAACATTACGTTCGGAAGTCCACCAATCGAGGGCTCTCGATCGGAAAACGCCGTTGCGTTAAGCGTACGTAAGTGGTCAGGACATCCACTTTGTAGGAATGTCACCTCAATGGTATCAAACCATTGGAGCAACTGAGAGGCGTCCCCTCCGCCGGTGAAGGGTAAAGGGTTGCAAGAGCATAATTGCTTATGGGTAAAAGTCGTCTTAGGTGATTCCACCTTTGAATCGACAGAGGTATGAGGCGATTCGGCGTTTGGTGTGGGCTGAACTTTGCTCACGATGTCGGGTATAATCTTAGCTATTTTCTTTGCCATAAACCTCGTACAATCTTTCTTTGACATTGAGTTGGAGTTGGTTCTTGACTTCAACCTTGCACCAGATTTTTGCGAAGACATCCATACGATAGACAATAGAGGAAAGGATGAGACTTGATCGTAGAGTGGTGTAAAAGTCACATTAGGTAAGTAACACGTATGAATTTACATAATTGAAATAAGTATCGGGTTCGAAATGGACGAGGTAACAAGTATTAAAACCACATAGAAATTGAGATAACATATAAGATAGGCTTAGTAAAACATTGGAGTGTTTCGTATTAAGAAACGTTGACTATTCCAAAGTGAATCGAAGATCCTTTCGAATTAGAGGAACGTGCTTTGGCCTATAGGCAAAGTGCTCTCGTCGAGAAGCGATTAACGGCACTTTAACCTTCCAGTTAATACACTTATCTAATTGATCGAATAATAGAAACTTTGGCGAGATTGAAAATCGAGGAATGGGACTAGTTTACAAGGTGTGGGTTTCACCCCTAACTTAGCAACACCGTACTCTAAGTGTGGTTGGTACTTATTAAACGAGGAACGAATTCTGGCTCGTTGGTAAAGTTCCACTAGAGTATGAAATGGAAATTTTCCATCAAGGTATAGATATCACTCATAACTTGATGGCGTAATTTCATGAAAAATCAAATACGCGGATTGAGAGTGATCACCAAAGTGCAGGTTCACCCCTATTTTGGTGAGATCGTTTTGTTAGTATTAGTGTCCTCAAGTCTTCAAGTGTGTTTATTGTGTAAATGTCTTAGGAAAGACATGTTGCATATATTAAGACCAAAGGAATTAGAAAGAAACAAATAGGAAGAATTAATATTTTAAGCAAGAATCAAGGATGGTCAAGTTGGACACTTAAACTATAGACTAAATCGAACATGGCAATTCTACCTAATTCCCTATAGTTATGGCTCTGATACCAATCTATCACACCCCAACTGATGGCGGAAACATTGGAATGAGACGAAATAGATTGCTTGTGTGATTGCATAAAAGTATAAGTGGGATTGCGTGTATTTTGATAAGTTAACATATTGCACCCAAAAGTGCAAAGCGTAAAAAGGGTGTTCGAGTGTACTCACGGTTTTGCAAGCTTCCATTTGGTTCTTCCGTAAAGTGTTGGGAAAGTTTGGTGGATGGAGCACCGAGTTATCCTACAAGAGGAAACGTAGGTTGGTAAGTATATAAACGATAACAGAGATTAGGAACTTTAAATACGCTAAAGTATGTATACGAGAAAATAATCATCTAGACTTAATACTCGTTCTTGACATTATAATACCCATTCGGGTTGATGTGTTTTCATGGGTTAGGATACCCATTAGAATCGTAACGAGAGATTAAGTACTTAGGTGATGTAACCTAGTACCATGGCGGATAACCATTTGATTACCATCAAGAGTTCGGTTAGTATATACATATACACATAATTAGTAAATCATAAACATCATGGAAGTTCATAGAAGTCATGCATGGAGGTAGGAGGATAACCTTCCTTTTAACCTCTTTCGTATAGTTCACCAATGCACAAGTCGTCACAAGGACGACAAGGATGGTCATGAATAAGTTTAAACATAAAAGTAAAAGACAAAAAGTAATCAAAATCATCAAGTGATGTGGTGGATCGAAGGTAGGATAGCCAAGGCTTCCAAGTGATCACACACTACCAACTCAAGTCTTGTTTCAAGAACAAGCTTGGAAGGATACAACACTTGTTGGTTGAAACCCTATTAAAACAAAAAGGTTCTTACACTTGAGACCTCAAGCATGGTGATGTTCCAAGTTAGTTTTCCATGGAAAACTTATGGAGACATTCCAAAAGGTGATTCAAGTGTTAAGAAGGAAGAAAGATCAAAAGGAAAGAGGTAAGGATGAGTTGGAACTCACTTTTGAAAACCTTGACCCTTTTGATGGAGAGAGCTCTTAGAGCTTTAGAGAGAAGAGAGGAAGAATGTTTGAGGTGTGATTTGGGAGGAGAAGGAAGTGGGTATTTATAGATGGGATTGAGAGGTTGTTAGTTGAGGGTATTAAATGCAACAAACACAGATTTGGCCAATCCATGAGCTTGAAACCAACTTTTCCGGATTATGCCCCTCTCGCGGGCCGCGAGAGGGTGAAGGGGTTTCGGTCGCGGGCCGCTAGAGGCCTAGCGGGCTGCGAGAGGTTTGAGGAGTTCGGTCGCGGGTCGCGAGAAGGATTATTCCAGAAGCTTCTTTGATTTTAGACATTTTTAGTCCTTTAACTTGATTTAACTTGTCATTTTTGCACATGTTTTAAACATATAAGTATGATTGAGTATCGAATGTGATTGCATGAGTCTTTTTGCACGTAAAACAAATATCGGTTTAAACAATTGCATGTATGTAAGCAAATATCAATGCGATTGCATGTATATAACAAATATCAAAATGATTGTATGTATGCGAGCATGTATAGCAAGTATTAAAATGATTGTATGTATGCGAGCATGTATAGCAAGTATTAGTTAAATGATTGAATGTATGTAAATATGAATTTTTATTACGATTCAAGTCTTGGATTACAAAATTGGGAAAGGATTACGAATACAAGTTTCCAAAAATAGAACTACGATAATACTATCTAATTAAGTAAAGTATGAAAAAGCGAAGCGTTATAATCGACTACGGTCAAAATTAGAACTTGAGTTCAGGATGATGAAGATGGCGACATGGATGAGCAAGAGAGAGAGATGGGTCAAAATTGATGCTTGAATTTCTCAATTGAAGCCTTGAATGAATGAATTTTGGTGATAATCAAGTGTGTTTCAACATGAGATATGAGTTTTGAGCCCTAGATGATGATCTCACTCCATGAGGATATCTATGGTGTTCAATCTTGATTCATAAATCTAATACTGATAATGATTTTGTGAACTATAAATGTTTCACATGCTACCATTCATGATTGAAATGTGTTTTATTGTTCAATCTAGAAAGTAGACTTGACTAGTCACATGTAGAAGGAGGTTTCATGAAATTGGGTATGGATGTCAATTTTGGGTGTATACCATGATCATGTTTGGTCAATTGGATAAATAGATTGAAAGAATTGATGTTTTTCTATGCTTGATATCTATTGAATGAATGGAAGGTGATCTTCGAAAGAGATATGATATTTTATAAAATGAGCTAGGAATTTAGGCATGAATTACATGTACACTATGCCTTAAATATTGTATGCACACCAAGTGTTTGTAGAAATGGCTCAAAGAAAGTGGATGTTAGAATAGAAATGAGTTATAGGCCTATTTTGTAAAAAAAAATAGTATAAAATCATAGAAAATTCATGTGTAGACGAGCCCTATATGCTTAGAAAGCCTTCTTAGCATAGTTTATTTTTATAATTGAACAAGAATGCCTAGTGCAGATGCTAAATGGGTCAAAAACGTCGAATTGAATGGCTATGTTGAAAAGACAGCACGTTGTTTTTGCTAAAAATGAGTTGTTGTCCTGATTTTGTAAAAGTCATATAGAATACAAAAGAAATCATATGAAGGTGTATTATATATGTTTGGAAAGCTAGTTAAGCCTTCTACAATTAATTCTACAATCCATAATTTAACTAGTTCGGATTGTAAATGAGTCAAAATGGTTGATTTTAGTAGCTACATAGAAAGCTTGTACGAATAATAAATTTTTTAAACCATTAAAATGGGATATGTCAACGTAAACCACTAAACACAAAATGTCTCTTATAGTTTGATATGTGCGTCTATTTGGGTGTATTAGAAGTATCTAAGATAATTACAAATAACTTATGCAAATATTATGTACTTGTATGCTAAGCATATTTACCTAAGGACAATTTGACTTTTAAAAGTCAAATTGACCTAAAGCTAATATTTTGATGAATTGATATGTGTGAATCCATGAGATGTTGTGGTCATTTTATATGATGTCTAACCTAACTAATCTTGTGGGTATTGTGCTAAGTTTGATCTTTTCAAACTAAGTGGAAGCTTGGAAGAAATAGGTTAATCAGGCTAATGAAGTAAGGAGTGTTTAAAAGACGTAGGTAAGTGACTTATACTAAAAGTTCATTTACAAATTTGTAGATTCCTTTATGATAGATAGGATTTGTTTAATTGACAATTTTCATTATGGAAAATTTTTAGTTATCTAAAAAGGGTAATTTGAGAATGTAGGTTAAACTCAAAGTTAGGTTGTAACCTTAACAATAGAAAATGGCTAGTCCAAGTATAGGATGTATATAAATGTAAATATGTTTTATGAATAATCTAGTGGGAGTTAGATACTTGATTTACTTATATCATTATCATATCATGAAATGGGTGCATAGTAACCTGTAAACTTGGTTTTTATGAAGTTTTGGTCAAGTGTACCAATGGGTCATTCGGGTCAAATGTTGATGTTATCACCATTTGAACTAGTATCCGAACTTTGTCTTATTGAGTTCTATACCTACAAGTAAGCATAATGGTACACGCATGCATTGCCATGAATTATCAAATGGAATCGCAAGGTATCGGTAGCCAATGATTTGACCCCGCTAGATATATGTAACGGGTTATACTTTTGGTAAGGTTATACGACACAACGAAAGGTGGTTGAACAAGATTTGGGTAATAATCCACCTCATGTGTGACTATATCAATTATTAAGTAAAATGGTCCTTAAAGCCAAAATGCATCTATGATGCAAAACACGGTTAAACGAGTCTTGAAACGTATCAAATCTGAAGAACTACCTATCCGGAGAGACACTTGTGGTCCCATCCAGTGGAAATCATGGATCGGGAAGTCATAAAGCTTAAACGCATAAAAATTCCTATCATTTGGATTAGTTGGAATTTGAAACATAGCCCAGAGTTCACCTGGGAATGGGAAGATCAGATTATGCGCAAGTATCCTCAGTTGTTCAAAAATAATGCATCAAACATTGAAGTTGCTACTGAATTTCGGGACGAAATTCCAAACCAACTTGGGGATGATGTGACACCCCACGAAAACGCTCAACCGCACTAGCTTCTTCAGCAACCGTTTGCAAATTTCAAGACGAAATTTCTTTTAACTTGGGGGTGATGTGACAACCCGTGTTTCAGAGGTAAACATCGTTACCTTCGCAATCACTTATTCGTGTTTGTTCAGGTTTATCTTTTCTCGCGTAGATTCTTTTTAACTAGACGCATTTACTTAAACATATATATATGCTTATATGAATTCAGACAAGCCGAAATAAATTTGTATATACATGTAAACAATTTTCAGACTCAATTCCCGTAACCTTGAGCCCTACAACTCGATAACCAAGCCTTACTCCTTTTATTTGTAGCCGAAGCACCCCTACGGTATACTTAACTCAAACTGCTCACCTTATGGCCCAAGTTGGGGATGGCCCAAACTAAACCCAAACCGCCACCCTCACCCCATAACTTGCCACCCACTTGTAAGCCCAAACACCCTATTTCTTTTATTACGTGCATGTGAACCCTTTAAACTCATAACCCTAAATCGATTTTCAAGTTTTTCCCTTTTGTTACGTGCATGTGAACCATTTAAACTCATAACCCTAAATCGATTTTCAAGTTTTTCCCTCCTCTACTCCTCTTCAGTCAACATAGATCTAGGATCTAAGGCATCATCTTCTTCGGTTTTCAATCTTTAACCGAACCCTACCCCTCTAGGTATCACACCTTGCTCTTGTTTATAGTTTTAAGCATACATATGTGATTCTTGGTTGCTACATTGTGAATTCTTGGCTGCGTTCTACATAAATCGATGTCCTTGGTGCTTTATGATGTTACTCGTAATCTAGGGTTGTTAGAATTCATGTTTGGTTGATGATTAAACACGTGTGTGTTTGGGTAGTTATTAGGGTTTTGATTCTTGAAGCTTTAGTAATAAATAAATCTGAGTTTGATGATAACCTGCTGTAAGTGGTGTAAAAGTGTCGTTTTTGTTCTCTAAACATGTTAACAGAACCAATAGAACTCGTGTTAGAAAGTTAAAAGCTGAAAACAAAAAGCTAGTTGATGTTTATAGCCAATTTCAGTTGGCTGTAAATGGCTCATAATATAATGGAGACTAGATTTTCTTGAGTCCAAAATGTGGTATTTCAAAATACGCTTCTAATGGCATGGGAATCATAATTTTTCGATGTCGTTTGATATTTTAAATGAATTTCGTCACAGTGGTCAAAGCTACATTTTTCTTCAGAATTTGTATGTTGTGTTTTACGTCATAACTTGGTGAATACTTAGAGTTTGGTCACGAAATTTATACAGTAGATGGCTTAGGTGTCTATATAAATCTCCAAGTGGAAATGGGTCAATCGGGTAATTGAGGATTTTTAAATAAATTTTCCATAAGCTGTAGTCAGAAAGTGACGAATCTGGCCACTACATAGTAAATGATTTTTCTAAAATTTTAGGTAAAGTGTTTGCCTTAAAAATTTAACACAAGGCCAAGCACACCGAGGGATAGGACCCATAAAACAATTATAATTTTTGCAGCATAGTAAGTATGGTAAACAAGCTTCCTAAAACAGCCTAATTTAAGTGAATTTGCTATGCATGATTGATAAACTTATAAGAATCAAATTTGTTATTTTAATTGTCTGTACTTGGTTAATGATTGTATAAATGGTATATGACATCTCGCATGTTATATTGTGAACATGTGCATTAAAACCACATGATAAAATATTATGTGACAACTTGTTCGCGTGTTAATTGCTAGATACGTGTAGAACTTATGATATTTGCTTAAACACACTAATAACCCTATGGGTATCATAATAGGTTGTGGTTGACCACATCAACTTATAAAATATTTAAGTCTTACCGAGTGAAACTAAGGTGAGTTCACAACTCTTTTCTAAAAGCATGCGTCCCTGGTTTGGGACAACACTTTTTACGGTAGCCCTGATTTGGGCTACGCGCGCGTTCCTTGTGAGAACCATTGAAACATACGAGCCACTGGAGGTGGATAATACACTTGGACTAAATGACAACTCTATCATGGAAGTCCCTACACATTATATCGATTATCTTGTCGGTTTGACAGACGGGGTATTAGTTGATAGCGCTATTAGGTTTGACAGACCTCACACCGTGCTGGGAGCCGGGCGTGAACTATTGGCCTTTCCTACTGCATCAATGCGAATAGACATTGATGGAGGGCACAAAAACTTACTACGTTAGGTTTCGATATCTACACAGTTTAGTCATGTGATGAGGGTTAGCTACTCGAGTCATGCTTAATTCAAAAACAATGTAAACTTAACTTTTGCTAAACGAAATTTGTGAATTCGCCAACTTTATTGTTGACACGTAGTTGCATGCTTTGCAGGTCAGTAGGTACCTTTGGGACGAACGGTTGCAATAGCTGGAGTGGTGTGGTTCGATAAATGTTCTGTTTTAAATTACTATTAAACTTGTGGTTTTAAGTTCTTGTTGGGTGTTACTTTTACTTTTTCTGCTGCAACATAAACAGTGTTTTGGACAATTAAACTTTATCGCTAATCATGTTATTAGTGAAGTTTTATGATTTTAAATAGTAGGTTCAACATGATTAGTGGCTAGATCCTAGTCAATCACACGGCTCATGGTAAAACTCCGCATGTGGAAATTGAAGGTATGACAAATTGATATCAGAGCCATTGGTTATAATGAACTTGGTTTAAACTTTTGAAAACCCAGACTATAATCGTTCTCTATTGAAAAACCACAACACCACACTCCAAATTGCAAGGTTTGTCTCTCTTAGATGCATACATTACACTCATATTTTCTTGACACTTATGCATGCACTGTGTTAGTATCACATACAAAACCTTGACCCATGTACAAACTAAATATGAAAACATGATATACCTTAGGTAAGAATGATTCCCTAACACTAATTTGAAACCACAACACGCTAGTGGAAATGAACCGGTCGTTCCTGAACCACTACCTCAATCACAATACCCAACCCATTTACTCCGAATTAGAAGGTTGCAAGCTCGGCTTAAAACCGTTCCAAACCATACAACCAACGTGTCCATTCGCGTACAATACCCATGATTTAACGTTACCGGGAAACATTCCCAAAAGTCGTCCTCGACATTCTTCTCACATGCCAAATATCCCTTAACAAAGAATATAAGTTTCTACAAAGTCATACCTTTGCGTACGTTTTGTCCTTGTCGCGTCTATTTTACTCTGAACTCCTAAAACAAAATGCGAGTAGAATCTTGTTTCACCCATAACTTGACCATACGACATCCGTTTCATGCGTTCTACCTATCAATGTGATCGTCTCGACATGCCCAACATCTAAAAATTATTGGAGTCATCCACCGGCACCGTCGCTACTGCTAGAAGACAGATCTCACTCTCCGTTCGTTCAATTTTGCGCGTCAATAGTCAAGTAGACCATATTCGACCCAAACGAACTCGGATTTAGGTGAATAATATGTCCACACGTTCGGGTCGATGAACCACATCATCTCCACCTGTAACCGTTACCAGAAACCATCGCTACAGTTGCCAGAAAATGAAATAGTGGCTGGAAGTCACAGTTTTGCGCCTTTGTCATCGGCAGCTCGAAACCCTATCATCCGAACTCTGTTTTGGACAAACGATATATCTATGTAATCGTAACGCAATGAACTTTCATCCCGTGCCATTACCATCATCGGCCGCTGTTGGAGCTGCCACCAGTGACCGGAATAGTTGCTGGAATTCTTCGGTTATTAGCCGGATTCTTTGTTTTCGCTTAATTCTTCGCCCGAGCATCACCAACCTCCCGATCCTTCGATCCACAACCGTAATAGCAAAACGCTAGTAACCCTATCATGATCCCCATCGATCACAAGGCTACCCCCATCGCTCTGTTATGTGGTTAATCCTTAGTCTAACTTGATGTACACCTTAGCATATCCGACTCTACAAATGGATTTCCCCAAATGGTTCAATGGTCTTAGGGACATTGGAAGATGGAGATATAAATTAGTCAACCCACAGATGGGCACGATGACTTAAATTTCTACCTTACCCCTTTTATTGCAAGAGTCGTTATCCCATAAGAGTTTTTCTTTTTATGCGTTATTGGCTGATGTTTGTCGTTTCATGCGATATCTAGTTACCTTATTGACCTATACAAACCTATCATTCCATTACTACGGTGACACAACATCTTCGCTTCTCCATGCAGAAACTCTAATAACATTGCGCTCTAGCTTGGAAAATTTGGTAAACTCAATTTTCGATCCTTGGTGATCACTTCTTAAACTCTGAAGATAGTGATACATTGTCAATACGACCATACCATTTCAATATTGTTTTCGTGTCCTCGTAATGAAACCTCGTAACGACGTATGTGCTATTTCTAATTCATGCACACGTGTCACACCCCGAATTTCTAACCAAACCTCGTGGGCCCGAGTGGAGAATTTCGTGACGTAAGTTGATATCATCATAGTCAATTAACCCAGCACAGCGGAAGTCTTGGAGTTTCAATTACTGTTACAAACCAAATGTTCAAAGTACAAAAATAATATACAGACGGCTTATAATAAAAGATCCACAGGCGGATCGTAAAATATACATAAGATGAACATCAGACTTTAGGGCAGATCGAAGGATTTGCAAGATCCTCTTATATCAATACCAAGCAGCTTCCAGCCTATTTCGTATTGTACCTGCAACTTAGTCTTTTGAAAATACGTCAACTTTCGCTGGTAAATACAATTAACTGACTCGTTTTGAAAACATTTCAAAAATTGATTTAAGTGCACAAGGCACGAAAAATCTTTTATAACTTGGGAAAGTTATACTTATGACCTTTTAACAGAATCACATGTTTGTCAATACATATGGGGCCCATACAGGGACCGAGACATGATTAACTGACACACCACTTATGAACCCACGAAGGAGTTATCCCCAACTTGTGGGTAAAAATATTTTAGCATTCGCATTTGTCGGGTGTATGCCTACACCCCGTGCTTTGGTCGTGGCTATTAGTAACTTAAATGGGCCGAGGATATCCAGGACACGGTCGTTAACCCCCAATGTTTAAGTTATCAAACAAAACTGATCAAAACAGAATATATGGATTTACTAGCCACAATCCGGCATTCGATTGATCTCATTTCCGACCAAGCGGTAATAAATTACTTTAACCCAAGCCCGTATAAGGAAAATAAGTCAAGAGTATTTACTGAGCTAGCACATGATTTAAATGCAAGTTTATATTTTCTCAGCCGTTTAATCAATTAGATAAGTGCAGATAGCATTTACTGGAAGACTTTAGTCTGGAATAATGGCATAAAGCTAACCAATTAGAATGCTAACGGTCCTAATTAAGTCATAGACTTAGACCGACTAGCTTAAAGGATCAAAGCGGTACAATATGTTAGATTAAGCGTTGACCGGATAGAATGTAGTTTAAACCCAACAAGTACTTAAGACTTGTATATTATGGGTAAACAATTAACATTCTGGGATTTGAGATTAAAATGATAAGGTTAAACCCGTTTTAGTTAATTTTCGTAAACTAGTTACATATACTTAACCGTGCGCATATAAGCGATATCGGGTAACCGATGAGTCATGAACAAGTTCTCTATGCCATTATACTTTAAATAAGTTGTAATATCAGTAGGATATCAACTTATATGCTCGTTGAGGTTTTAAAACGAAACTATGCCTTGTAAGGAGTTTTTGACCCTTATGCGTCATATAAAAGGAACTTGCAAGTATTCTGATGTTATGATCATAAAATTTTTGGAAAAATACTTAATTTGTGATATAGGATCAGTAAGATAGCACACATAAGTGTGATTTGTGGTTTAGGACTAAACTATGCACCGAAAGGACATTTTGGTCTTTTTAAAAATATAATTTATGATATTATATTAAAACTTAGTTTATGATCAGAATAATAACATCATAGTATGTTAATTACATTAACATATCAGTAGGTAATTCATTTGCAAGTTCATTGTTGATTAAAACCTTGTTTTATGTAAAAAGGGCATTTTAGTCAAAGATTGACATTTAGCGGAACTTGTGCATAAACTCAGATTATGATTATGATTATGATCATGTAATATAATCTCAGAGGGTTATGCTACATTTTATTACAAATATAATGCGACCATAAGTCAGAAGTAAACTAATCTCAGTTGGGCCAGAATCGAAAGTCAAAGCAGAAGTCAAACTTCGCGACTTTCGGTTGTGAACCGACCCTAGTACTGAAATTGACGGATCGAACATGTTCCCACATGTTCTAATAATTATTACCAACTTGTTTAAGTGTCAAAAACCTGTTTATAACATATATAAACTCAGATGATAATATTTATAAAATCTGACCCCTTTGACCTTTTAATAATAAAACTTTGACCCGTCAATTGGTCTAGTAAACGTGATCTTTATGAGGTGCCTTTTATAGGGATTAACACCTACCTTATTATGATCACTTAGCCATGTTCGTTATGAACAATGGCTGGACCATAATGGTCTAATCAGTCAAAGCGTTTTACGTAAACACTTGACTTTTGGCTATAAAAAGCTTGTAAACGAAAATGCAAGAAAAAGGAACACTTACAAGTAATCCTTGGATGAAATAGAACTAAGTTGGATGCTTCTTTCAGTTAGAAACTTCTAGAGGAGGGAGATAGAATGATTTATGAGGAAGGTGCAAGTTCAGGTGAAGAACCGATGCTCCTATTTATAGTTGGAGAGTTTGAAAAGGAGGTGATACCAGGTGTTAGAGGGTGTCTACAAGTGTCCTAAAACGTGACATAGCAGTTTGGAAGCCCATGGTTTCAAATTGAATGGCTTTTGGCAGCTTGTGTGGTTGCCAAGCAAGTTGTCTTCAGCAGACCTCCTCTGGAGGCCCACGAGAGACCATGCCTTGTCTCTCGTGGCCTGCGAGCGGCTAATAAAATCTTTCGAAATTTGCCACATTCAGCCCTTCAACTTAAACTTCTAAAACACCTTTATAAGCATAATTAGCCCTCCGTAGCTAATATTTGGCGTACCGGGAGTATGCCCAGATATTGTCAAGCTCTCGGTTCGTTAAAAGGTCACTCAGAGGTATAAATTAACATCTTGAAGCTTTTAACCCCTCCATCGTTGAACTTTTACATATTTACACAAATAAGCCCTCTCTTCCAATAAGTGGCTCATATGAGAGTTAAGACTTCATAAAGGGTCACTCAGAGGCTTAGTTTGAGCATGTTGACACCTTTACTCTTTATTAGTCCTTATTAGACTTAATATAAATGTAACGACACGTGTCGCTATATTATGGGACACGATTTTACGAGGTGTTACAACACGACTTAGTTCCACCCTTTCGAATTTGGTTGATTAACGGTTTGACTAATCGCAAACTCATTTAAGTTAGTGGATCATAGTGAATATATCCTTACTAAACAAAGTGCGGAAGCTTGAAATTTTTTCGTGTTCGGTTCCTCAATGAGCTTGATCGTCATCCGGTGCGTCAAAACCACACCTATATTTCATATACCATGAAATATGTTAGTTATAAGAAGTCTATGACATAACAATTTAACTCAAAATCTCTAAATAACCAAAAACAACATTTTTGGATTTTACCTGTCGTAAGCTACAGCTCCGCACCGTAGCTTACGGTATAGGGATTCTGCTTGTTACAGCCGCTTCCTACTGTAAAGCTACGGTGGGCTGCTGCAGACTTTGATAGGTTTGTCGTTTTTGCTACGAAACCTCCGTAACTTATTCAATTTTCATCCGTTTCACTTGAAACTTGTTCCTAAATGTCCGTAAAATGTTTACCTACATATTAACTAGAAATCCTTAACCCGGGTTCATAACTTTTATGAATTACGCAACTGTTAGTTGGTTCATGCGCATTTTTATTTTGACTCGTTATAAGATTTAAGCACTTAAGCTTAAATTATCCACATCCCTGGATGTCTCTTATTCCCGCTTTGTGATCTTTATTCATCTATCTTTAGTTGTGATGGATTATGATAGCAAAATTTATTATATTCCCATTCTACCATCGTTATGTCACTTTTACGAAAATTAGTCATTAGGTATCATTATGCCAAAATAATTTAAACCTTCTACTATATATTAATGGAAAGATTTGTTCAAGTTATAAGGCTCATATTTAAACTACCCTTAAGGGTCGTTTACCCGGTTTTAGTTTGAGGGCATTTTAGTCAATTTTAGTCCTTTTTATGACGATGGACTTTTAAAAGCATATTTTGACCAAACATGCATCTTTAACTCATATTCTATTAAATTTTACTATGTTTCTAAGAACGTAATGTTTAGAATTTAAATTACCAGATATACCTCTCTATAGTGATTAACACCTACCTATTACGATCACTTAGCCATGTTCGTTATGAACAATGGCTGGACCATAATGGTCTTAACCAAAACTCAAAGTGTTTTCCGTAAACGCTTGACTTTTGGCTATAAAAAGCCTATAAACGAAAATGCAAAGAAAGGAACACTTACAAGTGATCTCTGGATGAAATAGAACTAAGTTGGATGCTCATTTCAGTTAGGAACTTCCTGAGGAGGGAGATAGAATGATTTATGAGAAAGGTGCAAGTTCAAGTGAAGAATCAATGCTCCTATTATATAGTTGGAAAGCTTGAAGGAGGTGATGCCAGGTGTTAGAGGGTGTCTACAAGTGTCCTAAAATGTGGTATAGCAGTTTTGAAGCCCATGGTTTCGAATTGAATGTGTTTTGGCAGTTTGTGTGGTTGCCAACCAAATTTTCTGCAGCAGACCTCCTCTGGTGGCCCCGAGAGACCATACCTTGTCGCTCGCGGCCAATAAATCTTTTGAAATTTGCCACATTTAGCCCCTCAACTTATTAAACTTCTAAAACACCTTTATAAGCATAATTAGCCCTCCGTAGCTAATATTTGGCGTAACCGGGAGTATGCCCGGACATTGTCAATCTCTCAGTTCGTTAAAAGGTCACTCGGAAGTATAAATTAACATGTTGACACTTTAAACCCCTCCATCGTCCAACTTTTATATATTTACACAAATAATCCCTCTCGTCCAATAAGTGGTCATATGAGAGTTAAGACTTCATAAAGCGTCACTCAGAGGCTTAGTTTGAGCATGTTGACACCTTTAGTCCTTGTTAGACTTAATATAAAAGTAATGACACATGTCGCTATATTATTTGACACGATTTTATGAGGTGTTACATCCTCACCCCCTTAAAAGAAATCTTGACCTCGAGATTTTATTTAAAAAGACGGGGGTACTTTTGTCGCATAGTGGACTCAACCTCCCATGTACACTCGGGCCTCGATGGGCATCCCATCTAACCTTTACTATAGGTATCTTTTTCTTTCGGAGCTTCTTAACCTATCGATCCTCGATCGAAATCGGTTTCTCAACGAACCTCAGGTTTTCATCAATTTGCACATCATGATGTGACATTGCTAGCGATTCATCGGCTAGAAAGTTCTTAAGATTACAGATGTGGAATACATCATGAATTCCACTAAGCTCCTCTGGTAGCTTAAGCTTATAAGCTACAGCGCGACACATTCGATTCTCTCGAATGGTCAATATATCTTGGGCTTAACTTGCCCTTCTTTCCAAATCACATTACACATTTCCAAGGTGATACTTTTAGCATGACTTTGTCCCCTATTTGGAACTTAAGAGGTTTAAGCCTCTTGTCAGCATAGCTCTTCTGCCTATCACGGGCAGCTTTGAGTCTATCACGGATTTGCACAATCTTATCCGTGGTCTCCAGGACAATCTCCGGTCCTGATAGTTGGGCTTCCCCAACTTCAGCCCAACACACGGGTGTTCGACATCTTCTCCCATACATGGCCTCAAAAGGAGCAGCCTTGATGCTCGTATGATAAATATTATTATAGGAGAATTCTATTAGGGGTAGGTGGTCATCCCAACTTCCACCTAAATCAATCATGCATGCTCTCAGTATGTGTTCCAAAGTTTAGATAGTACGCTCACTTTGCCCATCAGTCTGTAGATGGTAAGCCGTACTAAAATTTAATCTCGTGCCTAATGATTGTTGGAAACTTTTTCAAAAATGAGATGTGTAACTAGTATCTCTATTAGATACAATAGATACTGGCACACCATGTAGGGACACAATCTCTTCTACATATAACTTAGCCAATTTATCGGAACTATAAGTTTCCTTTATTAGCAGGAAATGTGCTGACTTAGTCAGTCTATCCACAATGACTCAAATCGTGTCATTACGACGTTTGGTCTTAGGTAACTTGGTAATCAAGTCCATCGTTACCATTTCCCATTTCCAAGTGGCAATTTCTAGTTGTTGTAGAAGTCCTAACGGTTTCTGATGTTCGGCTTTAACTTGAGAACATGTCAGACACTTAGCTACATATGTGGCTATGGATTTCTTCAAACTCATCTACTAATAATTCTTCTTCAAATCTTGATACATCTTGTCACCACCCGGGTGAACAGAGTATCTTGAATTATGTGCTTCTTGGAGGATTAAATCCCTAAGTCCTCCAAAGATTGGAACCCAGATTTGTCATTAAATCTAAGGATTCCATCCTTTCCAAGCATTAACTGTTCAACAGTCCCGCCTAATCCTTCATTAGGAATATTAACCTCTAACGGGGCTAGCTTTTTGCATCTAATAGCTTCTCATTCAAACTATTTCTGAGCTCAATGCTCTTGGCGTAATCCTAATAGGCGTAACCCTTTCTTTGCGACTGCGTCATCAACGACATTTGCCTTGCCGGGATGATAGCGGATTTCGCAATCATAGTCATTAAGCGTTTCCATCCAACGGTGTTGTCACATGTTCAAATCCTTTTGAATGAACACATGCTGGAGACTTTTATGGTCAGTGTATATAATACATTTCATGCCATATAAATAGTGTCTCCACAACTTAAGTGCAAATATTACAGCACCCAATTCCAAATCATGGGTGGTGTAATTCCTTTCATGCACCTTTAACTGTCGTGATGCATAAGCAATCACTTTGCCTCTTTGCATTAGCACACAGCCCATACCAGTGTGCGAGGCATCACAGTAAACAACAAAATCCTCTATACCCTCAGGTAGAGTTAGCACTGGAGATTGCTCAGTTTGTGCTTTTGAATCTTGAAAGATTCTTCCTGCTTGGGACCCCAGTCAAATTTGACATTCTTACGGGTCAAAGTAGTCAAAGGGGTGGCTATACATGAAAATTTTTCAATGAATCTCCTGTAATAACCGGCCAATCCTAAGAAGCTACGAACTTCTATTGGAGTTTTGGGTACTTCCCAGTTCATAATGTCTTTAATTTTGGCGGGATCCACTTGGATACCACGCTCACTTACTATATGTCCAAGAAATTGGACTTCCCTAAGCCAAAACTCACACTTTTGAGAACTTTGCAAAAGTTTCTCTTGCCTTAGCAATTCTAGGATGCATCGTAGATATTTCTCGTGATCATCTTGATTACGAGAGTAGATAAGTATGTCGTCTATGAAGACAATAATAAGCTTATCTAGATATGGTTTGCAAACTCTATTCATGAAATCCATGAATGCTGTAGGTGCATTTGTGAGCCCAAAAGACACCACCAGAAATTCATAATGACCATATCTGGTCCTGAAGGCAGTCTTAGGAACATCCTCCTTCCTAACCTTCAGCTGATGATATCCTAATCTCAAATCAATCTTGGAGAAATAACTAGCTCCTCGCAACTGGTCGAACAAATCGTCGATCCTGGGTAATGGATAAAGATTTTTGATCGTTATCTTGTTCAGCTCACGGTAGTCAATGCATAGACGCATTGAGCTGTCCTTTTTCTTAACGAAAAGAATAGAAGCTCCCCAAGGCGAAGAACTTGGTTGAATAAAGCCTTTCTCTAAAAGTTTGTCTAATTGTATTCTCAATTCCTTCATTTCTGTTGGTGCTAGCGGATACGAGCTCTAGCAACAGGTGCTGCTCTTGGTAGGATATCAATCCGAAACTCCACTTGTCTATCTGTAGGTAGACCCGGTAATTCTTCAGGGAAAACATCGTGATGTTCTGAGATGACTGAAAGGTCCTCAATTTTTGGCTTTGGCTCGTTAATAGTTACTTGTGCCATGTAAATGACACAACCTCTCCTCAGACATTTGGATGCCTTAAGTAATGATACTTTGTCTGGCAATCCATAGTGTGAATTTCCAAGAATGGTGAGCATTTCACCAGATGGGGTTTTAAGTTCGATGAGTTTCTTATCATAGGCAATGCGGGCTTGGTTATGAAATAACCAATCCATGCCTAAGACTACATCGAACCCCGCAATTTCACTGGCAGAAGAGAGATAGGAATTGAGTGATTCTTAATGGATATAAAACATCCATCAAGAATGGAAGATGTTGTTTCTAAGGTCCGTCAGCAAGTTCTACTTCATAAGTTATGTCTAGATTTCTTATGGGTAAGTTTAATAGTTTGCTAAACTTATGGTCTACAATTGATTTATCTGCACCCGAATCAAAAAGAACTCTAGCATATACATCATTAATGAGGAATGTACCTGTTATGACGTTGTTGTCATTAATAGCCTCTCTAGCATTCATCTGAAAGGCACGTGCATTTCCTTTCTTGGCCTCTCTAGGCTTTGCATTGTTACTCTTAGGATTCTTAGGGCAGTTAGTCCGAATATGCCCTTTTTCCTTACAGCCGTAGCAGACGCATTCTTAAGATCCTTACATTCTAGGGTCTTATACCCCTTTTTCGTGCAGATACCACAAGGTTTAGCCTGTAGATCAGAATTGCACAATCCCAGTGCCTGCGGTTGCAGGTTTTACATGTAGGCTTCTCGCCCGACCTATCTTGGTTCCTTTTCAATCTGAATCTCCCCTTATTCACCTTATTAAATCTGTGGGAGTTACCATCCTCTCTCTTCCTTTTCCCGTCAGTCTCAGTCTTAACTGACTTTTATCTCACCAGATCTAAGGTGAAAGAGAGAGATAGGTCAACAACAGATCTATAAGTAGTAGGCTAAGCAGCCTTCACCATGCCCTTAATCTCAGGTGCTAACCCATTTATAAGATGCGTGATGCGTTTGGGTTCAGGTGAAATCAGATAAGATACTAATCTGGATAATGAATTAAAGTCGGTAACATACTTTCGACAGTCCAGATTTTTCGTTGTAGGAGTCAGAAAATCCGACTCTATATTCTCCACCTCATGAGGTGGACAGTAAGTTTCCTTAACAAGGTCCGCAAACTTGGTCCATCCCAAGTTATACAGGTGTACCTTTCCTGTTGACTGGACCATAGCCTTCCACCATATTAGGGCATCGCCCTTGAAGGATTAGGATACAAATCTCACCCCATCCTTATCAGCATTACCGCTGATATCCACAATGATTTTCATTTCGTCAAGCCATCTCAAGGCTTCTATAGCCCCTTTTTCTCCATTAAAATCTTGGGGCGTGCAGGAGACAAAGTATTTATAGGTACATCCGTCTTTGGAAGAACGGGACCTATCATGAAACTCTAGTTTCTTTTGTTTACGCATTTGATGAGTGAACAGAACTCTCCTTTCGAGCTGATAATGGTGGAATAATAAAGGTTTGGAGTGAGTAGCGCTCGACTCCTTAAATTTTTCTATAGCCTTTCCAACAGCTGCATCAATGCGAGCATGGAAATCATCATTATTGATGGCTATATTTTCAGCTTTGTCAGTACTATTATCACGACGACTACTTTGTGCCTCATCAGAATTAGCCATCTCTGGTGTTTTGGTACTAAATACAAAATTAAATTTGCATTAGCCATGGTATTAATAACCATATAGGCTATAAAATTTTGATATATAAATTCATTGCCTTTTTGAACCATGTGCATAGAATCACAACTGATAAGCTTAACATTTTAAATAAATGTTCTTTGAGATATTTAGTTATATTTGGCATAGGTCTCAAAGGGACCATAAAAGGCTTTCTAAATTTGGACGTAGTCCATATACTATTAGACAGTGGATCATAAAGTCACGACTGTCATGGTCATATTTGACAACATATTATGGCCCGTAGGCAAATCAATATAAGAAATCAATTAACATCTCCTAAGATGTTAAGATGGGTAATCATCTATTGATTATATTAGTCATGATCTCATTGATCATATAGACTATGAGGCTTGAGCATAGCTCACCACCTTGGATAGGGAACCATAAGGTTACTACTGTCATTGTCTTAATTGACAATATAGTGTTGCTCGTAGGCAAATCATCACTAATGGATGTTAAGTTATAGCCCGTAGGCATTTCATCAGTAATGGATGTTTAATTATGGCCCGTAGGCACTATATCACTAATGGATGTTTAATTATGGCCCATAGGAACTACATCACTAATCGATGTTTAATTATGGCTCGTAGGTACTACATCCTACATCACTAATGGATGTTTAATTATGCCCATAGGCACTACATCACTAATGATGTTAATTATGGCTCGTAGGCACTACATCACTAATGGATGTTTAGTTATGGCCTGTAGGCACTACATCACTAATGGATGTTTACTTATGGCCCGTAGGCACTACATCCCTAATGGATGTTTAATTATGACCCGTAGACACTACATCATTAATGGATGTTCAATTATTATCATCGCATTGATGATATTAGCCGGGATCAAATTTGATCACATAGGCTATAAGGTTAGGACGTAGTCCATCATCTAGACGGCTAGTGTGGTTCCTCAAGTCACACTACAAGGAGTATTAACATTACTTGAATGTTAACACAAAATTATCTTAATGGTCGATTAATGATAGTCACGGTTGCATTGACCTTAATGACTTGGAGGCTTGAACATAGTCCACCTCTGGATCGAAGGATTAGTCTTCCTTAACTATCATGATATAAGGCTATTCATCCTTAACTATCTTTATAATTTGGCCAATTAATATGAACTTTGTCAATTGTCTAATCAAAACCATTAAGATCTTTTAGAATTATATAGCTGATCATAAATTTCGAGTTAAAATCGAGATGATCGCTTGAAAAGGATATAACGAGTACATATATATATAATTCCAAATATTTCATTAAATAACAATAGAAACTACAATACTCGAAATAAATTTAAGACTAATTGTCCATGCAAGGACTAAAGAAATAACGTGTCCACGTAGGGACTAAAGAAATGACATGTCCATGCAAGGACTAAAGAAAAGATTACAAAACTTAAAAATAGAAGAAACTTCATTCGTCCTTCTTTCCTTTGACTAATTTGGAAAGTTTCTTGAAGAACTTATTCGTCTTCTTCTCCGTCTTCTCAGCCTGTTGTTGCATTTCCTTCATCTGCTCTAAAGCCTCATTAATGGCTTCAAGAGGTGGCGGAGATTGTGGTTGTGGTTGAGGCACAACACGATACTGGTACCCATAACTTGGGTATCCAGTAGGTGGATAAGCAGGTTGGAAAGGAGATGGGTAAAGTGTATTATGTATGACCGCTTGCATATAAGGGTCATGTGATAGTGCCTGTTAATCTAAGTTTACCGGCAGAGTTGGGTTAAAAGGATTATATCTAGATGTATCCAGATATGTAGGAATAGGGTTATTAAAACCCAATGGTGGTGTTTGAACCACAGGTGGTGGTGTCGGTTCTATCACAGGTGAAGTATTAGAGGGTTCACCCATTTGTGGGTCCTCAGGAATGGTAGGGTAGGTTTTGAGCAATGGTGGTAGCGAACCCAACCATTGTCCCCGCACGCACCGACATACGTGCTCCACGTTTCCTCCTTGGTGGCTCAGGTGGTGGCTGAGGTTGCTCCACCGGTTCCATTTGAATGTCTTCCTGTGTAGGCGATGTTGGAGAGTGGTACGAAGGAGTGTTAACAAAAGTGAATTGACTCCAATATTGGTCCCATTCATTAGGACCTTGGTAAGGTGACCCTTCATAAGAGTTCGAACCGCTAGAGATTTCGATAGGGTGTCCATGCGATCCTTACGCTGGCATCTCTGGGTCGGAGTCCTCATCCATAGGATTTGGTTGATCTAACTGATTCTGATCAGCTGGAGGTGGCTTGAAATATAAATCTAGGTTAAATTCTTCATGGTAAGAGTGTGAATGGGAATGGTGAGAGTGGTGTGAATGATAGGAGTGGTGAGAGTGGTAAGAATTTTGGGAATGTGGGGGCGAGTATCTATGAGAGACAAAGTGTCTCGCTGGTTGCTAAGGAGACAAATCTCCTGAATCTTGGTAGGAATATGAGTTGTGAAGTTGTGAAGGGATGCGTCTCGATGGTCCTCCCTTCATAGGACCTTTTCCTCTTCCACTTTGTCCTCTAAATCTTGGCGGCATTTTCCTGTTAAAATCAAGTCTTGGAGTGGGGAATATCGTGGCGTGAGTTGATATCATCATAGTAAATTAACACAGCACAGCGGAAGTCTTGGAGTTTAAATTACTATTCCAAACCAAAATGTTCAAAGTACGAAAATAATATGCAGATGGCTTGTAATGAAAGATCCACGTGCGGATCATAAAATATACAAAAGGTGAACATCAGACTTTAGGACAGATCTAAGGATTTACAAGATCCTCTTATATCAATACCAAGCAGCTTTCAGCCTAATTCGTATTGTACCTGCAACTTAGTCTTTTGAAAATACGTCAGCTTTCGTTGGTAAATACAATTAACTGACTCGTTTTGAAAACATTTCAAAAATTGATTTAAGTGCACAGGGCATGAAAAATCTTTTAATAACTTGGGAAAGTTATACTTATGACCTTGTTAACAGATTCACATGTTTGTCAATACATATGGAACCTAGTATAGAGACCGAGACATGATTAACTGACACACCACTTATGGACCCACGAAGGAGTTATCCCCAACTTGCGGGTAAAAATATTTAGCATTCGCATCTGTCGGGTGTATGCATACACCCCGTGCTTTTGTCGTGGCCATTAGTAACTTAAATGAGCCGAGAATATCCAGGACACGGTCGTTAACCCCCAATGTTTAAGTTATCAAACAAAACTGATCAAAACGGAATATGCGGATTTATTAGCCACAATCCGGCATTCGATTGATCCCATTTCCTACCAAGCGGTAATAATTTACCGTAACCCAAGCCCGTATAGGGAAATTAAGTCAAGAGTATTTACCTGAGCTAGCACTTAATTTAAATGCAAGTTTATATTATCTCAACTGTTTAATCAATTATATAAGTGCAGATAGCATTTACTGGAAGGATTTAGTCTGGAATGATGGCATAAGCTAACTAATTAGAATGCTAACGGTCCTATTTAAGTCATAGACTTAGACCGACTAGCTTAAAGGATCAAAGCGATACAATACGTTAGATTAAGCGATGACCAGATAGAATGTAGTTTAAACCCAACAAGTACTTAAGACTTGTATATTATGGGTAAACAATTAACATTCTAGGATTTGAGATTAAAATGATAAGGTTAAACCCGTTTTGGTTAATTTTCGTAAACTAGTTACATATACTTAACCGTACGCATATAAGCGATATCGGGTAACCGGATGAGTCATGAACAAGTTCTCTATGCGATTATACGTTAAATAAGTTGTAATATAAGTAGGATATCAACTTATATGCTCGTTGAGGTTTTAAAACGAAACTACGCTTTATAAGAAGTTTTTGACCCTTATGCGTCATATAAAAGGAACTGGCATGTATTCTGATGTATGATCATAAACATTTGGAAAAATACTTAATTTGTGATATAGGATCAGTAAGATAGCACACATAGTGTGATTTGTGGTTTAGGACCAAACTATGCACCGAAAGGGCATTTTGGTCTTTTTAAAAATATAATTTATGATATTATATTAAAACTTAGTTTATGATCAGAATAATAACATCATAATATGTTAATTACATTAACTTATCATTAGGTAATTCATTTGCAAGTTCATTGTTGATTAAAACATTATTTTATGTAAAAAGGGCATTTTAGTTAAAGATTGACATTTAGCGAAACTTGTACATAAACTCAGATTATGATTATGATCATGTAATATAACCTCAGAGGGTTATGCTACATTGTATTATGATCATAATGCGACCATAAGTCAGAAGTAAACTAATCTAAGTCGGGCCAGAATTTGAAAGTCAAAGCAAAAGTCAAACTTCGCGACTTTCGGTTGCAAACCGGCCGTAGGACTGAAATTGACGGATCAAACATGTTCCCACATGTTATAATAATTATTACAAACTTGTTTAAGTGTCAAAAACATGTTTATAACATATATAAACTTAGATTATAATATTTATAAAATCTGACCCGTTTGACTTTTTAATAATAAAACTTTGACCCGTCAATTGGTCTAGTAAACGTGATCTTTTTGAGGTGCCCTTTATAGGGATTAACACCTACTTATTACGATCACTTAGCCATGTTCGTTATGAACAATGGCTGGAACATAATGGTATTAACCGAAAGTCAAAGCGTTTTCCGTAAACGCTTGACTTTTGGCTATAAGAAGCCTATAGACGAAAATGCAAGAGAAAAGAACACTTACAAGAGATCCTTGGATGAAATAGAACTAAGTTGGATGCTCCTTTCAGTTAGGAACTTCTAGAGGAGGGAGATATAATGATTTATGAGAAAGGTGCAAGTTCAAGTGAAGAACAAATGCTCCTATTTATAGTTGGAGAGCTTGAAGGAGGTGATGCCAGGTGTTAGTAGGTGTTAGAGGGTGTCTACAAGTGTCCTAAAACATGGCATAGCAGTTTGGAAGCCCATGGTTTCGAATTGAATGTGTTTTGGCAGCTTGTGTGGTTGCCAAGCAAATTTTTCTGCAGCAGACCTCCTCTGGCGGACCACGAGAGACCAGGCCTTGTCTCTCGAGGCCTGCGAGCGGCCAATAAAATCTTTCAAAATTTGCCACATTCAGCCCCTCAACATATTAAACTTCTAAAACACCCTTTATAAGCATAATTAGCCCTGCGCAGCTAATATTTAGTGTACCCGGGAGTATGCCCGAACATTGTCAAGCTCTCGGTCCGTTAAAAGGTTACTCAGAGGTATAAATTAACATGTTGACACTTTTAACCCCTCCATCGTCCAACTTTTATATATTTACACAAATAATCCCTCTCGTCTAATAAGTGGCTCATATGAGAGTTAAGACTTCATAAAGGGCACTCAGAGGCTTAGTTTGAGCATGTTGACACATTTAGTCCTTATTATTAGACTTAATATAAAAGTAATGACACGTGCCGCTATATTAGGGACACGATTTTACGAGGTGTTACAACACGACTTAATTCAACCCTTTCGAATTTGGTTAATTACCGGTTTGACTAATCGCAAACTCATTTAAGTTGGTGGATCATAGTGAATATATCCTTACTAGCATACAGGCAAACGTTTCAGTTGAACCTTGACACTACAAACTCGTACAACAACCATTTTTCTCTGGTTACTTCTTGTTGTGCCAACACCTTCAACGTAACACTCCCGTCGACGAATAACATTCTTTGTTTCTATTTATACCACTTGCGTATGATCAACTAATGTAAAACCCTAATCTTAATTACTTGAAATTCTATAATATTTTCGCATTTAAATGTATAAATGCAAATATACGTCCATACAAAAATTCGAGTTTGATAAACTTTATAAATATCAAGTCATTTCAACTAATCTTGTTGTTTAGTTACGTTGCGACTAAACCAAGTACGGAAGCTTGAAATTTATTCGTGTTTGGTTCCTCAATGAACTTGATTGTCATCCCATGCATCAAAACCACACCTATATTTCATATACCGTGAAATATGTTAGTTATGAGAAGTCTATGACATAACAATTTAACTCAAAATCTCTAAATAACCAAAAACAACATTTTTGGATTTTACCTGCCATAAGCTACGCCTCCGCACCGTGGCTTACGGTACCGGGATTCTGCTTGTTACAGCAGCTGCCTACCGTAAGCTACGGTGGGCTGCTGCAGACTTTGATAGGTTTGTCGTTTTTGCTACGAAAACTTCCGTAACTTATTCAATTTTCATCCATTTCACTTGAAACTTGTTTCTAAATGTCTGTAAAATGTTTACCTACATATTTAACTAGAAATCCTTAACCCGGATTCATAACTTTTATGAATTGCGCAACTGTTACTTGGTTTATGCGCATTTTTATTTTGACCCGTTATAAGATTTAAGCACTTAAACTTAAATTATCCACATCCCTTGATGTCTCTTATTCCCGCTTTGTGATCTTTATTCATCTATCATCACAACTTCAGTTGTGATGGATTATGATAGCAAAATTTATTATATTCCCATTCTACCCTCGTTATGTCACTTTTACGAAAATGAGTCATTAGGTATCCTTATGCCAAAATAATTTAAACCTTCTACTATATATTACCAGAAAGATTTGTTCAACTTATAAGGCTCATATTTGAACTACCCTTAAGGGTCATTTGCCCGTTTTAATTTGAGGGCATTTTGTCAACTTTAGTCCTTTTATGATGGTGGACTTTTAGAAGCATATTTTGACCAAATGGTCACTTTTAACCCACATTTTATTAAAATTTCATTATGTTCCTAAGAACATAATGTCTAGAATTTAAATTATTAGGTATACCTCTCTTTAGGTAATCTAAGACTCGCTTAACTCTCAATGGACCTTAAGTCCTCTTTGAGAGTTTGACCCATTACACGTACCTGGCTTGGGCCATAGCAAAGCATTAACCCATTTTAATACCTTGCTCTATTAGTTGCTATTTAATAGCGATGCAAGTCATACTCTATTCTTCCTATGAGCATAAAACTCAACAAGCGACCATTAGTCATCATTGTCAAATGGTGAGAATATCACCATTTGACCCGTTTGGCCTAAATGACCATTTATCATTATGAGATGGCACTTATTTGCCATCTCACCCATTTAGCCCATTTCGGTTTACACTGTGTGATCATATTACTTAAATAAATTGTTTCTTAGTTCTCTTAACCAATTATGACTTACGCCATATGGTGTCTTTTTCAAAACTCTTTATTTATCCGTCAACTCGTTACCGGGTTACCATTTTACCCCTTATTACCCATTATGGTTTACACCATCAGGTAATGTTTCAAAACTCCTAATTTATTCTTCATCACATGACTAATTTACCTTATACCCTTTTTACCATCAATCATAGTTTCCTACCATTTTCACTTGTTCCGACCCAAATCACTTCGCATCGGAACATCATATTTCAAATGCTAATCTACCTTATTCTTAACCAATACTATAAGTATGTGTTCTACTTAAAAGATGTAAGATTTACTTACCTTGAAATCCGATTATGTTTTCCACGCATATTCGATCTGTTTGACCCGCTTCTCTCCAAGCTTCCACCTAGCTTGTCAAGCGTCGAACTACCTTTTATCATTTCGCAAGAAGGTTAGATTAGTCATTATTTATCAAGACTATCCCACCTTATGGACTCTATATCAGTATTACCATTTGATCCTATTATAGGTCGGTTTGACTTTTAAAAGTCAACTGCTATTAACATTTGCAAATGCACAATTAAGTTTAACAACTCATTAAAGCAGTTCGTCAAATACCCAGTAGTCATTATTTTTTAGGCTACCATTTTAACTACTTTTCTCAACCAAGTTCATAAAATCGTTAACATCGGATTAACATAATCTCATTCATTGTATGCTAACCTATAAATCTTATACAAGAACTTGGGATTGTTTCATCACTATAAAACAACCCATTGCATCAAGCTTATCCAAATACTTAAACATTCATAAACATATGATGATTTCAAACCTCATTTAACATGAATATAACATCTATTTCATTATGTCATACAAAACCTATTCAATGGCGTGTATGAACATATACTCGAACTTATAGATTATTCAAGTATCTTGCTATTACAATCATGTATGATGATTCTAAGCACATGTATATCATCAACTCATCATATTATCAAACCCCACTTCATTATCTACTTGTTAAATACTTACAAGTAAATCTTATCTCAATTATCTCATAATTTCATGATGTCTAACAAAATTAAGCATACATAACACTCAATTTCACCTTGGATCATAATCCAACAATCTAATTGCAAGTATTCTACTTGTCTCAAGTTATGAATTTCACCAATCTAAGTTTTGAGGCATACCTTATGGTCCCCTCATTTAGGTGATTGTTTATATGCGTTCATGATCAATTCCGAGTTCAATTCCTCCTCCAATTTGATGATTTACGATGAACAAGGGTTTACTCCTTGTCTTGCTCCTGGTCGTTACACCACACACACCTAATGTGTGTGGTGTTTTGTTTATTTTTTTATATATTCAAGTTTCAACTTTCCCCCTTTTTGGTCCCTCATGTTTGAGGTTTTATTTATTAAGAGCTTCAACTCATTGTTTTATTACTATTTCTATGTTACTAACTATGTTAATTTGTTCCTAATTAATTTGTTTATGGGTTAACTTATATCGCTAACGGTTCTTTACCCGTTGTTTAATAATAACGTGGTTTGATTACCAAACCCATTTTTGGGGTGTTACAACTAAATCCTCGTCATCGGGTAAATCTCTACCGATGATTCTAAAACAATTATGTATTACACTGAGTAGAACACATCTTAGAACACATTGATTGCGGCCGCACTTTGGTATGTTTTCTTTTCCCGTCTTATCATGTTGTGCTTTGATGAGTACTATAATTCTTGTCTAACTCTGTTAGGCGTGAATCATCGCTTGGTTAAATCACTCTATACAAATGTTATTCGAGGAGCAACGAGTCATACTTATGTTCCTCAAGTGCAGGAGCACAAAATAAATTTTTTACTTCCATAAGGTATGCCTAGGTCAACACCCTTTTCGTGTGAAAGCACCATACTTATGTATAACTTCGTCTTCATCGACCTCTTTATTTTTGTACTCATTTCCTCTTAAACCGGAAGCTGGTCATCTAAAGCGATTAACTGCAACCGACATAGCATTACGAGTTCCCGGTTATACCGTTTGGGTTAAAGCAGTAACCGGATCGTCGATCTAGCCACGCTGGGAACCGAACACTCTTAAACCCTCATCTCCTTGGGATATCTTATCGGAAAAGATTAAGCATGATCATGCATGAAAAGTTTCTCAAGTCCAAAACTTTTGATGTGTTTTGGACTGTGTTATATGAGTAATGATTTGTTACATCGGTTTGTTTGGGCTATCAATTAACCAAAACTTGTAATTTCTTAAAAAATTTGGGGAAGTTCGAATATCTTAAGATGTTCGCTAATTATAGAAACTGGTGTTACGAATTTTAGCTGGCGAACCCTTGAATGAGACAAAAGAAGAACGTGGGATAGGGGTTGGAACTTGGTTTCAGGTTCATCGGGTAGATCGATAACACTGTCGTAATGAATCGGGTTCATTAAGGTATTTTGAGGTTGCAATGAGGTGTCACTCCAGTGTTGGTTGGTTAATTTGGGTTCATTGGCTAAATTGGGTAGCGCCTCTCACACCTTAGTAGAAAATTACGACAAATGTATAAGTAAATGTATTTATTGTTTCAAAGTAATCCTCTAGAACTCTAAAAAAAATTAGGCCCTCAATGGCATAAAAAATTGGCCCTAAAATTTTGGTTAGAGAAGTGAATTAAAAAAATAATATCTTGGTGCTAACTCAAACCTTAAACTTTGAGGCCTCTACATGGTTTTGGGATGATTTTTTTTCCAATATACTTCCAACATTTTTATACTTAATAAATTGATGCATATTATATATATTTATATAAACTTATAAAAACCTTTCATGCCCTTTAAAATTTTGGGCCTCGGATGACAGCACTAATTAACCGACTTAACCCTGCATTTGTTTTAGTTTTGATATATTACGCGTCAAAGTAATAAATGCTTCCTTTTATGTTCAATATATATGTTGATACGTACATATGTTCATGTATATGTTGTAATTATACTTCCGTAATATATTAAATGGTCATGGTTATAGAAGAACCTGTTTTGCCATTGGACACGAGGGATATAAAAGAGATAAATGGTAAAATTCTAATTAAATGGATGGAGATTGGACTTTCAAATTCTACTGGTTGTTGTAAGAGCGTAAATAAAATAGCCTATCGCTTTTTTTAATTTAAAATAAAAGCATAAAATAAAATAGTTTATCACTCTATTTAATTTAAAATATCCTCGAGATGTTTAACTTTTTAGTTAAGCATAAAATAAAATAGTTTAATCTAAAATATCCTTGATATAAACTTTTTAGTTAAATAAATAAATTATGACTAAAAGTATTTTTTTTTTCTATGTGGTGGAATTTTATGTGCTTTGCGGCAAGTTTCAGTCAGTAGGATCGATTTGTTATTTATTGTTTCGGTTTGTTATCAGTACCGTTATGATATCGGTTCTTGGTATATCAACCGAAAGAGATACGCCAATAGAAGATATATTTTACATCATTCAAAAACTACAAGAACGAATGCTGGTAGCAACACCAATGTTGTATAGCAAGTATTGGTTCGATTTGTTACTTAGCGTTGCCAACTTTCCATCCCGCCAATCGCTACACATTATATCCGCCACGTTGATACAACCGTAAAAACGAATATAGTACCGGTACCGGTGTTGTTCGTCTGGTATTCGTTCGGTTCTCACGTTAAAGAAATAAATTAACTATATTTCGAGTTATAAAAAAATAAACACGTCACAATGTTATATTCGAAATTATGAAACGTTATATTATATTACTAAAATACACCATGTTGGGAAACCAAACAAAAATTATAGTGGTACTGATGAACGTATTAGTTGATTTCTCACCGCAAAAACAAAAAGAATAAATATATTTGACCCGATAAAAGTTATCAGGTCACAATAGTATACTTGAAATTTACAACAACTTATATTATACTACTAAAAGAAAGAAAAAAAGGGTAAACATGTCATTTGAAAAGGGCAAACATGTCATTCGTGGTGAGTTCCTCTTTATTGCCATCTAATTTTGAGACAGATGGTAGGTTTAAAATGTTAGAAAAAAAATATGATTGTTATTTAAGAAAGGGAATGAGAAATACTAGAGTGGGTTATGGAAAAGATTGAGATGCAATTTTTGTAGCCTCTTGGCTTATTCAATTAAAATCTGTAACTTTTCATCCTTTTATTAGAATATTTATAACAGTTTTAAACCATTAGTCAAATACGTGGAGGGTTTTAACCATTCATCAAATTCTCGTGTTTGTTTAACCTTCTGAATTTTTCGATAAAAAAGTGTGTGCTAGACGCAGTGATGATAAGTGGCGTGTGGGTTTTGACGTGATGATAAGATATGTTTAAATATTCCACTGCTTCCAATGGCAAAAAGGCCCAAAGTTTATTGTATTGTATAGATGTATGCCATGCACAATGCACTAACTAAATTGTGGTGCCAAATTCCACGTCTTTATATGTTGAATCTAGTGGATTTCATAAAACAATATATAAATGAAAAGTCAAAATAGTTTTATAACCTCTGATCATAAATAATATTTTTTAAAAGATCTGTTTCTCTTAAAAACAATGATTTAATATTTGCTACTCTAATGTCTGTCAAGGCCAAAGTCTGTTCATAAGGTCTATTGAAAACAAACTATGCTTAAAGTCAAATGTCTGCCAAAAAGAACCTCTGCTAATGAAGACAAAGTCCGATAAATACAAAGTCTGATGAAACTAAGGTCTGCTAAGACTCAACAAATGTTGAAGACCAACAAATGATAAAGCTCAAGAAAGGATTACTCAACAGATGTTATCAATGTAACAATTCTTAGGCACTTGCAGATATTAGGAGTTTGTTAGGTTGTTAGATGTCGTTGTCTAGGTGACGTCAGCTTAGATTCCTCAGATGTTTAGTTTGTACTATAAATAGAACAGTGCTGTACTGTTCTATTCATCACTTGCACCTTGACATTTTTGTACGAACAAATATAGAGTGATCAGGCTGAGTGGGAGTTGTAATCTTTCATGCACATGTAAACTTTTGATTTTTAAAAGCATGTTTGATGAAAACAATGTCTCAATTGTTGTGATTGAAAAGTTTATTATTCCGTTGCATATTTCATTTTGTTTATCTTCTTTCATTAATTTCATCTTAAACTATCACAACAATCAAATTCAGATCCTAACATTATATCAATACGTTATACATTTTTTTTGTCATTTAACAGGAGGTTTACTAGAGTATGCGTTATAACACATGAGATGATGCTTGTCAAATAAGGGCGTTCTTCAAATGGGATTTGAAATTTGAATAGATTGAAATTTGATTTTCAAAATTTGAATTCAATTCAAGTTTAAGTTCAAGTTTAGTTTTCGAATTCAAATTAAATATGAATTTATGATTTTCAATTCGATTCGATATGAAATTCGAATATTATATATATAAGGAGAGAGTAGGTGTTGGCTACAAAACCAATTTTTCGTACAAAGTGTAGAAAGCCAGCAAATAATGAGATGTATCCATTAGTTATTTTAATAAAAAGGGTAATAAGGTAATTTGATATTTATTCTAGTTATGATATATATTTATTATAACTAACACATGAAAAATTTAAGGAAACTAAATATCACATTGAAATCGAATTGACAATTATATTAGGATCGATTCATTATTTATCATTAAAGTTGCAATTCTTCTTCTTTTAAAGTGGTTCGCTAAAAAATAACCACGGTGTCACACTGTGTTTTATCACTAAAACACAAAACTATGAACGCACCTAGTATCCAACATTAAGTGCAGTAAAGCACAATACTATGATCAAACTTTAAAAAAACACGTTGTCTTCAACAAAACATACTGAATACATGTATATGTAGGATTCAATCACAATGTAGCTTTAACACATCAATTCTTAAAACAGTATCAATGTAAAAACAACACATTTACTAAGTTAGTCACTTGTTCGTCACATTGCGTTTTATCACTAAAACATACCACTATGAACACATCTAGTATCCAACATTAAATGCAGTAAAATACAGTAATATGATCAAACTTTAAAAAATCACATTGTCTTTAAGAAAACACATTGAATACATGTATATGCAGAATCTAGTCACAATGTAGTTTTAACACATCAATCATTAAAACAATATCAATGTAAAAAAACAACACCTTTACCAAGTTAGTCACTTGTTCATCATATTATGTTTTATCACTAAAATACATGACTATAAACACATCTAGTATCCAACATCAAGTGCAATAAAACACCGTACTACGATAATCTCTTACACTTGTATTTCATGCCGAATTTGTAATCTTGATCCATGATTCTAGCTAATTTTCGTATGTAAGATGGTTATCGATAGTGGGTTTTAGATAGAGAGAAAGAAATGTGCGAGATTATTGAAGGTGTGCTATTTTTGGCAATTATTCTATTGATTTAAAACACGATAAATGACCAGACTACCCCTAACCTATTATGACAATTAATTCATGACACATAAATATTAAAAAATGCCACCAACTTGATCTCAGCCATTAAACACACCCATCCAATGGCCATGATCGTTTCCTACACTTTATAGAAAAACACACTTTGTATAAGAACGTCACTCTTGTATACTTTATATCATATTCACAAAATACTTTATTTAAATACAATTAATACTTGATCAGAGACCCAAGTAGATAATGTGTTTTAAACCACAAGGACTCAAAGAAAGGAATAAATGGACATTTTGTTAGTTTGGTTGACTGAGTTAGTAACAAGAACTTTATTTATATATCTTTTTCAAAGATGAGGACTAAGACTTCGAAAATTTCGTTTGAGTGATAGGAGCTGACACCGCTCTATAACCTCTAGGATGAAAAATCCATTTTACTCATTTGAAATTAATTCCCTTGTAAAATGTTGATCTTTGTTTTTTTTTTGCGCTTTATTTTTTTGTTTAAATACAAACAAAAAAGTAAAAATAATAGTGGCTTTATTTTTTGTTTAAACACAAAACAAAAAAATAAAAATAATAATATTTGTTGATGTGCAAACTAATAATCAAAAAACAAAAAAAAAATAAAAATAATAGTATTTGTTGATGTAGAAACTAATAATTAATAAACTGAACTCGCAAATAATAGCAACCAAATACATAAATTAAATTTGATGGTAAACGGTAGTGCTTTCTTATTATACGCAATTAAAATTTATCTTATTATAACTTTACAATAGAAAAAAAACATCAAAAACAAAAAATGTCAATATACATACGCACACACAAATGAGTTGGTGCGACAATGAGGATTACATCACCTCACATCATCCAGCAATGAGTGCCACAGGATTCTAGATTAGTGGACGTGTCATTCACTTTCATATAATATATATACACACATTGGGCTTGTGTATAGTTCAGTTTAATTCGGTTTTTACTATTAATTATAGTTGCCATCTTTGTTTATGGTTAATTAATTATGAAGTTGATTATTGTTTGATTTCGGTTATTAACAAAAACTAACTTTTTTGTACGTCAATGACCTATAAAATATAAAAAAAACACCATGTTGGACTTAATTTGGGCATTTTTATAAGACAGCCAATACTACACTTTTAGGTTAAACTACCGTGTGAGATCCATTTTAATAAAGTAATTATTTAGTCAATGTTATACAGAGATTCATACGATCCTAACACGTTAGTTTTCCATCAAAATAAAGGCATCTATATAAATATCATTTTATCACTAACACACTTTTTATTATTAATAAATCACCTATACATGGTTATTGTAAAACATAAAGCCATTATATAGAATTATAGACTTAAATATTATAAGTTGGGTTCGGTTTTGGTTATATCGATTAACCAAAGCATCATAACCATAACTATAACCGACTGGTCGGTTAACCAAAGTTTCATAACCATAACCATCAGTTATGTTGGTTATCAGTTAAAATTGGTTTGGTTATGTCAATTATGGTTCGGTTACCGGTTATGACGGTTAATTTGCTCACCCCTACCACACACAGGGTGTAATGGATGCTCCCCTCATGAGGAGTAGTCACCTCTCCACCCATCCAATCATACTATGTCACGTCAACTCTTCTCACCACTCTCCATTTTGCACTCAAACGTAAGGGGTGCACCCCTCTCCACTTCCCAGCCAATCATAGCCATTTGAGGGGCAATAGGTCGAAAAATCAACATGGCACAAGCGGTGAATAGTCTCCGGATGTTTGAGTTTGCCGCTTACAAATGGGGATGGCGGCGATGTTACCGCATGGTAACACCTACACCGCACACCATCTCTACTAACACCCTGTTCACCTAAGGTGTCTGTGTGATGTGGTGCAAAACACAAAATTGATAATTACGTAACATATTCGCAATATCCTATTCAAATTATAGAGAATACAATGTTTGTTTTTTATAAACTATTTAAAAAAATTAATGCCTAAAAATAGTCACTTAAAAGTTTAAAAATGAAGAAATTGATTGTAAGGCAGACAAGACATCTTTTAAATCTCAACCAAGTATAATTAATTTTAATCTCAGACATGTATCAAACTAAAACGTGTAGGCCAGGAGTTGAAATTTAATCTCAGGCATAAATTATTAAATTTTAATTGTTTATCTATACATGTGTATGTTTTATATATAAAAGAAAATTTAGTTATATATATAGTAGTATGCTTGTTGGAGAACCACAAAAAATTGAACCAAAAAACTATACCATATATGCAAAAAAAAACTCATAAAAATCATTTTTAAATGTAAAAGTTTATTTTTACTCAATATTTTTTTGAAATTTTTGCATATAAACACATGTAAAAGTCGTTTTAATAAAAAAAAGTAAATGATAATAAAAGTAAAAAAATATACAAAAGATTAGTTTTTTTATTTGAACAACTTCTACATGTATTTATATGCAAAAATTCAAAATATTTGCAAAAGCTATTTGTTTTACTATGTACGGATGACTTTTTATGAGTTTTTTTATAATGATTCAGATGTGAGTTTACATTTTTTTATTATTAATTGTTTCGTTTTGTTCTTTCGATCAACTATTGCTTACTAATGGTTGATAAAATCATAACACTTCTGATTGGTGTTGAAGTTCCAATAAAAAAATAATAGCAAGACTCAGCCCCAACTACCTTATTAAATAGGGTAAGTCAGGTGCCGAACTACGAGGAGTATTGTAGAAAATGCTATTAAACAGATTATTTTTCATAAGTGAATAAGTCATACGAAAATTAAAATCAGATTCTTTGAGAGTTTGTATTAGAAAACTAGATTAACAACTAAGAAGATGAGTTTGTATTCAGTTATGACGAAGTTCAAATATCAGATAAATAATCTAGTAATCAATCTGGGAAAATCACATAGACATGATTAATAAACTAAACGATTGTGACAAACAAAGACAATTTACTTCGATTGCAAAACAGTGGAGGGTTCATCACCTGATTATCGGTTGAAAATTATCAAACAAAATCCAGATGTAATATATCCCAAATACTAGAACTCTCATGAATTGAAAGATAAAGAATAAAGTTCCTAAGAAGTTCACCCATTTACAATCATTCAATCAAACAAAAACAAAAAAAAATGGAATGCTTAGATTCTTTATCCTAAATAAGTCTGAAAACTAGGTTAAATAATCCTACTTACAAGAACCATTCACTTAGAGGAATTCACAGGTGGATTAGCCATTCATGATCTTGTTAATACCTTCAATTTTTTATTCGGATTGCATTCTTATAGATGGAATATTGATTGGATGAGTTGAAAACCATCAAAAACTCTAATTTTCGCACCATACATCCTAGAAGTGTATCTTTCAACTTTGGTGAATGAGGGCTTTAAATACCCCAAAACACATAAAACCCTAAAAGTCTTGTGCCACCACTGTAACTTACAGCCAAAACCTTTCTGATTCATATTCTCTGAGCTATAGTTCTAGTTACATCCTTTCTGGTGGGACCGTAAGTTACGGCCCAAGGTAATTGATGTGCTAAAAGTGGTCTAACTAAACTAACTAATTTTAACCATAAACTAGACATTTTAAGTTTTAAATTTATAACTAAAACTCTCTGAAAATAAGACCACATAACCGACAAGTGTACCGATCCATGTAGTATAGCTAAGCAAGTCCGAGTATCGAACCCACGTGTAACGCCCCAAAATCACAAATTTTAATTGACTAGTACGTTTCCTTATATAATGGCACAAAATAAAATAACCAAGCTAATTAACTTAGTTAAATAGTTAGTCAAGTAACAAGAGAATGGAAATTAGTATTATTGGTGGCATAAGAATAACTAAAAGGACTAAAAGTGGGAAATTGGGTTTAAGTTTCTTATAACTAAAAAAAAAAGTCAATATGTGTGTGTGTGTTGGTGGTGTGGTCGACACCCACAAGAAGAATGGAGAAACCTTCAATTCATCCCTTTCTTGTCCAAATTGAAGAGGAATTCAAGCTAAAACTCATGCATGTACTTGAATCCTTGATTATCTAGCCCTATAAATCACTTGGTAAGTTGTAGATTCTCATTTGATGATCTTTTTAGAAATGGGTTATGATCAAATCCGTAAATTGGTATGAAATTAAGCATGTATATGTGTTACAATCATCATATAGAACATGTGTTATGCATAATTTTGATTAATTCGCTGTTTGGAAGTAAAACCCATTTGGGATGATAAAGAAGGTGTCATGGATATGTCACCCATGTCTAATCCTATTGCAAATTTGATGAATTATGAGATATGTGATCTTAAATGTTAGTTAGTATAAAGTATAGTATGAAAATTGTTTGGTTTTAGTAGTGTTGATAAGATGAAAGCAAGAAGTGGAAATCAAAGCATGAATGGGTTGTACTTTATGCTTAGAAAGTGGTATGCACCCCAAGTGTATGATGAAATGTCTAGGTGAAGTTAGAATGTGAAATGGTATGAAATGGCTTGACATATATCAATGAAATATGTTAATGATGTAATTAGTAGTAAACTAACTTGAAGAATGTGCTATAAATGGAATTCATACAAGAAATTCGGGTGGAATGTATGTTTTGGGTAAGATCATGCATTAGAAGCGTGTACCATGTGCTTAAATAGTGTGATGCTCATCATGTATTCGATTAATCATTAGGTGGGATCAAGAAGTGAAAGAGCACTATGTCCATAGCATATGGACTCACTAGTGACGAATGATGTTATGTTTATGTTAAATTGCTAACTTTAAATGTAGTTGACAATTGTAGGATCATGTGAACATTAATATGTATTGAGTTGATTATATATGCATAATGTAATGAATCGGTCATGTGATTATATATGTCCAAAAACATGAGTATGAAATGTATATAGTGTCATTTGTATGGTTTACTACGATGACACGGATGTATGAGGTTAAGTTGCAAGTTCGTACGATAAATCGTTGACTTTCTGAAAGTCAACTATGCATAAGTAGCAAGGTTAGACTTTTTGTCACAATTGCAATGTTATAGAAAGTCATATGGTGCGTATTAGATCAATATGTGTTATATGTGATGACGTGATGAATTGTATGAGTTGAAAAGATATGATTGTGGGGATATGCCTTATGCTTGTTAGGATTGATTTATGAAAGTCAAATGTGAGTTATGCATTTGAGATGATCGTTAATAGGTACAATCGTGTATGCTAACAAGAATGTAATTGCGATGACATGAAAGTATAGGGATCATGTCAAGATGGATGGAAGCATGGAAGGCAAACAGGTCAAAAAGGAGACAAGGCAACGGATGCAAATACGGACGCTAAGTTAAGTGATTTCCGGAATCACTTCTTCTTTTGTAAATGAATATTGTTATGCTGAATGCAGGGGGTTGTGTAAGAAATTACGGATAAGGGTAGGAGTCAAGGTATGTATTGTTGTGATGACTTATAAGATGTCAACTACGTTCGGAAATCATAATGGATGTGACCGTGTCAAAATGTAGAAGTACGTGTCGGGTGTGGGTTTTGGATGTCAGGGTATGGGAACCATATAAGAAGGTTTAACTAATCACAGAACTAAAGAAAGTATTGTTATAACGGGCCGTAAGTAGTAGCTATGTTGGAAATAACTTAGAATCGTCGAACGGGTCAAAAGAATCAAGTAAGTATGATAGAAGTATAGTTTTGATTAAGGGGACATGGGTTAACTGTTAAAAAGGATACGGGAAGCTTACGGAATGTTATGGGATGATGCGGGTCCTGATGAGTCAGTTTGGGTTAGAAAGGAAATCGAAAACGGGTTGCGTAAGCTTGAGTTAGGAAAAACAGCGTCGACAACACAGAAGGAGCGTCGCCGACGGCCTCCTTAGCCGTCGCTGACGCTGCCCCTTCTCCCGACGCACTAACTAACTGTCTACGAAATTGTGTACCAACGTGATATTCTAGGTGGCGTCGGCGACGCTATAGAAGGGCATCACCGAAGCATCCCACAAACTTGGCATGCTGATTTTGTTAGTTATTCGCATCCAAGTTCCATATCTTCTAATATTTGTTTCGAAATCCTAAATGAACCCCAAAAAGTGAAAATAACTAATAGTGAGATATATGAACTTATTGAATTGTATTGATGATTACCGAGACGAATAAGTATGCAAGCATGTATGTGTGTGAGGCTGAATTACATGTTAATATATTTTTATGGGTAAATAAGGGCCTGTATGTATGTATACACGGCTTCAATACGTATTAGCATTAACGTTACTAATTATTGCTCTGAGAATGAAATGAAAGTGCAGGTTTACTTATGTTGATCTTTGAAGATTTACGATTGGAATGCAAGATCATACATGGAACGACAATTGAAAGGATTTCATGAATAGAAAGAATAAGGAGTGATTCATTTAATTATGAACATTTAATACTATGTATATTGTCATCAGATATTGATAATGCGAATGTATGTGGTGACTGCAGGTTGCACCGAGTTAACATAACTATGGGATTTTAAGGGTTGAAGATCGAGTCAAAGAACAAGGATTGTACGGGAAGAGCAGTCTCATGATTTTTATCCATGCGTTATCTTTAAGAAGTTAATTATGAATTAATGTTGTAAATTATTTCGGGAAAGTGTTCAATATTTTACTAAAGGAACCTTCAAGTAGGTCATATAGACAAGAATAAAGAAAGAATTTTTAAGTTGGTATTTCCGTTGCGTTGTTTTGGGTCAATATGCGTTTAGGGTGTGTCAAGTTGGTATCAGAGCCATGGTTTGAGTGAAATCAAGTACAAGAAGTTAAGTACTTGAACTCAAAACCGTGTGCTCTTGTGATAAGGGACTCGTACAATCCAAGACTCGATCAAGATCCAAATGTGTAAGTGGATGTAAGTATGCGTATATGTATTCATATAAGAAACTAACTGAATTGTAAATGCAAGGTAAGCTTAAAAGATTGAGGAGAATGATCCGAGAATGCGGTCTAGGATGAATGCCAAAGCATGTAATTAGACAGATGGAGCCCAGGTACACAATATTAATGTGTATATATATGGGTAACGGTTTTAAGGGAAAAAGGAAGAATCTCCTTGGGGAGGGTAAATATTAAACAAAAGACAATGATATTGCCTTGGAAAGGTTTTAAAGATGTTGCACGAACTGGAACCCATTTCTTCGAACATAAGATGATGACTATCATGAAGGCACGAAACTAGCATGTGGATTGCGCACCTGGCCAGTACGCAAGAAGCATATGACCTTTGTGAAAGCAGGATAATTAACGCATGAATGTCCGATACAGTTGGGAATAAGTTTGACGTGTGGGTGAAAAGAGTTATTAGACTCTCAAGAAGAGGAGGCAATGTATAAGAATGAAAATGTTTGAATACGTAAGAAGGTACGGATCAAACAAGTAAGAATGTATAATGAGAAAGAAAATGTTTGAACCGTAAGTAAGTACGGATCAAACAAGTAAGAATGCATAATGAGAATGAAAATGTGTGAAACCGTAAGTAAGTACGGATCAAACAAGTAAGAATGTATAATGAGAATGAAAATGTTTGAATCCGTAAGTAAGTAAGGATCAAAAAAGTAAGAATGTATAATGAGAATGAAATCGTTCGAATCCGTAAGTAAGTTCGGACCAAACCGGTAAGAACGTATGATAAGAATGGAAATGTAAGCTCAGACCAAACAAGTGAATATTCCTTAAAGTAGATAATATGCAAGTTATATTTTGAATATCTGCATATATATATATATATATATATATTCATATATATATGCGTAAATATGTTCGTACGCAAGAATTGTTAAAAGGATAAACGAGTCATGCGGGTTAAATGGTGATCGCCATATGAACCTAGTATTTAATATTTTATTTTGTCAAGTTTATGCTTATAGGTGAACGTAATGAATGGGCATGCATTACCACAAATTGGAAAGAAATAACCATCGCAAGGTGTGGATAACGAGTAAATGGTTGGGACTCGCGTCAGGTATGTATAAAAGGTTATGTCTTTGATATGAACTTATGGCTAAACTAGAGCGGGATGTATCAAAATTTGGTTATAATTTAATCCAAGTGAAATGCATCTAGCAATTTAGGTTGATTGTCATTTGGTCTAATGTCTTACCGGAGGTAAAATTTGAATATAAGGGTTTTCTAGCATAAACCACTATAAAGAAAGTTGTGTGGAAAGATGAAATGAAAATTTTGATGAAAAGTAGGAAGCACGAGCTTGAATGCAAAACGCCTCTTAACGGGTCGGTTGAGTAATTGACAAAACATAGACAAGAATATGTTTATAATTGGACCTTTGAAAAGCCAAACGAAGTTAAGTAAATAATCATTAAGTAACTAATAGTAAAATAGCATGATGTAATTGATTCATTAAGCAAGTATAACCGATGAAAGCTATAGTAGTAGCAAGAAACCTAGTTGAAAGAAATAAGTTTCGAATGCGTTACATGTGAGGTATGTTAGTAATCGACCCAAGCAAGTCAAAATTAATAATGGGTTAGGATTCGGATGAATGACTTATGTAATTTACAAGGAAAGGAAAGCTTCATAAGAAAGGCTAAAATAATATCTAGTGCTTGAACTAGAAAGAGTACAAATGGGTACTTCAATACATATACGATGGGTAGAAGTGCTAGTTGAGCTTGAAAAAGTCAAACTGCAAAAGGTAGATGAAATAATTAGTAAAATGAAAGAAATAGTATATGTAATATGTAATAGCATACATGTAAGAACTTTATGAAGGAATGGTAGATGCATAAGCACAGAGAAGAATGAATATTTGAAGGGAATGTATTAATGGTAAGTCGTCAGAAAATGCTAACTTTGATGCAAGGCTTGATGGCCATTTTCATCTGAACAAGACATTGTTGAAAAGATGCATATAGGAGGAAGCTCAACAAATGAATGGATGCGACTAATCCGAGTATCACATAAACTCACGAAGAATCAAACCGATTTGGATCACAGACCGTTGGTTAGCAATGAAATCAAGGTTAATAAAATGTTTAGCTCACAACTATGAGTAAGAATTGATACATTGAAAGATTTGCTTTAATGGGTAACGTAAGAAGGAAATTACGTCATTAGGAGGATAGACCCAAAAAATTTTTAGTAAGAATTTAGGGTATTAATTAAACACTCGCACGAAGCGCTCGCGATCCATGCTTGCTTAGTAGGGTAAGTAGTGCGTGAAGAAAGTTAATTGTGTAGTGATATGAACATGAAAGTAATTAGAAAGAACGTTAATAATGGGATGTTGGGGTTTGCCCATGGTAAACAAAATGAAAATATCATAAATGATATATAATAGGATGAAATAAATCGATTTATTTTGATTAATAAATGTATGATTAAATTAGCTTTAATTAAAAAGATAGAAACAAGCCGTAAACTTAGGCCAGTACGAGCAATAGTATCCATTTGGAATGAATTCAACGAATGAACCACTAGTGACCATGTGTGCTAGGAACTAGCATAATAAAGCAAAGATGACACTAATAAGAGCTTGGATAATATTACAAATTATTATGATTATGAAGGTAATTTTGCTTGATTAAAGAAGGTAGGGGCAATGCGAACAATTGTGTTTATGCATAAATTAAAACTTTTGCCAAGATCTCGAATGTACTCATGATGTAGTAAGCATCATCAAGAGATGAAAAAGTAAGAGTAGAATTGGTCTATTAGAAATGAGAAAGGTTTCGGGGACGAAACCTCCTTTAAGGGGGTAGATTTGTAACGCCCCAAAATCACAAATTTTAATTGACTAGTATGTTTCCTTATGTAATGGCACAAAATAAAATAACCAAGCTAATTAACTTAGTTAAATAGTTAGTCAAGTAACAAGAGAATGGAAATTAGTATTATTTGTGGCATAAGAATAAACTAGAAGGACTAAAAGTGGGAAATTAGGTTTAAGTTTCTTATAACTAAAAAAAAGTCAGTATGTGTGTGTGTGTTGGTGGTGTGGTCGACACCCACAAGAAGAATGGAGAAACCTTCAATTCATCCCTTTTTTGTCCAAATTGAAGATGAATTCAAGCTAAAACTCATGCATGTACTTGAATCCTTGATCATCTAGCCCTATAAATCACTTGGTAAGTTGTAGATTCTCATTTGATGATCTTTTTAGAAATGGGTTATGATCAAATCCGTAAATTGGTATGAAATTATGCATGTTTATGTGTTACAATCATCATAGAGAACATGTGTTATGCATAATTTTGATTAATTCGATGTTTGGAAGTAAAACCCATTTGGGATGATAAGAAGGTGACATGGGTGTGTCACTCATGTCTAATCCTATTGCAAATTTGATGAATTATGAGATATGTGATCTTAAATGTTAGTTAGTATAAAGTATAGTATGAAAATTGTTTGGTTATAGTTGTGTTGCAAGAAGTGAAAATCAAAGCATTAATGGGTTGTACTTTATGCTTAGAAAGTGGTATGCACACCAAGAGTATGATAAAATTTCTAGGTGAAGTTAGGATGTGAAATGGTATGAAATGGCTTGACATATATCAATGAAATATGTTAATGATGTAATTAGTAGTAAACTAACTTGAAGAATGTGCTATAAATGGAATTCATACAAGAAATTCGGGTGGAATGTATGTTTTGGGTAAGATCATGCATTAGAAGCGTGTACCATGTGCTTAAATAGTGTGATGCTCATCATGTATTCGATTAATCATTAGTTGGGATCAAGAAGTGAAAGAGCACTATGTCCATAGCATATGGACTCACTAGTGACGAATGATGTTATGTTTATGTTAAATTGCTAACTTTAAATGTAGTTGACAATTGTAGGATCATGTGAACATTAATATGTATTGAGTTGATTATATGTGCATAATGTAATGAATCGGTCATGTGATTATATATGTCCATAAACATGAGTATGAAATGTATATAGTGTCATTTGTATGGTTTACTACGATGACACGAATGTATGAGGTTAAGTTGCAAGTTCGTACGATAAATCGTTGACTTTCTGAAAGTCAACTATGCATAAGTATCAAGGTTAGACTTTTTGTCACAATTGTAATGTTATAGAAAGTCATATGGTGCGTATTAGATCAATATGTGTTATATGTGATGACGTGATGAATTGTATGAGTTGAAAAGATATGATTGTGGGGATATGCCTTATGCTTGTTAGGATTGATTTATGAAAGTCAAATGTGAGTTATGCATTTGATATGATCGTTAATAGGTACAATCGTGTATGCTAACAAGAATGTAATTGCGATGACATGAAAGTATAGGGATCATGTCAAGATGGATGGAAGCATGGAAGGCAAACAGGTCAAAAAGGAGACAAGGCAACGGATGCAAATACGGACGCTAAGGTAAGTGATTTCCGGAATCACTTCTTCTTTTGTAAATGAATATTGTTATGCTGAATGCAGGGGGTTGTGTAAGAAATTACGGATAAGGGTAGGAGTCAAGGTATGTATTGTTGTGATGACTATAAGATGTCAACTACGTTCGGAAATCATAATGGATGTGACCGTGTCAAAATGTAGAAGTACGTGTCGGGTGTGGGTTTTGGATGTCAGGTATGGGAACCATATAAGAAGGTTTAACTAATCACAGAACTAAAGAAAGTATTGTTATAACGGGCCGTAAGTAGTAGCTATGTTGGAAATAACTTAGAATAGTCGAACGGGTCAAAAGAATCAAGTAAGTATGATAGAAGTATAGTTTTGATTAAGGGGACATGGGTTAACTGTTAAAAAGGATACGGGAAGCTTACGGAATGTTATGGGATGATACGGGTCATGATGAGTCAGTTCGGGTTAGAACGGAAATCGGAAACGGCTTGCGTAAGCTTGAGTAAGGAAAAACAGCGTCGACAACACAGAAGGGGCGTCGCCGACGGCCTCCTTCGCCGTCGCCGACGCTGCCCCTTCTCTTGACGCACTAACTAACTGTCTACGAAATTGTGTGCCGACGTGATATTCTAGGTGGCGTCAGCGACGCTATAGAAGGGCGTCGCCGACGCATCCCACAAACTTGGCATGCTCATTTTGTTAGTTATTCGCATCCAAGTTCCATATCTTCTAATATTTGTTCTGAAATCCTAAATGAACCCCGAAAAGTGAAAGTAACTAATAGTGAGTTATATGAACTTATTGAATTGTATTAATGATTACCGTAGATGAATAAGTATGCAAGCATGTATTTGTGTGAGGCTGAATTACATGTTAGTATAATTTTATGGGTAAGTAAGGGCCTGTATGTATGTATACACGGCTTCAATACGTATTAGCATTAACGTTACTAATTATTTCTCTGAGAATGAAATGAAAGTGCAGGTTTACTTATGTTGATCTTTGAAGATTTACGATTGGAATGCAAGATCATACATGGAACGACAATTGAAAGGATTTCATGAATAGAAAGAATAGGGAGTGATCCATTTAATTATGAACATTTAATACTATGTATATTGTCATCGGATATTGATAATGCGAATGTATGTGGTGACTGCAAGTTGCACTGAGTTAACATAACTATGGGATTTAAAGGGTTGAAGATCGAGTCAAAGAACAAGGATTGTATGGGAAGAGCAGTCTCATGATTTGTATCCATGCGTTATCTTTAAGAAGTTAATTATGAAGTAATGTTGTAAATCATTTCAGGAAAGTGTTCAACATTTTACTAAAGGAACCTTCAAGTAGGTCATATAGACAAGAATAAAGAAAGAAGTTTTAAGTTGGTATTTCCGCTGCGTCGTTTTGGGTCAATATGCGTTTAGGGTGTGTCACCACGAGAGTCTACTAATTACGATTACTCGACTCAACTAACTTATCTAAGATCGACTCGACTTAATTTTTTTTATGTTTTGTGGGGGGCTTTTCTAGCATCCTAAGACTGCAATTAAATTAAATATTAATTAACTAAGTTAACTAAAGCTGACGGAGACACGAACTAAGATTGAGGACGAATTCAGATGATGGTGAAAGGCTACCTAGACTGGAATCCTGGATCGTACTAGTAATGATTTATTAGGATTTTAATTATTATGGATCCGGGATCTTTAAATGCTAAACCTGTCGAGACACCGAACAAGACCTCCGACCCTTCTCAGGAAGACACTTATGAAACTCTTAAGGCTGTTATGAACACCGGTTGGTTTAGACTCCCTCACAGGCTATCTAAGTGGTTTTCGAAAGTATCCTAATTCGATTTACTCTCTCACAGGCTATAAACCTAGGATAAACTTGGGTTCTTAGTTTGATTTATTAGACAACGACCAGTAGGGAAACTAGTTCAGACTCCTCACAAAGACCTACCTAATAATAACCTCGCACCTCACAGCTATTGAGATTAGTAGAACACTCAGACTCATCTAGCTATCAACTTATCGCTTCTAAGGTATATTGGCCAATTAACCCAAAAGATTACAAAACAATATTATTATATAGCATGAACCTATTATGTGAAAGACATCCACCAAGAATTATATGAAGCAATAAACGACAACTAAACAAAGCTAAGCATGCACACACATCAAACCAATTATCAAGTCAACTACTTTCATAAACAATCCATAAAATAATTAAACATCCATAATAAAAATCAAAACTTTAATGAATCCATTCATCTCAATCTAGGTAGTAAAACGAACTAGCCAAGAATCATAATCAAGAAAAAGAAATAAGTCTCATACGAATAATAAATCATGTTCATAAATTCAATAAACACAAAGTATATCGAAACCGGACACTAACTCGTTGCGAACCCAGACTCCTATCTTGAACCATGAAACTTGAAACTTGATTCGTGTAAACTCTTGCTCCTCCAAGTTCGTCTCTTCTGATCTTCTGTTCTGTGTGAGTATTCTCTCTCAATAAATAATATATCAGCCGCTTCTAGTTATAATCTCTTTATCTTTTTTTCCCGTGTATTGTATTTGTACGTCTATAAAACTGATTTAATTGCATACAATATCACAATTGGATACCAAATTCTATAAGTTGGGCTTCACTTAGTGGTCTTAAAAGTCATGCGGATCCATCCAAATGTCAACAGCCCAATAAAAACAAATATGTGGTCAACAAAGATTTTTTCGGTCACATGTGAATTGCTCGGTCAACCAAAAAGAATGTCACTAAGGCATGGATGCATTTAATTTAACTGTGAACAAGATATGCACTTTAGTCCCTTGGACTTTCATGACCTATTTATAAGGAGCCTTATACATGCTTTTCACAATTTGCAGTTCAGGTCTCTCAACTTTCAACTTTATTCATTCTAAACTTTCGGTTCTTTGTTTATTAACTGTGTTAGCTTGATTCAGTACTCGATCAAGTATCTTCAATATTTCTCTATTTTAGCTCCACACTTCACAAACACCTATAAAAATATAAATTAATAAAACTGAACAACACCGACTCGAATACTAATAAAAATACATGAAAATATTATACAAAATACATAAGATAAATAGTATGTTTTACACCATATTAGTAATTCGAAGTTGATTTTCATATTCAGCTTGCTAAACAATCAAAATTCACATGTTGTGGCTCCCGTAACTCATTTTCTAGCACAAGATATGCTCATTTAAAGTTTTGACTCTTCCTATCAACCATTGTTGCTCAATTTTTTCTTTTGGCTTTAGGTTTTCATCCAAGCTTTTTACAAATACTCTCCAAACCAATATTCACCCGAATATCTTCCATCCTCTTTCCTTTCATATCTTTCTAACTTCCTAATAACTCTCAAAAACATCCTTTAAGCTCCATTAATTCATATCATTTTCAAAATAAATTGGTTTTATACAAATAAACACTTAAACAACAGATAATTAAACATGCTAAAAACTCTCACATCAACTACTTATCATGTTTATTAAGTTTTGTATTGACATCCAAATTTTCAATCTTAAACAATCTTAAAAGATCACTGACCACGTAACATATGATGATAGAGCACGAACATAAACATGTAGTTAATTTACATTGTGTTACACACATGTAACTTGTAGTTTGGGCAGACTAATTTTTTGTTTTTTTTTCTTCACACAAAAGCAATCACTTGATTTAATTTATAGTTATGTTGCTTTTGACATAAAATATCTCTATCCTTTCATATTTTTATATACTCTTTATATTTAAAATTGGGAAAAATATCTTATATTTTAAATTCGAACACCAAAAGTATTACGTAATTTAAAAAATACAAAAATATTGAAAATGATATCTATTTCTTTTTTACTCTATTTTCGTTAATTATGACATAATTTTCTTTATAAAATGCAAGATATATTTGTCTTATATGTTTATTAGAAAATACAAAATTATCGAAAATGATATCTATTTCTTTTTGCTATATTTTCCCTAATTCTGACATATTATTCTTTATAAAATGCAAGCTATATTTGTATTATATGTTTATTGTACGTTTCTATTTCATTCGTTTAATGTTTGATGACTTTGCACTACAAGTTTAAAAAAACATTCGACAATGTGCGTAAAAAAACTTTTGACAACGTGCATAAAAAAGTTTTGACAACGTGCGTAAAAAACTTTGACAACATGCGTAAACATTTACACGAACTAAGTATTAGAACACCACTATATAAAAAAATAAAAAAATGTTTTGACAACGCGCGTAAATTTTTTTTTTACGACTCTGATTGCCGACCCGAGCTACTCTAATCATCATGCGTAAATCTAATTTTCAAACATATGTAAAAACGGGAGGTTTAAAATCATTTTTACGTACGTTTGAAAAATGTTTTTACGTAAGTCGTCGAATGTTAAATATTTTTTTTTGCGCACGGTGTCGAATGAAAAAAATTATTTTCTTACGCTCCTGATCATCGGCCCGAGCTACTCTAAACGTCATGCGTAAATCTATTTTTCAAACGTATGTAAAAATGGCACGCGTAAATGTTTAATTTTTACATACGTTTGAAAAGTTGTTTCTCGTACGTTGTAGAATGTAAAAAAATTTCGCGCACGGTGTCGAATGTAAAAAAAGTTCACGCACGGTGTCGAATGTAAAAAAAATGTTTTTTTACGCCCCTGATCGCCGGCCCGAGTTCCTCTAAATGTTTGTGGAATGTAAACGCTCTGTTTTTTTTCCTTTGATTTTCGTAGGCGTTGGGGTTTTTACGTTCAAATGACGAGAATAACGAACAAAAAATGAAGATTAAGATCAGAGATTGAATACGTTTTCCTTTTATACACGTAGTGTAATTTTTTTTGTATAATTAATGTTGACATGAGGGGTGATGTAGTTTATGATATTTGATTGTTAGTTTGACAAGTTAACATAATAGTACACAAGTCAAATTTTTTGAAATACCCTTCTTGTACTATTTATTATTTTTTAATCAATAAAAACACTACAAGACAAATAAATTTAAACAATTCTATCTCAACCACTCATACATGATAAACCTAGGGTGGATAATGGTTCCTACGGTTCTCAAATCTAAAGGTGATTCCTATTTTAACTCATCTAATATATATATATATATATGTGAGAAATGCTATATTTTAGAAAAAGCTATTTATGAGAGAGAATATTATTATGAATAAAGATATATATATATATATATATATATGGTAGTGATCTTACGAGAACCAATGGTTATTTAAAAACATTAACTAATGTGAATCACTCTTCTTGTTAAATTTAAGAGTTAATAGATAAATTAAAAAGGGTATAATGATAAACTTTAATTTCTCTATCCAATTAATTATTTAATTATATTAACTCTCATGTTTTCTCTCTCCAATTAAATAATTTGTATATGTATATACGTTATCAAACCATGTTCATAACATATATGTACGTTATCAAACAATGCTTAAAATAATCGGCTTCTTTTAATGTGTGTATTATCAAAACATATTCAAACCAATAAGGTTAATCAATATACATATATATACAAATATTGATAATCACGTAACACATTATTTTTTTAGTTTAATGAACTATAGCAATACCTACTCAAATTAAAGAGAATAATTTCGTTTTTATGGTGCAGTTTATTTTAAAAAATATTAACAGATAAAGAATTATAAATCGTGGAGGTAATTGGTTTAAAAGTCAACAATAAGCAAGGAATAGATTTTTTTTATGTTCCTATAATACCCTTTGGAGTATAAAAAATAAAAAGAAAGTCTACAAAATAAGTGGTTTAGATTTGTTTTTATGGTTCTCAATTGCACCTTTAGTTTTCAAATTATCCTAATATATATATATATATGTGTGTGTGTGTGTGCGCGCGCGCGCGTGTGGGAAGAGTTATCTTAAGAACACAAAATATTGTAAGAACCATGAGAACTAATGAAAAAACCAATCAAAATCATTTTTAGATAAAACCCTTGTTATAATTAAAATACAACAGTAAAAAAAGTTTTTACTCTTTAAATAATTTATATCTATTCTCAAAATCACTCTTAATATTTTTTACACGTATAAAATCTTTTTTATTTACGAATATGTGTTAATTTGAACGTCTAAATTAATTTTTTAATATTATATTTGAATAATAATAAAATTATATAAGAAAATATGAAGTTTTCTAACAAAGTTCTCGATCGTGGGTCTCATGATATATACGCATTCTCTACCTTAACACACACACACATATATATATATTATATATATATATATATAAAATTAGAACCATGTTAACCTATGTGGACAACTCTTTATGTATTTTTTTTGTTTTAAACACCCCTTTGAGGTTTTTATATTTGTATATATGTGTACATTATTATTTCTCACTCTCGTTATATAATTTTTTAATTTGTATAAATATGTACAATAAGATATCTCTTCAATTACATAATTTTTTTAATTTGTACATTATTAAACATGTTTTCAGAATAACAAGCTTCTTTAATGTACATATACGTAAGTTAACAAAATTTAAAAATCATAATCTTCTTTTATATATATATATATATATATATATATAGGTGTTCATATGTAGATTATCAAAGTATAAATCTTCTTCAATATATATTATTGTTGGGATCTGAGTGTGTATCTGTGTGTGATATCAACGAAGCAATAAAGTTTAGTTGATCATATTTAATTATCAAAAGGAATAAAATGAATTCAGCGGAAATTAAACACAAAAACAAATATGAAAAGTTGTCATATTGTATTTAAAATATAATCAAAAGATTACAATTACAAGTATGAATGCAACTCCATTTTAGCCTGATCACTAACTTTCTGTTCATACAAAAGAAATATTGAAAAGTGATAAATATATCTTAACATAGAAGATCTATTTATAGTAAGTGCAAACATCTTTTATATAACCTGGGTTGACATTACCTTGATAGTGACATCTAACATTACTAATAGAAAAGATTTTCAAATGTTAGAAACATATGATCATTCTTAAAATCTGTTCTAAGACTCTCAACAACCGTTTAGAGACTCTGTTATAGTATTAATATATGCTATGGGAAACCTCTTTTGTTCACATAAAAACTTCTATTCAGGGCAAACAGATGTTTATTCTTTTCATTAGTGTTTTATTCTTCAACAGAGTTTTGATCTTCAACAGACTTTTAGCCTTCATCAACAGAGCTTTTAACTCTTTAACATATATTTGAGACTTCAAACAGATCTTTTGTTAGTGTTTAAGATTCACTTTCTTTGAGAGGAGTAGATCTTCAGAACTGATTTAATCATGATTAGATTAGAATATTTTAACTATACAATCATATATTCTTTTATAGGTTCAACAAACAAAGTGATAGCACGAAAACAAAAGGTGAAAAATTCACGATAGCCTTCTTCGTTATCCTAGTGTAAACAAACATATAGAAAACTACTACATAGTATGTACACATATAAAATAGACCTACTGAAACTTCACAGATGGTTATCTTCAATTTAAAAGTGTTTATAATTTATAATAAATAAATGAGACATTAAGTGGGTTTTTAGTTTCAGATCTTTTTAATAACAAAAAGTTTAAAATAAATCTTTTATTTGTGTAAGTTGTTTTTGTAAATTCTTTGCGTTTTTTTTTCAATTTAATGTTTCAAAATATTTTATTTATGCTTATATGTTATATTATTAGCTTCTGAAAGTTTACTTTAGTTAAAAATATGAAAATAAAACTTTTACAACTAATTGGTCAATACAAAAATGTGATCCTCATTAAACAGTGCAAACTAAGTTAACATTAATTTAAATATTTAGTCATTATAATGTGATGTAATTTTCTTTTAATGATTGTTTACCCAATAAAAACATTGTTAAAAATTATCATTGATTGGTTATTTTATAATTTATAATCTATATATTTTTTACAAGTCTTCTATAGCTAATAAATAAGTAACTCATATCGGCACGTGTCACTAAGAGTGTTGTTCGAGTTTTTAACCGGGTTTTAGGATTTTTGATACAAGAATCTTCCCCGTAATCTGACCTAAATAAGATTCGGGTTAATCAGTTTCACGTTTATTCAATTCATGTTAAATGGTATACATGTTTCTAAATACAAGTTGCAATGCATACTTTACCACTTAAGCGAACATGATTCTTATTACATAAAAACAAAATATCAAATAAAAACACTTCCATTATGATATTTTGTTCAAACTCATGTACTAAACACAAATATTAACTAAAGAAACATCAAATAAAGTAAGTATAAAAGCAAATCCTATTAACGAAGAGGGTTAACATTCATACATCCCTCCTCTCTATCTCTCTCTACACATACATAGATATACAGAGAGAGAGTGGAAAAGGATGTGGAATAAGATGTAGGTATGTGGGAATAACGAGAGCCTTAACAAATTGTATAAACTAAAAAGCAAACGTCAAATCAAATCAAACTGAACATTTTTAGTCGCTCAATCAAGTGTTGAAACAAAACATCTATGTTCACAACTAAAATAAAATATATGGGAGGATTCTAGACTTTTCTATTGATTTATGTATGTATAAATATAATTGATCTTTTTTATGTAATTTCGGGTTAACCCAATTGACATTTTTAACCCAATTACCAACCCGAATTCTACTTTAGGGTTCGAGTTAATCGGGTAACAACTTAATCAGGTTCAAGTTAGCTTTATTCGTGTCGGTTTTTGGGTTTCAGTTAAGAATTCCCACCCCTAAGGTCACAATTGTGTAAGCACAATGGAAGGTTTTTTTCTTATATCACATAAAATGGTTAATTTATAAATTAAAAATCTTAAAAAGTTGGTTATAATCCTTTCTAAAACTCAAATGGTTGTTGATTTTATTTTATTTGTAACAACTATTATATGACGACGACAAATAAGATTTCAAATATTTTATTTTTGTTGTAAACATCAAATATTATTTTAAAGAAAGAAATTATATTTTTGTAAGTTGTTTGACAAAAAAAACATAAAAAATATACAACCTGTAATTTCAAAATGTATATAAACTCCAGTAGTTTGAAAATGTTCATATCATCTACAAAAGTGTTTATAAAAATATTAAGAAATGAGTATTTCAAAATATATATAAACTCGAGTAGTTTGAAAATGTTCATATCATCTACAAAAGTGTGTATAGAAATATTAAGAAATCAGAAATGAGTCATCCACATTTCAAGGATAACTCTAAAGCATGAGATCAGCAATTAAAAAACCCAAAAGGAACCGAAGTAAACAAATAGCTAGGATTTATTAGGGATGTCAAATTTGAACGTAACCTGAATGTGATATAAAAAAAGGTTTGGAGTGCGATAATACAACTTGTTCAATTAAAATTATGAATTCAAACACGACCTGTTTAATATATGAGATCTATTAATTCATGCAAGTATTTTTTGAAACAGTTTATATTCAGATTTTAACGTTATTTTACTAATCTCGTAAAAACAACGTTAAAAAGCAGAGGACGGTTAATCAATTATCATGTGGTGGCGTTGATAGCCGAATTACAAGGGGGTACATGAACTAATTGACCTTTTCTGAGTGTTATGTGCATTATGCCCAAGGCTTGATGCAAAACTACTATCAAGTCGGAAGTCTCACTGGAAGCAGCCTCTCTATTCTACGTGATAGAGATAAGGCTATCTACATCTTACCCTCATCAGATCCTACCTTAAATTTGTTATTGATATGATTTAGTGAATATGATGATGATGAAGAGAAAGAGATGAAAACGGTAATATTCAAACTTAAATATTTAGATAATTATCTTTTCTTGTAACTATAAACTTTTAAAATTAAACTGGTTTTTCCTAGTGAATCTTTTTCATTAACTGTTCGCTTGTAACAAATTTAATTAGTTAAGTAGATATTCTTCAATTATTTTCATTCATTTTTCATATCGAGCTAAAGAAATAACTAATTAAACCTCACTAGTTACAAAAAAAAAAATCAGTTTAGTTGGAATAATTGGTAGTTTAATTGTGTGACATCCCAAATTTTGTTGATAAAGATTGTTTTGGGTTTACGGATTAATGTTTAAAAGTCCACCTTGTAACAAAAGGATTTGTTCCGGGCCAATGAGGGCATTTATGGTATTTTGCAACAACCCTAATACGGCAACGTCGTTAGACACCCTTCTCATTCATTTCACCACTTTCATTTCGATCAAGGAAGAGAGAGAAAGAGCCTAGTGAGAGAAAGTAGCATTTTAGGGTTAAAATATTCATTCTGTGCACGGTTTTAGCTCAATGAAAGCTGTGGATTTGAGTGTCTTACATCACCAAGCGCCCAATGGTGTGAGTGGTTGTTCTAAGGCTGAATAAAGAAGATTTGAAGTTGTTTAGACCAGGTTCGATTCAAACAAAGATTACATGACAATCGGCAATTTCAGACCTATAATTACGTGTATAACGAACATAAAAACAATTATAAGTATGGTTTTAGGACACAAATTAACTCAATTAGGCCTTTGGAATGCGTATGAAAGCCTATTTGAATCGTACGCTACGCGATTGGTGACTTCGGTAATTCTGTCGTATTTAAATGACAACGAACTGACACCGAACGAAATACTGACAACGCATAAAGATACAAATTTTGTGCTTATATTTATAATATATTTATAATTATGGGAATTATTCGGACTGTTGAGCATTATAGAGCACAAACGCGGAAGTCACATGGAAACAATAATGCGCCGACAATCAACAATGACACGGAAGCACTAGACTCGAGTTACGCCTAGATATTGATATATTATGATATATTTAGCTTCATAATTGAAAATTTTAATATCCATAGCCGAAATCGGATCAAAAACGGATTAGAAACGACCCCGACGCCGACTTTACGGCAAAACCACACCCCAAACACTACCATCCTTGAACCATTTCTCATCAACACCCATTTTGTTTGTATAGAGAGAGGATGGCAAGACAGAGAGTAGGGCTGGTCACTCCTTTCAGTGGTGCGGCTAGCGATAGGCGGTGAAGCCGCTTCTGGCGAATGGCGGCGGTAGACAGTCGGTGAACCCCCTCCCCCAGCGGCCAGAGGAATCGCAAATCAGCGACATAGTGGTGGCGGCGGTGGCGTTTTGATGGCAGCTGTGGTGGTATTCACGATGGACCAACCAAACCACCGCGTTGCGACAACTGGTGGCAGTGATGGTGGTTAATTTGGTTCGGGTTCACTTTGGTTTGGGCTTACAAGAAACAAGGGTGGTTCGGGCTTTTTCAGTTCGAGTTCAGGTTCAGGTCAACCCAGTTAACACAACGGATTGACTGGTCAAAGGTGGTCAGACTTGGTTTTGGGTTCGGTTCAAGCTTGGCTTGGTTCAGCATGCCAAACTGCGGTTCGGGTCAACTACGATCAACGACTCAGTTTTGGTGTTTCGGGTCAAACCCGATCAACATGGTCAACACGGGTCAACCCAACAGATTTCGGTTCGGGTCAAACGCAGTCAACACCAGTCTTGTAAAGTTATATTAACGCAAGTACTAGATGATTATTTAGATTCTTGCGGTAACACGACATCGAGCTCTAACCGGACCAACTAACAAACCGTTAAGAAAATAAAATCCTCGGTTTTATATGTGGTTTTGCTATATAACTTGCATACGCAAATATATATATATATATATATATATATTAATATATATATATATATTATATATATAAATTAGTCAAAAACCGAACCGACAAGTGATGTATCTTAATATGAATTTATATATATATATATATTATATATATATATATATATATATTATATATATATATATATATATATATATATATATATATATATATTGAATTTACGAGATGAGAAATTGGGTGGAATACAATTGAAAGATATACATATATTTTCGATTGAATTATTGTTGAGTTTTGAAACATTTATCGACAACTTGCATTGTCGGGATCATCCAAAAACAGAGGAAACTCTGCCCGTTTTTTCGTAAAAATCTGTAATAGGAAACGTCGAACACTTTCTTGAAACAGAGGAAACGCTGCGGAAAATACCAACTCAAAAAGTCTTTCTTATTATCTATATGACATACTTGAAGGTTAATTTATAAAATGTCGAACACTTTCTTGAAAAGATTTACAACATTCATTCCTAATTAACGCTTCAAATGTAATATATATATATAACACACAACACAAGCTATGTGACCGTTCTTCCCATACAATCTTTGCTCTTTGACTCGATCTTCAACCTCTTAGACTCCTTAGTTGAAGAAGCACCGGTTGAACCTAGAGATATCTGGGGATATATAAGTCACAACCAGGGTGTCTCTACATAAAGAGTTAACCTCTTACTTCACTTTCGGGTTTATAAGCTCACTCCAGCTGATCTGCAAAACTAGCAACGCCGTTAGTCTCGCCACGGGGAAAAGGGTGGTTTTCTCTGTGACCACACTTCGACGTGAGAATAAGTATTTTGGATGGTAAACAAGAGATTGCTGATGTAAGCAAAGGCTTGTGTGTGCTAAGTGTGTTGTAGGTATGTAAGCGTGTCCGTTACCTGGAGATCCGATACTTACTTATAGCCGAGAAAGGTATGTTCAGGAGAGAGGCTGGTGGGCCTTGGGCTCGGCCCGTGCAGCCAGAGACATCCCTTTTGTCCCTCGGCGACAGACATTAAATGCTCACTGCAGGAGAATTAATGTTCACTGTCGGGAGGTATGCTTTGTCGGATGTTGAGTGGTGCCACGTGTAAAGGCAGCCGTCTCTGGTGTCAGGCCTGTTGCCAGCCGAAAATGGAGAAGGTGGAATAGTCACTGGCAGAATAGTGGTTGGTGTATGGTCTGACACATGCCTTACTGTCATGGGCGCTGTCACACGCAACCTGCCAAGTAACCTTTGGTCACAGCTCTGCCATTTCGTACTCTGAGGTATGGTCAACATCTCTTAGTGCTTACCCCCTTCTGCGAGGCAGTCAAGGTTTTTCCCACCAATGCAGAGTGTCAGGGGTGCATCCTTTTGTATTAAGACTATGAGGCACTTCTCATGTGTGCCTTGTCCTTGCAAGGTTTTGGGATTCGCAGCTTAGAGGAATGTTGTTGTGCGCAGTGTCTAGTAGTCTGCGCGCATGAGTCTAACTTGCCGTTGTGGCGAGTACACAAGGCTCATTGTGTGACTTTATTGCATTGGTCTAATTCACCGTTGCGCTGAGTGCGCAAGGCTCATTGTGTGACCCATAAAAGCTGGTCTAATTCACCGTTACGCTGAGTGTGCAAGGCTCATTGTGTGACCCATAAAAGCTGGTCTAATTCACCGTTACGCTGAGTTTGCAAGACTCATTGTGTGTCATACTGAATCCAAAGAAGGCGCACTATTGCACGTTGCGCGCAAGGTTATCTTTGTATCAATTTGGTTAAGGATATGGTCACTTGGGACCATACCTCCTCAAGTCCCCCCAGTCCAGTGCTGCTCCTACGCGCATATTGTAAGTTGGGAGGAGTGCTGGACTAGAAGAGTTGTTGCTTGCGCTGTTAATATGGTGGCGAAAAGTTTTCTAAGTGTTGGGAGGAAACGTTTGTGTGAAGGAAACGTTTTATCTTCACTCTTGGAATTTGAAAATCTGATCTTCTGACGCTGCAGGTGGTTTGGTGAGAAAAAGTGGGATTTGAAAAGACGTCTGACCGTTGTAGCATGCACTCAGCCGCTTCGTCTGCCATTCATTTAATGAATTGGCAGAGAGTGTGTTGGCCATGCGCGCACGTTAACCGTTGATCGAAGTGTCGCGCCCCGGTCAAAGATAAAATTTATATACCCAAATTACACTTAACAATGCGTTAGTGGTAGTAAGGGGTCGAACCACGAAGAGTTTGTGGTTTGCGAATGGATGTGATTGATTTTTGGTAAAGGTGTCACTTTTATGAAGCTTACTAGGATATTGATTAATTTGGTTTGTTTTGAAGAGATGTCGAATTAATCCGACAAAATTGATTTGATTGCTTAACTAATGATTTAAACGATTGCACGAAAACTGAATTACTTAATTAAAAACAATGGTTTGGAAGCAAGGTTCACACCTGGTTCAACAAATGCAACACCTAGGGTTACTAACAATTTTAACTTGATTTAATTGAATTTGTCATTAACGGTTTTGATATCACAAAGCTTAGGTGCCAATTGCTATCACGTATATGACAGACCACAACACACTTTGTTACTTCGGACAAATAATCCCTTTTGAAAGATAAGGCATAAATACACAAACTTGTTTCACAAAGTCAAATTTTATAATCATTCGACAATTCGCAAATATAGTTCAAATGTAAGACAATTATCAATCAATTCAAAATACAATTCAATTTGTCACAAAATCAACCAAACTCATAAAGTAACCCTAAATCTTACAAATGCTACACCGGGGTGAAACCTTTGGAAATTAGCCGCTCATAACGAACGGAACTTGATCATCGAAAGATTGAAGCTTAATCACGAACATCTTGAACCTTGAGATTGAGTATGGTGAAGGGTAGGGTTTATGGTGGATGATTAGGTCAATAGATTGATGATGATGGTGATGGTGATGATTAGGGTTGTGGAGATGAAGATGGATGATCAATTCGAATGATGGAATGGATTGAATATGATGTGGGATCAAGATTGGGGTATTCTTGGCTCCAAGAAGTGTTTCAAATCTCACAAAACTCGTAACTCCTCGCAATTGGGTCAACACCATCTTTAAAACTCGTCTAAAATTGAATTTCAGCAACGACATAACAGGGGAGGCGTCGCCGACGGCCTCTAGATCTTAGGTTTTCCTCCGACGCGTAAACCACTGTCTACGACAAAATTTTGCCGACGGGTTATCGGGGGGGGGGGGGGGGGCGTCGCCGACGGTCCCATATGGGCATCGGCGATGGCCTCCCCAAACCCTGTTTTTCTGTTTTCCCATTTTTTGCTCCCGGTTGATCCAGTTTCCGTCCCGATGCTCCGAAACGCTCCCGAATGGCTCTTTAAACTTCGAAAACCTGCAAAATACAAATACAATCAAAAGTAGGCTATTCGAAACTAAAAGTTACTTAAAACGTTAACTTAAACTCAATAAAAGCAACGGTTTTCAACCACGTATCACATCCCCACACTTGTCTTTTGCTTGTCCTCAAGCAAATTTGTCTTTCACTTTCACGTGGGTCAAACAAAGAACACACTTCCCATTCTCAAGGTATGAGTTAAGGTCTAATGTCATACTTAGTTCAAACATTTTATCATTTTCAAATTATTTAACATTAATATGATGATCTCATATTAAAAATGGTTATCCAAGATTAAACCGCCTTTAAAACTCACATATCATACATATCCCTCACAATGTTCTCTCCACTCGGCTTATAATTTGGCTAATGAATAATACATTAGCGCTTTTGATGTAAACACACAACCAATTAGAACATATACCCGCATATGCTTGCAACTCAATCATTCTCCACCACTGAACACAAATATTGAACACAAGTCAAAAGGTCTTGAACGGGTTGTAACAGGGCTAGGCTAAGGGTATGGAATGAGATGTTTTGGAAGCGGCTAAGGTGATGAAAAACTTGATTTTTATGACATAACAACTATACTAACATAATCGACACAAAATAATAACTACAAGGAAAAGATTTTCCGCCTTTTTTTTCAATAACTATCTGTACATGCGTTTTTCTTATCTTTTCTAGATAGATTTTTTTCTCTTTTTTTTTAAATCAAGTTTTCATCACACGGGTTAACATATAGGGTTCAAAGGTCAAGGGCTAAATGGGTTGGTCAAATGAAAGGTTTAGGCTCAAAATTGGCGACTAGGGGGTTGATTTTTTTTTGGGTAAGGATGTATAAATGGTGTAAAGTCAAAAGGTTTACCTAATGCATTGATCATTTTTGTGTTCATATTCTGTCTATGGTCTCAAACGTATCAAAAGTTGCAAGTTCTACAATACATGACTAATGGTCCACTCAACCAAGAAATATATGCATATATGATATGTAAAAGTGGCTCAAAAACTCACATATAGAAGGTATGGTATGTGATATGTATAAAGTGCAAGTTTCTTAGGCGGATTATTCCCAAATAACCACCCGCTAAATACCCGTCATGTTATTTCTTTGAACTTGACCATGATAAAAGACCAAACGGGTTGTGTCATCCCTCATTAACTTAGCTACTTGTGATTTTTAGACCGCTTTAAACAAAGACATTTTGAAAAATTTTTGAAATTTTCCCCATCCCCACACTTAAGGTCAACATTGTCCTCAATGTATAGTGTATAAATGAATGGGTCAAAATTGAAAAACTTCTTCTCTCCATCCCCACACTTGAGGTCAACATTGTCCTCAATGTGTAGGAATAGAGCTTTTAAAGCGCATAAGGGATGTGACACGACCGATTCTCCCAAAATTCCACCCCGGAAAATAAAATACAAAATACAATCCACTTATTACGCTACATAGACCAAATCAAAACTAAAGGAATGTATGCACCTGGTTTTCGCTCATTCCTCGCGTGCTCTTCAATTTCAACAAAATGCTTGATAAACGAACCCAATGCACCTACAAATATCAATCTTTGGGTAGAAGCAAGCTTCTCACAACTAGAAAAATTCGTTAGTTATTTAGTTCTACCATTTTTATTAAATTAGTTCCCAAGTCATAATTTATTCAATTTTGATTTTGTGGAAAAGGAAAATTTTACAACAACAGCCTAAACTCACTTTTGTAGGAATCACAATTGCATTTAGCGTATGCAACAAGCCCTTTTAAACCTTCCGATAGCTCGGAAGGACGAGTAGGTCTCGTGAGGGTTATCTAGGGAACACACCCACAAAGTTCATTTAACTACTCACACAAATAGAACTAAAAACTAAAATATACACAAAAATTTACAACAACAAAGAAAACATACCGGCTCATCGTTGGTATCGCTCATTTGGATCCACCGGTGGATATGGCTGATAGGGATATCCGGTGAGGGCTGACATCATATCGTGAAAATCATCAAGTGGCCCCCTTTCACCTTCAGCCGGCGTGGGAACTGCGGTGGGATGAAACTGGAGCCAACAGCCTCAGGCCAGTGCAGAGATGGATCAGAAGACCCAGTGGGAAGAGGTAGGTTCTCATAAGATACCCAAGGCGCATGTTCTTGATAGGGACGACCTGCTTCCCAATCTCGATGGTGGCGCTCTTGATCATGCAGGTGTTTGGTGTTATTCACCGCCATTTGTTGCGCCCCCGCCATAGCGTGCCATCGGCGGTCCTCCAATGCGTTTCGTTCAGCACAAAACCTATCTTGCTCATCCTCCCACGCTTGTCTTCGAGACAATTCTTGTGCCTGATACAAGTCTGGTCTCTCCATAAACGCCAGATGAGCAGCCGACTGCTCCTGCTGTCTCTCCCAGTAATCTTGCTCTTTTGCTCGATGAGCAGCATCTTCATCCCAATGGGCCTGCTATTGGGCCCCCCACTCTTGTTCCCATTGTTGCCTCCGCTGTTCATATTCCCGATTCTCCCCAATACACGCGGAGACGTTATCATAAATGTCTTGCTGTCCCCGGTTGTAATTGGGATATCCGGGTTTCCGCCGGTTCGGAATGAAAGTAGCCACCCCGGCCAAAATTTCTCGATGTGGCCGGGTGTACCTTTGACGAGGCCCCTTGGACCTTGAGGTTCATCCTCCTCTTCTTCATCCATCATCTCTTCTTCTCTTGCAGCCTCTTGAGCTACACTTGGATCGGCAAACTGAAACCGATGCCCCTGATCATCGATGACGATGCATTGGTGCCCATACACCTGAACTTGGATCTTCCAATGTTGCTTCATCGACGCAAAGCAAATTTGATCCACCGGTTTTAACACCCACAACGAATCAATTGGCAACTTGTTCTGTTGCACTATCATCGCGCTAATAAGTCGTACATATGGTATCATCTTTCGAGTGTACGACTCGCGCGTGTCCCAAGTGTTGATCATGACTAGATGGCGCCACGATAACTTGGGGGTCCCATAAAGCAAAGCGTGGAGTACCCGACAGTTCGAGGCCTTCACCTTCCCTCGGTCCCCAAATCTAACCATTATATTCTCAAGAGAAAATGGTTGAAGAATCTTCCCTTCAACCGACAGTTGACTTTGAAGAGTGGCCTCACCATCCGAATAGGGCAAAACCGATTCTACCATTCCTTCAGGATCCGCGGTATTGACCTTATTATCCAAGAATTGGTCAATAGTGTAATAGTCGTACTCATTGACCCCTAACGAATCGAACCAGGCGATACAATTCATTGTCTCGAAAGACATCACCATCTACCCCTACCAGTGTCACCCACCAACTGCCATGTACTTGGCGGGCCATCCTTATTCACGAACCTGAGCGAGGCCAACCACTCGCAAACAGCAGCCAAGTAAACCCTTGGTGTGATATCCTCACACCAATCCAAAACTCTTTCCCAACCGATCCTTTCAAACATTTGAACGATCCCTATCGTTCTAAACTCCTCTACATTCAATGTGCGCTCTGGCACAATCCGTTTCGGAATCGTTGTTTGCACCCCGTTAACCATCTTCCATTTCCACAACTTGACCTCTAACCGCCTATCATTAAACCTTGAGAAAGGTCGTCGTTTATTATTCTCCCAAGGTTCACCGACACTACTATCCCGAATCCTTTCCCATGTCCAATCTTGCATAAAGATGCGATCGTCATTATCTTCCAACCTCGTCAACAGCTCCCACTTCCTTACTATTTGACCCGATGATGACCCGGCTCCCAAAGAGGAACCTTGACCCGAAACCTTGCTACGCTTCCGGCTCGCCATATCTACAAAACAGAAAGCAAGGAAACAATTAAACATGGTAAATCTCAACATCTAAATCCTTACTTCAAATTCAAGCCAAATGTACTTCTTGAGCATATCACACAATGTTTAAACGCAACTTAATTGGTTAGACAATTATCCGGTTAAAATCTTATAAATTTTTGCACTTTTTGCAACCGAAAATTTCAATTTCTATGTTTGTAATCCTAAACATATAACAATATATGCTCAAACAAGATTTCAACATCATGTGTATGCTCAAACATGCAATTTAAACAACTCATACTCATTACATAACGATATTGCATGCTTAATCCCACCCAAATCACCCGTATACTCAAGTTCAAGCAATTATACATATCATGACATCATAAACATCCTACTTTCAAACATAGATTCAAAATTTCGAAAGAAAATCATGTACCATATGAAATCCATGCTCAAATTTAAATAAAAATCATACCTTTAACGTTGCTTAAACACTAGAACTTCAAAGAAAAACAATGCACTATGAAGAACACTCTTTTATCCAAAACCCGAATTTTGATCTTCACTAATCTTTCAAATGAGCAAGAATTAAAGGAAACCGTGTTAGGGGTTTTGTTCTATTCGAAAAAACACACGAAATAGGCACAAGAATCAAGTGATTTGGTTGAAGATTGAAGAAGATATGAAGGCTTGAAGATTAGGGTTCTTGGTGTTGAAGGTGAAGAAGATGAAGAAGGTATGGAGTTAAGGCAGGGTATTGGGTTGTTTTAAAGAGGTATTGGTTGTTTGTGGTTAATCCGGGTCAATTTTGTGGTTAAAAACATGTTCGGGTCGAGTTTCGGTGGGTTAAATTGGGTTTGGATCGAACACAAGCGTCAAAAGCAAATCAGCGTCGGCTGACAAACCAGGAGGCGTCGCCGACGGCCCCCTGGTGCGTCGCCGACGGCCCCTGAACTCACAAAATGGTCCGACGGCCTAACCCACTGTATACGAACAATTTCACCCGACGGTACAAACAAGAAGCCGTCGGCGACGGTCAGAAGGCTCGTCGCCGACGCCCCTCAAAGAAACCCCTTTTTTTAAACAAATCCACACGACACTCCATACCACCCCCGAAAAACCGTGGATTGTCCCCAATACGCAAAACAAGTTAAAAACATACCTTATGTCTTCATGACCCGTTTGCAAAATCCGAACTTCACACGTTTAACGAGGTTAGTACAAAAAACCGTAATCAACACAAACACAACGTGCAAACAATGAAAATATACAAAATTCTACAACAAGTGTATTTAGTCCTTTAATTGACCTCATAATTCGGTACACTTACCAAGAAGCTTACCGATTCGTTGTTCACCTCAACGTCGTCCTTGTTACCATCAAGAAACGGTTTAGGACGGTGACCATTGACCGTTTGCCTCGACCCATCCTTTGGGTTCTCGATAGTAACATCCCCAAGCTTGCCAACCCTTGTGATCATGAACGGGCCTATCCACTTGCTTTTAAGCTTTCCCGGGAAGAATTTGAGCCGTGAGTTGTATAACCACACCTTTTGGCCTACCACGAACTCCTTCGGTTTCAACTTAGCATCATGTGCCCTCTTCATTCCATCTTTGTATCTCGAAGCACATTCATATGCCTCTTCCCGAAGCTCTTCCAACTCACAAAGCTTCAACTTGCACTCCTTACCTGCATCGTCATATTTAAGGTTAACCTCCTTTACAACCTAAAATGCACGGTGCACAAGTTCGACCGGTAAATGACAAATTTTACCGTAAACTAACCGGTAAGGTGTAGTGCTAATAGGAGTTTTATGCGCCGTTCGATAGGCCCATAAAGCATCGTTCAACTTTGTTGACCAATCCTTACGGTCCGGTCTAACGGTCTTTTGCAAAATTTCTTTGATTTGCCTATTAGACACTTCCACTTGACCGCTCGTTTGCGGATGGTAGGGGGTAGCAATTCTATGGTCGACACCATACCGTTTAAGCAATTTTCCAAAATTAAAATTCTTAAAGTGAGATCCCCCATCACTTATGATTACCCGGGGTATCCCAAATTTAGAAATAATATTTGTTGCACAAAATTGCAAACTACGGTATGGTCATTTGTTTTGGTGGCGATCGCTTCGACCCATTTTGATACGTAATCCACCTCCACCAAAATATACAAATTTCCATGAGAATTGGGGAATGGGCCCATGAAATCGATTCCCCAAACGTCGAAAATGTCGACAATAAGGATCGGTTGCATGGGCATCTCATCCCTCTTAGAAATGCCCCCTAACTTTTGACATTCAACACAGTTTTTGGCAAAAGCAAAAGCATCTTTAAATATAGTCGGCTAAAATAAACCGCTATTCAACACTTTATGTCCTATTTTGTGACCACTGAAGTGGCCTCCACAAGCAAAAGTGTGCAAATGTTTCAAAACACTTTGGATCTCTTCATCCGGAATGCATCTTCTCATTACTTGATCCGCACATGTCTTGAACAAATCTAGTTCCTCCCACATGTAATACTTGATCCGAGACAAAAAATGCAATCTCCTTCGTCTGTCCCAATGAGCTGGTAAGTCACCTGTCACCAAATAATTCAAAATGTTAGCAAACCATGGTAACGTGGACACTTTCAGAATGTGCTCATCTGGAAAAGTCTCGTTGATCTCCACACGAGAGGAACCCTCTTCTACCATAAATCGAGATAAGTGATCAGCCACAACATTCTTGCTGCCCTTCTTGTCCCGAATCTCAAGGTCAAATTCTTGCAGTAACAAAACCCATCGGATCAATCTCGGCTTCGCATCCTTCTTCTCCATAAGGTACTTGACAGCAGTATGATCAGAATAGATAATTACCTTATTTCCCCAAATATAAGCCAAAATTTGTCCAAAGCATACACCACCACAAGTAGCTCTTTCTCAGTTGTTGTGTAATTTAATTGCGCATCTGAAAGAGTCTTACTTGTGTAGTATATTGCTATAGGTTTCTTTCCTACCCTTTGACCCAACACAGCCCCCACTGCATAGTCACTTGCATCACACATGATTTCAAATGATAACGACCAATTCGGTGATTGCAAGATTGGGGCTTCAACCAACTTTTGTTTCAAAACATTAAAGGCATTTTGACACTCTTTATTGAAATCAAACGGTTGATCTTTTAATAATAGATTACATAAAGGTTTTGTTATATCACTAAACCCTTTTATAAACCTTCTATAAAACCCCGCGTGACCTAAAGTGACCTAACACCTTTAACACTCGTGGGATATGGCAAAGTAGATATAACTTGCACTTTTGCCCTATCGACCTCTATCCCACGGCTCGACACAACGTGACCCAACACGATTCCCTCTTGAACCATAAAATGGTTCTTTTCCCAACTCAAAACCAAATTTTTTTCAACACATCTCTTTAAGACCTTTTCGAGTTGGTCAAGGCGACCATCAAATGATGACCCAAATATTGAAAAGTCATCCATGAAGATTTCCAAGGACTCCCCCACCATATCTGAAAAGATACTCATCATATACCTTTGAAAGATGGCGGGGGCATTACATAGCCCAAACGGCATTCGCCTAAATGCAAAGGTACCGTATGGGCAAGTAAAGGTGGTCTTAGCTTGGTCTTCCGGATGGATAGCTATTTGATTGTAACCCGAATATCCATCCAAGACACAATAATATTTTTGACCCGCTAACTTTTCAACTATTTGGTCAATAAAAGGCAAAGGGAAATGGTCTTTGGAAGTTGCAGAATTCAACTTCCTATAATCAATACAAATCCGCCACCGGTTACCGACCGAGTGGCGACCTCTTCACCTGCGTCCTTAGTGACGACTTGGATGCCCGCCTTTTTAGGAACCGTCTGTGTTGGGCTCACCCATTGGCTATCAGAAATGGGGTATATAATACCCGCATCTAGCCATTTTAGCACTTCCTTCTTGACCACTTCTCTCATATTCGGATTCAGTCTCTGTTGTGTGTCACGAGAAGGTGTGCTTCCATCCTTCGTGATGATCTTGTGCATCACTACCGAAGGGCTAATCCCTTTCAAATCCGCAATAGTCCACCCAATAGCGGCTCTATGGGTGACCAACACATTCATCAGTTTCTTCTCTTGCTCCCCGGTCAAATCCGCCGCAATGATAACCGGTAGCGTGTTGCCCTCACCCACAAAAGCATACTTCAAATGCTTAGGCAACACCTTCAACTCAACACTAGGATGTTCTTCCAATGACGGCTTCAGTTTGGTGTCAATCTTTTCGGGAAGATTTTCCACTTGGTGTGTCCAAGGTGGTCTTCCTTCCCTAACCGCCATTGCCTCCATCTTCTTCTCCTCCTCATCCATGCTGCGATTTGTCTCCGTTTGCAACCTGTCAAACATAAAGCACTCCTCTATTGTGTTTTCCTCCTCGACACCCATGTCGCAAAAAGGTATACACGCGTTAACAACGTCTTCCATATAGCATTCATCGTTGACTAGAGGATCCGTTAATATGGAAAAAATATTTAACCGAAACCGACGGTTACCAAAAGTCATGTCAACCGTTCTCGTTTTACAATTTATTTGAGCATTTGATGTAGCCAAAAGCGGTCAACCCAATATAACCGTGGGTTGCTTGGTAAGGTCCAAAGAGACATAATCGAGTACAAGAAAGTCCACCGGATAGTAAAAGTCATCAACTTTAACAATTACATCTGTGACTATTCCACGGGGTAGCTTAGGAATTTAGATCGGCCAACACTACAGTAGTGTTTGCTGCTCTCATTGGACCAAACTCATATTGGTCATATAAGCTACCCGGTAGAATACTCACACTAGCCCTAAGGTCCAAAAGTGCCCTCGTCATTTTAAATTCTCCAACTTGAATGGAGATAATATACGCCCCCGGATCTTGTAGCTTAGGTGGAAGTGCACCCGAAAGAATCTAACTCACGTTTTCAGTTAAATCAACCTTTTTAGGAAATTTGTGAGTTCGCTTTTAGGTACACAGATCTTTCAAGTATTTCGCATAGGATGGAACTTGCTTGATGGCATCCAAAAGAGGTAGATTAATTTTTACTTGTTTAAAGATTTCCCACATTTCTTCTTGATGGAGACCTCTTTTGTTTACCACCTTTTTAGATGGTCCTAACAAGGCTTCGGGATAAGGGGCGATATTAACCTCCACACCCTTGTCCTTAGCTTTTGGGACAGGGACGGTCACAACGGGTGTACTTTGCTCATTTTTTAAAACATTTTCTTTTCGACCCGTTTGACCGTCAACATTCTCATCATCGCTAGCCTCTTCCACCACCCCTTAAACAAACAGAGGTAGTGGTGACACGACACCATTATCAACAACTCGACCACTACGTAAAGAAATTTTATTAATAGGTACCTCATGTGTGTTCTTCGAGCTTGAGCCTTGATGCTTTGGATTCACGGTTGTATCACTAGGTAGCTTCCCCCATTTCCTCTCAATTGCGCCATCTCCTCCGCAAGTTGCCCCACTTGCTTCTCCAAAGCTTTATGCGATTTATCACGAACCTCAAACTCTTTCTTCATTTCCATCTTGGTTTCTTGATTCGAAGTTGTAATGCCATTCATAATAGCATCTAACTTAGAGCTCACGGAGTCTTCACCACCCATCAAAGGATTTGTATTACCGCCTCCATTACCACCTTGGTTGTAACCCCTTTGATACCCGCCTTCGCGGTTTTGATAGTGTTGGCCACTCCCTTGGTTGTAATTCCATTAGTACCCTCCTTGATTACCGCCTTGTCGGTTTTGAATCGAACCCCCTTGATTTCCACCTTGATTATTCGTTTGAAAATTAGGGTTCATCTGATTTAAAGCGTTTCCATAGCGAAAGTTGGGGTGATTTCTTAACCCCGGGTGATAGGTATTTGAGTTCATATCAAACTGTTTTCTCTGACCATAGACTTGATTCACCTCTTCACTCGCTTGTACCATGCTCACTTGACATTCCTCAGTCCGATGTCAAATATCCCCACAGTCTTCACACACCGCAAATTGAACCACACCAACCTCCTTCTTTTTCATTCTTGCCAACTCTCTCTCTAAAGTAGAAATTCTATCCTTGGCACTTGAATCAAGATCAGGAAGAGATCGCGAGATTGGATGCTTCTTCGATCGGTCCGCCATGGCGACCGCTTTTGAGTTTTTACTCATCCGCTCCAAAAAGTTCCAATCATCCTCCTCATGATTGTTCAACAAAGTCCCGTTGCTAGCTGATTGTAAATACTTGTGGTCAACAGCATCTAACCCCCTTACAAAACACTTAAGCAGCTCCCACCTTGGGATTTGGTGATGAGGGCATTTTCTGACCAACTCCTTGAAACGGGTCAAGACCTCATGTAACAACTCCCCCAGTAATTGCCTAAACGATCCGGATTTCGTCTCTTGCATCATCGGTCTTGGCAATGGAATAGTATTCATCTAAAAATACTTGCTGCATCTCTGCCCATGTATGAATACTATTCGCTGGCAATGTGAGAAACCATTGCTTCGCTTTGTCTTTTAGTGAGAATTGAAACAGCCTCAATTTCACTTCTTCTAAGGCAAAGTCAAGACCTCCAATTGTGCCACAAATGGCTGAGAATTCTGCCAAATGGGTATATGGTTCGTCATTGGTTCTACCGTTGAAGTGGGGTAGAATATTGATGTAGTTCGGCTTGCAATCGAACACCCTTCTTCCTCGAGGTGTAGGCACAATCGGTGAGTCGTTCTTGGTGACTACCGGTCTGAATCGCCCATTAACACCCCTCGGAGGTTGTTGATTTACTAGGCGTCTTGGACCGTTAACCTCGTGATTCATGGGCCCGTAATGACCTTTTCGATCGCCACCCCCATTCCCACCTTGATTTCCGCGCCCACAAATTGTGGAATACGGTCACGGTTACCATTATTGTTACCGTAGTCCCGGTTCCTCCTATCATTCCTTGGCTGACGGTCATTCCCATAACCATCATTCCTCCCATAATCGCCATCGTTCCCTGCGAAATTGGCATTTTGATAGCCAAATTCTTCATAATCAAACCCCCGCGCATTATAGAAATTTCCCATGTTATTATCCCCCCAATCATCATCTCCGACTCTCTCATCATGATTTCCCCCGTTGTCTGAGTATTCCGAGTGAATGCTCATGTGATCCAGTGATTAATAGCCGAGAACACTGTATGGCGCATCATCAGGGATATTGTTTCTCAACTCCTCAAGGTCAATGAATTGAGCTTCGTTCATGGGATTGCCACGATTGTTGTTAACTCCACGGTTGGCATTAACGTTTCGGTTGTTGATGTCGGGTGGTATTGGGTTTTGCCGGTTTTGATTTGAAGGTGGAGGTGTGCGTTGGCGATTGCTTGGGTTTCGGTTTCAGTTTTGGAATGGTGGGGTTGGCGGTTTAGAGTTATGACCACCACCCGATTGATGGATTTGGTTTTTGTGGTGGGTAATCATATTGTTGGTGTTGGGTGTTGGGTTGGTTGGAATTCTGAGGGTCCACTGGAATGGGTCCAACGGATGGTGTAGATGGTGAATTGGCATTGGGTGGGTTAGAAGCAAGGGTTGCCTCTAACCGGTTGGCTAGGTTTCTTCTCATGACTCGCTCGATTTCCAGTTCAAACACTAATGGTGATGTCCTCCCGGAATTCCTGTATGCATGCACCACATGTATCCTGCACAAGTAACACACCCGTATAACACAAAAGCAAAGACGATAATAAGAAATAAGCACTTTAAACAGTTAATCACAAAATCAAGCAATTCCAAACACAAAGCGCATAAACTCCCCGGCAACAGCGCCAAAATTTGATCGAAGTGTCGCGCCCCATTCAAAGATAAAATTTATATGCCCAAATTACCCTTAACAATGCGTTAGTGGTAGCAAGGGGTCGAACCATGAAGAGTTTGTGGTTTGTGAATGGATGTGATTGATTTTTGGTAAAGGTGTCACTTTTATGAAGCTTACTAGAATATTGATTACTTTAGTTTGTTTTGAAGAGATGTCGGATTAATCCGACAAAATTGATTTGATTGCTTAACTAATGATTTAAACGATTGAACGAAAACTGAATTACTTAATTAAAAACAATGGTTTGGTAGCAAGGTTCACACCCGGTTCAACAAATGCAACACCTAGGGTTACACACAATTTTAACTTGATTTAATTGAATTTGTCATTAACGGTTTTGATATCTCAAAGCTTAGGTGCCAATTGCTATCACGTATATGACGGACCACAACACACTTTGTTACTTCAGACAAATAATCCCTTTCAAAAGATAAGGCATAAATACACAAACTTGTTTCACAAAGTCAAATTTTATAATCATTCGACAATTCTCAAATTTAGTTCAAATGTAAGACAATTATCAATCAATTCAAAATACAATTCAATTTGTCACAAAATCAACCAAAGTCATAAAGTAACCCTAAATCTTACAAATGTCTACACCGGGGTGAAACCTTCGGAAATTAGCGCTCATGATGAACGGAACTTGATCATCGGAAGATTGAAGCTTAATCACGAACATCTTGAACCTTGAGATTGAGTATGGTGAAGGGTAGGGTTTATGGTGGATGATTAGGTCAATAGATTGATGATGATGGTGATGGTGATGATTAGGGTTGTGGAGATGAAGATGGATGATCAATTCGAATGATGGAATGGATTTAATATGATGTGGGATCAAGATTGGGGTATTCTTGGCTCCAAGAAGTGTTTCAAATCTCACAAAACTCGTAACTCCTCGCAATTGGGTCAACACCATCTTTAAAACTCGTCTAAAATTGAATTTCAGCAACGACATAACAGGGGAGGCGTCACCGACGGCCTCTAGATCTTCAGGTTTTCCTCCGACGGCGTAAACCACTGTCTACGACAAAATTTTGCCGACGGAGTTATCTGGGGGGCGGGGGGCGTCGCCGACGGCCCATATGTGCGTTGGCGACGGCCTCCCCAAACCCTGTTTTTCTGTTTTCCCATTTTTCGCTCCCGGTTGATCCAGTTTTCGTCCCGATGCTCCGAAACGCTCCCGAAAAGCTCTTTAAACTTCATAAACCTGCAAAATACAAATCCAATCAAAAGTAGGCTATTCGAAACTAAAATTTACTTAAAATGTTAACTTAAACTCAATAAAAGCAACGGTTTTCAACCACGTATCAACCGTCACTACCCACTCACTCGCCTCGCGACCGTTTATGATTGGTCGCCATTACCACGTGTTAGACACGTTCTCCAAGCGCATTAAATATGAGCGTTATAAATAGAGGTGCTCCGGTAGGGTGTCTTCATCCATTCACAACTTCTTCAACAAAAGTTTTCTTTACTTTCTTGAGTTCTTCGAAAAAAAATTTCAAAGGTTTCTTTTCTTTTTTCTTCTCTTTATGGCAGCCAGAGAGCCTAAGGCTGCCACTGCTCCGCCTCTTCTGCCGGCTTGCAAGTTGAGCCAGCAGTTATTTGATGATATTTTGTCCGGTCTTCGGTTTCCTCCCTCTTGGGACGCCCGGATGCCGGCGGAAGGTGAGACGAGCCGCCGATGCCCTGGCGGGTTATATTACCGTGTTTGCTGACTACTTTGGTGAGGGTAACTTCCGGTTACCCGCCACCAAGTTTTTCGTTGATTTGCTTCAGTACTAGGTTTCCACCTTTCCCAATTGAATCCGATGGGAATGGTGAGAATCCAGCATTTTGAGTTCCTCTGCCGGTCGACTGGGTCTATTCCCACCGTCGACTGGTTCCGTATTTTTTACCAACTCCATTGTTCAATGGGGTTTTATTCTTTCCAGCACCGTGCACAGGTACGGAAAATTTTGCTCTCACCCCTCAAGTCCTTCCACGATTGGAAGGCAAAATTCATTTTTTTAAGGCCGGTGTGATACCGGCTCCGATGGTGTTCCGGGGGCCGGAAGAGATTCCGGTGGAGACCCTTCCCATCCAGTGCTTGACGCCTGGTATGGTGATTTGAAAGAGATTTCAGCGATCCAGTTGCCGGAGAGGGTACTGGTGGTGGCGGGGATGCGCCAGGTGTGGGGACCCGAGCACCAGTCCCGACCAGTGTCCTTTGAGGGCGATCGCAGTAAGTTCTTTGTTCTCTTATTTCTTGCTTGATTGGGAGTTATGTATTTGCTCATCATATGTGTTTTTGACTTGAAGGAGCCTCGCTGTTCTTGGAGCCTTCCAAAGGAAGGAAGGGCAGATGGAGAAAATTCCGTTGAAGCCGGATGAGCCTACCTGGTACGCGCAGGTCCTTGACAATTTTTCCCTGATCAAGGACGTGGATCTAGCGGCTCCTGCGCCACTGACTGGTGAGTCTTTATTGTTTACTTGTGCGCCTTTGCAGGTGACTTACTTGTTGCCTTTGTTTAAATGCAGGCGCTCTGATGGATTTGGGCATTGCCCAGATCACAAGAAAAAGAGGCGCACCGGGTCGAGCGCGGTGGTGGGTAGGAGCCATCTTAACACGGGGCGGGCCCTCCCAAAGGTAAGCGCGTTATCACTGACAAGTGGAAAACTTATGTGGTCATCTCTGACTCGTGGGAGGGTCTCGAACCTGTAGGTGTGAAGAGGGCTGCATCGAAGCAGGCGGTTGCTGCAGCCGCCATATCAGTTAGCCCGGAGGAGCCTGAAGAAGTCCAGAAGTGCCTCTGAAGCGGAAGAGGTGCCCGAAGGAGAACCTTTCCATGCAACCCCCTAAGAAGGTTGCGTGGAGACATTTTGGGAAGCGGGCGGATTTGGGCTTACTGACTTCTAAAATATCCCTTTGTAAGTCTTTATACCCCTAGGTATTTCCTTCATTTTTATGTTGTATGCGACTAACCCTTCTTATTGTGCAGTGGGGGATGAGCCGATGTTGGTTGATTCTGGCCCAAGTGCTAGGGAAGCTGAATCCCCGATGACCCTGGCTGGTGGCCAAGAAGGAAATGCTGCTGCTGGGCAGAAGAACCGGTCGGCGTGAGGGAGAGGCCTCACGTGGTAGTGGAAGGTGCTGGTATTGGTATTAATGTGGGTTCCCCAGTTTTGGAAACTTCGGGTGTTCCATATACGCAACCACAACAGAATATTGAAGAACCTGTGGTTGTTGTTAAGGAATCGCGGGTGGATCTTGGGAAACCTTCCGTGGAAGTGGAAGAATCGGGGTTCGTTGCGCACGAGCCCCTTGTGGCGGGGGAAGAATGTGCACATCAAGGTGGCGCGGTTAATGCTGGTGGCGCGGAGCCGTCGGGTGCGGCGTCCACCGAAGATGTTCAGACCAGTGCTCCACAAGGACATGTGGAGGAACTGTTACCTAGGGGCGGTGCAGGAACTGCCACCCTTGGTGTGTCTCCCATCCGCCCGGATGAGACTCCGGGGGATTATTATTACAGGTCATTTTCTTCTGCTCAAGCTGGAGAGATCCACACTCCTCTGTGGAAATTGGAGAAGGGAGATGACTTTTCTCACTAGCCGGCGTGCCGTGAGTTTTTTCAAGGGAGCTTTCCCCCCGACGGAGGTACGTCTGCTTTCTCATCATGAAGAAGAAGAGACGAATCACACTACCTCCAAGCAGCTGCCAGGTCTGCCTCGGTGACTTATAAGATTGTTCGAGAATGGCAGGGCCTGGTGAAGGAAAAGAAGAATCTTGAGGCTGCTCAAGAAACTCTTGTAAGGAGCGAGCCCAAGTGGCTGCACGCGAAACTGCATTGTCGGCAAAGAAGACTGCCTTCGTCGATAACCAGCGCATTGAAGGATGGTCTACGCAGGGTGGAAGAATTGGGCGAAACCTCAAAAGCCAAACTTACTGAGGAACGAAAGTTGTGGAAGGAGGCTTGCGAGAGAGACAACAGGGAGAAAAGATCCCTGAGGGATGAGTTGGCCCAGCGGCGCGTCGATGTGGCGCACGAGAAGAAAGAGAAAGAGGCGGCCACTGCCTCAGCTGCACATGCCAGTGTGCAACGTGAGCACAGCAAACAGAGAGTGGTACCTCCTTGTCATTTGTGTTTACTTTGTAGATAAGTTTAAGGTATGTTGCTAACCTTGTTTAAATTCAACAGGTCGAAGCTTGCGCTGCTTTAGCGAGCGCTCAGAAAGATCTCCAAGCAGCGTCAATGAAGAATGTTGAACTCGTGCGGAAGCTGCAATTAGCGGAGGCGAAGGTGGAAACGGGAGAGAAGAAATTAGAAGATTCTGAGAACTCCCGCGCCATCTCGGAGTCGTTGGTGGAATCGCTTACCAGCAACATGCTGTGGCTTCAACAGCATGGGATTGGCCATGTAAGTTTTTGCGCTTGTGTTTTATTCTGACCTTTATAGAATGACTTTGATTTTTCCTTTGAATTCGCAGATTGCCGATTCCATTGTGAACTCCAGGGATTTGGATGGTGCAGTGGCTAAGTTGGTGGTTGCTACGCGCCATGATGGGCATGCGCAAGGCTATGCTGAGTGTGCGCAACAAGTCGCTCATGCCTTGGATACTTCATGGGATTCTAGCCATGCCTCCACTCACGGAATCCAATACTGGAGCTGTCTTCGAGAAGGTGCAGCAGGGGTATAATCGCCTTGAAATCCCTGCCTTGGAATTGGTGAGCGAGGCTCTTACCCACGATGACTTCGTCGACTGCTTGAAGGATATCTTCCCGCTAGATGCTGAAGTCGCTGCTGAAGGCGAAGACTAATGTAGGATCCATAATGTAATAGTCTTGTAGGATCCTTGCTTGCTCCGCGCATGACATGGTTATGTACACACTTTTTTTTCTTTCTAATGGAATGTTTCTTTTCTATTACAATAATTGTGTGGATTAAAACGACTTTGTGCAAGTATAGCGAATGAAACTGGTAATGAACTTGTGCATGCTGCGTAAGTAGTGATTTATGTTTTACGAGTCATTGTGAACCAAGTTGTTTTTGCGTATACTCAAAGTTTTTCCGGACATTTGTAGTGAAACATTAAGATAAAAAAAGAAGTGAAGTAACTCTCATTTATATTACATAATTGGGCGCAAAGGCCGCATTTCTGAATAGACAAGAGACTATGGACTTGGGGGTTTACATGTAACATCGTCTTAGTTGTTGCGCATTCCATGTCCTGGGGATGCTTTTTCCGTCTAAATGCTTAAGGGTATATGCGCCTTTTCCCAGGACTTCATGAATAACATAAGGACCTTCCCATTTAGGTGCTAGTTTCCCCGGACGTACGGCATTAGATGCCTCATTGTCGCGTAGAACAAAGTCTCCGGGTAAGAAGGTGCGTATGCGTACTCGCGCGTTGTAGTATTTCTCTAGCTTGGACTTCTATTTTGCTTCATTGATAGCAGCGTTTTCACACCTTTCTTCTAGCAAGTCCAGGTCTAGCCTGCGCTCTTCTCGTTATTTGTTTTTGCGTAGCTAACATGATCGGTGATGGGAGGCCTATTTATGCCGGAATCACTGCCTCCGTTCCATACACAAGGCTAAAAGGAGTTTCACCCGTGCTGGTTTTAGGCATGGTCGATGAGCCCATAAGATGTTTGGCAACTCATCTACCCAACCTCTACGCGCTGTTCCCAACCTTGTCTTGATTCCTTCGACGATACTTTTGTTGATCCTTTCCACTTGGTCGTTTCCTTGGGGATGTGCGACCGAAGTGAAAACATGTTCGATATACATCTCTTGCATCCATTGTTGTAGTTATTCGGTTGCGAAATTGGGGCCGTTATCGCTGACTATGCGTAGGGTAACCCAAAGCGGCATATGATATGCTCCCAAATGAACTTTCGTACAGTTGCTGTGGTGGATGCAAGAGGTTTGGCCTCTACCCATTTGGTGAAATAATCGACTGCAATGATTATGAATTTCACCGATCCTGGAGCGCCTGGGAAAGGTCCCACCATATCAATTGCCCATTGTTGAAAAGGCCACGTTGTTGTTACCGGAATCAAGGGATTCTTGGGGTGCATTGTTTTGGAGCATGGCGCTGGCATGACGCGCATTTCCGCAATGTTTCAACCGCATCAAGGTGCATGCCAGGCCAATAGTATCTAGCGTTCATGATCTTTGCAACGACCATGCGCGGTCCGGCGTGAATTCCGCATAACCTTTCGTGTATTTCGCGGATCAAGTACTTGGCGTCTTGCGCGTCAACGCAGCGGAGGAGCGGTCCAAGGTATGACTTCCGGTATAAGATACCATCCGCCATTTCATAGTTGAGTGCCTTGCTCTGGATCTTCCTTGCTTCCGCTTTGTTTTCAGGGAGGCTCCCGTGTTGCAAGAACATGATGATGGGAGAAATCCATGATGGGTTTCCCATTTCTACGATGTTGACTTGTCGCAAAGGAACAAAAGGGGTTTTTAGTACCTCAATGCACACCTCTCGTGCAAGGTGCTTGAAGCTTGTAGTGGCTAGTTTGCTGAGAGCGTCAACATGTTTGTTCTCGCTTCAGTTAACATGGGTTATCTTGAAATGTTGGAATTTGGTTATTAAGGCTTGTGCCTCTTCGATATAGGGCCATTACCTTGCCCTTTGCATCTTACAGGCCGTTGACCTGTCCGGCGACTAGGTGTGAGTCGACATGGGCTTCCAAATTCTGCGCACCCATCTTGATTGCTAACCGAAGGCCTGCCAGGAACGCTTCGTACTCAACTTCATTATTTGTGCTTTTAAAATCCAACCTGATGGCATAAGTGAATTCTTGATCATTGGGGCTTATTAGGCGAAGACCTGCCCCTGCGCCATCGTCGATGGATGCGCCATCGGTGTGAACTATCCATGCGCGGTTATCCGTAATCGACGTGGGATTCTGTACTTCTTCACACTCCTACGCTTTATTTTGTGGGACTTCCGCGATAAAATCGTCCAATATCTGCCCTTTTATTGCCGGCCGTGGCTTATACACAACATTGTATCCGCCAAGCTCTATCGCCCATTTTGCTAGGCGACTGAAGATGTCCGGTTTTGACAAAATTTGGCCTAGATGATAGTTCGAGAGAACTGTTATTCCGTGACCTGAAAAGTATCGGTGCAACCGCCGGGATGCGTGGACTAAAGCTAGAGCTAGCTTTTCCATCATGGGATATCGGGTCTCTAGGTCGGTAAGCATTTTGCTAACGTAGTAGATCAGAGTTTGAACTCCTGCGTGTTCTACTAGCAGAACTGCTCCCAGAGCGACATCTGATGTGGAAAGGTAGAGTATCAGTGGCTCCTTCTTTTGCGGCGCGATGAGCGTTGGTAGCTGAATCAAGCATTCCTTCATTTGGGTGAAGGCCTTCTCCGCATCTGGACGTCACTGAAACTTGTTCTTCTTCACACAATTCCGCAGAGTGCTGATGAATGGGAAGGGCTTCATCGCGTGGTTGGCCAGGAACCTGTTCAGGGCAGCTAGCCGCCTACCAACTGTTGCATCTCCTTGATAGTTAAGGGTGATGGCATACGCTGAATCGCTTCCACTTTGTCGGGATTGATTTTAAAGCCATCACGTGTAACGATGAATCCCAAAAATTTGCCTTCCTCCATTCCAAAAGAGCACTTGCTAGGGTTCAGCTTTAGATTTGCCTTGCACAAGGAGGCAAATGTTATTTGGATGTTTGCCAACATCTTCTCCTCATCCGAGCTCATGATGACTAAGTCATCAATTTATACGTCCACGGTTTCACCAATGTCATCCCCAAAGACATGGTCCATTAAGCGTTGATAGGTGGCTCCCACGTTGCGCAGTTCGAAGGGCATTTTTGTGTAGCAATAGATGCCCTTGTCCATCCGGAAAACGGTCTTGTCTTCGTCCTCTTTCTTCATTTGGATCGGGTGGTAGCCCTTGTAGCAATCAAGGAAACACTTCCACCTAAACAAATCGAGAGACTCCACCTTTTTGTCGATTTCTGGCAAGGCGTAGCAGTCCTTGGGACATGCCTTGTTGATAATATTGAAATCAACGCACATGCACCAACAGCCATTGGACTTCTGGACCATGACTGGGTTGGCTACCCATGTCTGATAACGCACTTCTCAGATAATTCCAGCTTGGAGAAGCTCTATGACTTGCTCGTTCAGAGCGCGGGTCTTTTCGGGCCCAAAGATGCGCTTTTCTGAACGGTAGGCTGAACTGATGGGAAAGCGGGCAGCATGCTCAGCTATTTCCCTTAGCACCCCTGTCATGTCCGCGTGTGACCATGCAAAATTTCAGAGTTTCGGAACAACAACTATTTCAATCGTGCCTTGACTGCTGGGGTCATGGCGGGTCCCAAGAGCACGGTTTGTTCCGGGTACTTGTTGTTAAGTACCCACTTTTCTGGCTCACCGTCAGAAGATGGCTTGGGTTGCTTTATTGGTGGCTCCTCGTCCACGGACATGATTTCCTACCTGGAATACATGATTGCCACTCCGGTTTCCGTAGGAAAACCACAAGCGGCATGAGGGATGGAACTAATCATGCTGAAGTCTCGCTGGGCGCGCCGTCCTAATAATACGTCATGGCAAGAGGTTGCGGGCATGACCATGAAATTGACCTGGACAGTGCGAGTATGGCGCCCGTCAAAGAGAGTGACCGGAAAAGAAATTTGTCCCAAAGGAAAAACAGACTCATTGCAGAAATCAGTGAGTGGGAAATCCACCGGCTCCAAGCGTGCTTTGTCCTCTGGATCGAGTTGCTGGAAGCATTGTTCATATATAATGTCCATAGAGATCCATCTATGAACATGTAGTCGGTGCGGTAGTGACCGAAGATGCCAGTTATCACCACCGTTCGATCTTCTTGTGGACCCCCAGGGACGACGGGGAAGTTGACCTACTGCTCTCGCCAGTGAGAAGTGCAGCTCTTCTGATGGTTGCACTTGCGTGAAGGACCACCTTGAATCATATGAACAACCTTCATTTTTTTGTTACTCGGACCTTCGCCGCCTCGAGTAATCTGGCGCACTTCCTTGCGCAGGTTTTGCAATAAGTGGGTGAGCTTCCCACTTTTAAGCGCCTTCTCAATCTCCATGCACAGGGAGATGCAATTGTCGGTTGTGTGCCCCGTGACTTTGTGATAATCGCAGAAGAGGTTGGGGTCTTCTTCTTGTTGCGCATCGGCGGTGGTTGTTTAAATTGATGGTCTTCTGTACTGAGGACCTCCACCGGTGTCTTCGTCAGTGGTGTCCACTGGAGGTCACGATTATCTTGTTTTATTGCTCGCTGAGTGGCGAGCTTATTAATGTTCGCGCGAGCATCAACCGGTGTGTGGGGAGGGTTCTGACTGTGGTCCCTCCACCCTTTATTCTTTTTCCCAAAACTCCTGCTCAAGTCTTGGGGACGATGGTGAGTTAGGGGAGGCTTACTGTTGTTGAGATTGCGCTCTGTTTGCGCGTAGACCTTTGCCGTCGCCATAAGTTTCTCCCAACTCTTAGGGAGACATGTAGTCCCTCACAAGACTTTGATCATCTCGTCACAGCGTACGGCGTACTTGAACTATGCACGAATCAGGTCTTCATGCACATCCCCTATCTCCAGCACCTCTTTGTTGTAGCGGGTAATGAAATCTTCGAGGTTTCATCATCCCGCCGCCAGATATTCATCACGTCAGAAGAGTCTCGGACATAACGCCTTTGCTGGCTAAAATGCGCAGGAACTTGTCCTTCAAGTCGTTCCAGGACGCGAGTTTGCCCGTAGGCAAGTTATCAAACCACAGGCCTGCGGCGCCAGTGAGGGTTTGAACAAAATGATGACACCACATTGGTAATGTCCATCCTCCAATCAGTCCTGCGCCGGTGAATAGACGCAGATGGTTATCCGGGTCGGTCAACCCGTTGTATTTGCTGACGTTGGAGGGCAACTTTGCACGCTCCAAGGGTGCGAGAGCTATCTCCTTGATGAACTTGGAGTGCTCGGCTGCGTCCGCCGGTCGGTAAATCATGTTGTAATCATGCTCGGCCTCCGGGTTGTAACCACCATGTGGGACGGATCTGTATGCCGCTTGATTTTTGGGTATCCCGTGAAAAGCGCTGGCGCTATCACCTTCACCATAAGTTTTGTATTCCTCACGCTGGGTGTACCGCTCCTCTTGAGGACGTGGGCCCATCCGTGAGTAGACAAATGCTCGTCTAAGAGAGTGAGACTCCGGTTTGGGCGGAGGTTGTGTGTACTCCGTCTCCTATGGATGGAGACTGTTTGGCGCGCTCGCCCCATCTGCCGAGTCGTAGCTCAGAATCCTCGGTGCAGGCGAAGCGTGAACCTGAACGACGAGCTGTACTGGGACAGCAAGGGTGTTTGTCTACGCACAAAGTTGCGCATAGACGGCGTTTAGGGCCGTTTGAAACTTTATGAACCATGACATTGGTGTCTCACCCGGAGGTAAGACCGACGTGATTGGAACAAAAGGAGTCTCTAGCTGGGCTCCGGGAGTGACCGGGATGTTTATTTGGCCAGAGCCGTGTTAAGCTCCGGTATCCTTGGAGTAATCTTCCCTCACTTGCCCGTCAACACGAGAGGTTTGAACTGGGTTCTTGCCTTCGCATCGAGAGCTTCATGGGGTGATTGATTGAAAATCAGCCATCATGAGATGGGGCTTAGGAAGGTGTAAAAAGGAAAGGTTGGAAACTGGAAATAGTTAGAATATAGCGGATGGCGCCAATTAGTGATGATAATTCTATGCAACTTGCAATCACCACATACATCCGCATCATTAATATTTGGTGACGTCATTCATGAAGTTAAACATGCGTAATTAAATAATCACTCCATATTCTTTCTACTCATGCTAATCGTTTTGATTATCTTTCCGAGTACAATCTTGCATCCAAATCGCCAAATCTTCTTAAGGTCAACAATAGTATACCTGCACTTTCATTTCACTCTCAGGACAATGATTAGTTAACATTAATCCTCAAACGTATTAAGCCATGTAATATATATATATATATATACAAGCCTTATTCTTTCGTTTATAATAAATCCCACTTCATGCATACATACCTACATGCATAATTATATATATTCATACACATATACATACATACATTCATGCCTACCTCCATAAGCTCTTACCTACTACTTACAATCCCATACGATTACACTAACAAATCCTAGCCATAAGCATACATATAAATAGGGCTCATACATACACCCTACATACATGCCCATTTCTACTCACACTTACCTATGGGTTCCATTTCTAACCATACCCATGCATCTAGAGTCATTTCGTTCCCACACATACTTACGTACACGCTCACCAACCTCAAAACACTCTTCAATGTGTTTGGAGTACATTTCAGGACCTTAACATGAGTTAAATACTCTCTCGTAGCTCACACAACTATTTTGTAAGGTTTGGGAACATTTTAATAGTTTAACAGGCTTGGAAATGGGTCAGCGGGGTCCAGAATCGAAGAAAAAAGAAACGAAAATAGCTGGTTGGGCCCCGCTGTAACTTACGACTCGCAACCGTAAGTTACGGCTAGCAGCTGAAGCCTTCGTTTTCTTGCCTAGCCGTAGGTTACGGCGAGACCACCGTAACCTACAGCGACTTCTCCCAGCTTATTCCTTCTTCCCTTTTAACTATCGCAAACGACCATTATACCCCCAAACTTCTTTCTTACATGTTTTACATGTTTCTATGACGTAAATTAACCATATTCAAGCCCCATGTCTTTCTAATTCTTAATCCAAGATCAAACCAACTACCAGATACGCCATGTTACTTTCTATATTTAGACCTGTTCTCTTATGTTGTGTAATTCCAATCATAAACGACTACCTATGACTTACCACGTCAATACTTACCTTGTTCTTACCTTTATCCATAACTCTTACATGGTTACCTATATTCAACATAACATACTTCATTTATTAAAAGAAGATGTGATTCCGGAAATCACTTACCTTAAACGTCCGTATTCGCATCTATTTCCTTGCCTCCTCTTGACCTGTTGTTCTTCCATGCTTCCATCCATGTTAACATGATCCCTATACTTTCACGTCATTGCATTAATATTCTTGTTAGCATACATGATTGTACATATTAATGATCATATCAATACTCTTGTTAGCATACATGATTGTACATATTAATGATCATATCAATATTCTTGTTAGCATACATGATTGTACATATTAATGATCATATCAATATTCTTGTTAGCATACATGATTGTACATACTAACAAGCATAAGGCGTATTCCCACGATCATATCCTTTCAGACTCATATAATTCATCACGTCATGACATATAACACATATTGATATAACATGTACTATATGACTTCCTATAACATTACATTTGTGACAAAAAGTCTAACCTTCTAACTTATGCGTAGTTGACTTTCAGAAAGTTAACAGTTTATCATATGAACTTTCAACTTAACCTCATACATCGGTATCATTATAGTAGACTATACAAGTGACATTACCTTTCATACTCATGATGCAATGTGCATTCAACCACATGATCGCCTAGTTACGAACATACACATATATAATCAATTCAACACATACTAATGCTTTTGTGATCCTACAATAGACAACCATATTTAGAGTAAACAATCAACATGACTCTACCATCCTTACTTGCTATACATTAACACCAATTTCATTTCATAATCCCAACTAAACTATCCACTAAACACATAATGTGTATCATACCATGCAAGTGAACAATGCAAGCCACTAGTGCACATTTCTACCCATACGAGAAATCAAAAAAACCTCCACATGGATTTAATCTTACATATGTTCCTTGTGTAAGTTTACTAACAATTTAATCATTTCCATGTTATATGCATATTCATCCACTATAATGCATACATTTTTACATAATATTGTCATTTAGACATTTCATCAAACACTTGGCATGCATACCACTATCTAAGCATAATGTACAAGTAGTTCCTGCCTATCTACTTAATTCACACATAATTCATTAAATCTTCTTACTAATCAACAAATATCATTGACATATAGACATCAACATAGCAGAATCTCTAGTTAATCCAACTCATTCATATTAAACCATAAACCATCAAAACCCTAAGTTCTTGAACATGGGTTCTTTCATTAAAACTCCTAATTTATCAAACTTATACATAACACATGTTCCTTATGATGATTCTAACACATATTCATGCTCAATTTCATATGAATTCCTGGATTGATCATAAACCCACTTCATACAAATTCACCAAATCGTAAATTACAACTTACCAAGTGATTTATACGGCTGGATGATCAAGAATTCAAGTACATGCATGAATGTTAGCTTGAATCCATCTTCAATTTAGACAAAAAGGGGTTGAATTGAAGGTTTCTCCTTCTCCTTCTTGTAAGCGTCGACACACACCTCTAACACACACACATACTGAACTTCTAGTTTATATAAAACTTAAACTTAATTTCCAACTTTTAGCCTGCAACACCTCGTAAAATCGTGTCCAATAGTATATAGACACGTGTCATTATTTTATAATAAGTCCATTAAGGACTAATAAGGACTAAAGGTGTCAACATGCTCAAACTAAGCCTCTTAGTGACCCTCTGACGTTAACATGAATAAACCGAGCCTCTGAGTGACAATTAGTATCAACATGCTTAAAACTTAGCCTCTGAGTGCCCATTAGTGTCAACATGCTTAAACTTGGCCTCTGAGTGACCATTTGTGTCAACATGCCTAGCCTCTGAGTGACATCGGAGTCCACATGCTTATACTGAGTGTCTGAGGGGTCCTTTACGAAGTCCTAACTCTCATATGTGCCACTTGTTGGACGAGAGGGATTCATTATGTAAATATGTAAAAGTTGGACAATGGAGGGTTAAAAGTGTCAACATGTTAATTTATACATCTGAGTGACCTTTTAACGAACCGAGAGCTCGACAATGTCCGGGCATAATCCTGGGTACTCCACAGGTTGGCTACGGATGGCTAATTATTCTATTAAAGATGTTTTAGAGGTTTTATAAGTTGAAGGGCTAAATTTTGAAAAGGTTTGAAAGTTCCCATGAGGCGTTTGCGGGCGCGAGAGACACTGGCCATGTCTCTCGCGGCCCACAAGAGACCTGTATCTGCAGAAAGTTTGCTTGGCCTCCACACATGTTGCCAAAAACCATTTGATTTGAAACCATGGACTTCCAACTGCTATGCCACGTTTTAGGACACTTGTAAGCTCCCTCTAACACTCCCTAACACCTGGCATCACCTCCTTCAAGCTCTCCAACTATAAATAGGTGCATTAGTTCACCATTTGAACTTGCACCTTTCTCATTTCATTCTATCTCCCTCCTTTGGAAGTTCCTAACTGAAAGGAGCATCCAACTTAGTTCTATTTCATCCTAGGAATCACTTGTAAGTGTTCCTTCTTCTTGCATTTTTGTTTATAGGCTTTTATAGCCAAAAGTCAAGCGTTTTTCGGAAATGCCTTGACTTTCGGTTAAGACCATTTTGGTCCAGCCATTGTTCGTAAGGAACATGGCTAAATGACCGTAATAAGGTAGGTGTTAATCCCTATTAAGGGCACCTCCTAAAGATCATGTTTGCTAGTCCAATTCACGGGTCAAAGTTTTAATATTATTAAGTCAAACAGGCCAGTTTTCGAAAATATTATAAACTAAGCGTATATATGATATGAAACATGTTTTGACACTTAAACAGTTGGTAATAATTATTAGAATATGTGAGAACATGTTCGGCTTGTCAATTTTAGTTCCAAGTTCGGTTCGCAACCGAAAGTCACAAAGTTTGACTTTTGCTTTGACTTTCGATTCTGACCAGATTTAGATTAGTTAGCTACTGATCTAAAGTTGCATTATGATCATAATATAATGTAGCATAACCCTCTGAGATTATATTACATGATCATTATCAGAATCTGAGTTTATGCACAAGTTTCGTAATTATGCCAAATTTGACTAAAATGCCCTTTTTGCATAAAATAAGATTTTAAATAATAATGAACTTAAAAATGAACTACCTACTGATGTAATATAAGAAGTAAGATTATTTGGGATGTCAACTCATATTTTATACTGAGTTTACGCTCAAGTTCTTGGGTTATGTCGGCAAATGACGATAAAGCCCTTGTGGCACATAAAATTGTTTTAACCATACCTTTTCATATCAAATATTTTACCTACTGATATGTTATATAAAATAACATATCTAAAACATATAACCTGATCTTAACATCAGTTTTTATGAAACATCACACAAATCGTCATTTTACGACATAAACGGCGTTTCGGCGCATAGTATGGTTTAAAACCATATTTATCAACCAAGATTTAATACCTACTAGTTATAAAACTTATTTAAAATATTTTACAGCAGGTACATGATATAAACTCAAAATCCCAAATAAGTTATCATATAATGTGTGAAATAACCAAAATGCCCCTTTGGTGCATAGTTTGGTCATAAACGATGAAATGCACACATGATCGTTATCTTAGAGATATTATATCATAAATTAATTATTTTTCCAGAATACTTATGATTATAACATTAAAATATATTCAAGTTCCTTTTTGTACGATATATAATTACCGACACTCCCTTATAAGGCATAGTTTCATATTAAAATCTTAACGAGCATGTAAGTTGATATTCTACTGATATTACAACTTACTTAAAGTATAATGACATATAGAACTTGTCCATGACTTATCTGGTTACCCTATATCGCTTATATGCGCATGGTTAAGTATATGTAACTAGTTTACGTAAATTAACCGAAATGGGTTTAACCTTATCATTTAAGTTTCAAAATCCAGAATGCTTATGGTTTACCCATGTATACAAGTCATTACACTTGTTGGGTTTAAACTACATTCTATCCTGTCATCGCTTAATCTAGCGTATTATACCATTTTATTCCTGTATGCTAGTCGTTCTAAGTCTATGACTTAAATAAGACCGTTAGCATTTTAATTGGTTAGCTTTTGCCACAATCCCGATTAAAGCCTTCCGGTAATGCTATCTGCACTTAGTTCATTTTGTGTATAGCTGAGATACTAAATCTTGCATTTAAGCCAGACTAGATCAGGTAAATACTCTCGACTTATTTTCCCTGTACGGCTTGGGTTAAAGTAAACTATTACCGCTTGGTCGGAAATGGGATCAATCGAATGCCAGATTGTGGCTAGTAAATCCGCATATTCCGTTCCAATTAGTTTTGTTTGATATCTTAAACATCGAGGGCTAACGACCGTGTCTTGGATATCCTCGGCTCATTACATTAGTTAATGGCCATGACCAAAGCGCGGGGTGTAGGCATACACATGACAGATGCTCATGCTAAATTATTTTTACCCACTAGTTGGGGAAAACTCCTTCGTGAGTTCATAAGTGGTGTATACGTTAATCATGTCTCGGTCTTCGTACTGGGCCCTGTATATATGTACAAACATGTGAAACTGTTAACAAGGTTAACTTTCCCAAGTTATTAAAGATTTTGTGCCATGTGCACTTAAAACCATTTTCAAATGTTTTCAGTATGAGTTAGTTGGGTGTATTTACCAATGAAAGCTGACGTATTTTCAAAAGACTAAGCTGCATGTACAATACGAAATAGGCTGGAAGCTGCTCGATAGTGATATAAGAGGATCTTGCAAATCCTTAGATCTGACCAAGTCTGTTATACATTTTTGTACAATTTACGATCCACCTGTGGATCTTCCATTACAAGCCGTCTGTATATTATTTTTTGTACTTTGAACATTTGGTTTGTAATAGTAATTTAACTCCAAGACTTCCGTTGTGCTGTGTTTAATTGACTATGATGATATCAACTTACGTCATGATATTCCCCACCCGGGCCCGCCAGTGTTTGGTTGTAAAAATACGGGGTGTGACATGTTGGTATCAGAGCCGACGTTTGAGAGAAATAAACACTAGCCTTCTTGTGTTTAATCTCAAACTTACACAAAAGCAAATTCCTTAGACTCATCTCATTCTTAAGTTATTAGTATTGTTTTTAATTTGATTTTAATAGGAAAATGCCACCAAGAGTACGAGGAAGAGGTAAAGGACCAATGAGGGGAGGACCATCAGGATATATGCCTTCACAACCTCATCACTCGAATCCTTATGAGGATTCGAGGGACTCCTTGCCGCTAGCGCAACATTCACCTACTCATTCCCAAAACTCGTACCACTCCTATCATTCACACTAATCACACCACTCCCATCACTCTCATCACTCATATCATGATGAGTTTAACCCAAACCACTACTTTAACACACCCCAGCTGACTAAAACCAGTTAGATCAACCCAACCCAATGGACGAGGACTCCTACCCGGAGATGCCGCCGTCAGGATCACACACACACATACTATCGAAATTTCTAGTGATTCGAACTCTTATGCTGGATCACCATACCAAGGTCCTAACGAATGGGACCAATATTGGAACCAATTTACTTTTGCTAACACTCCTTCCCATCAATCCCCAACACCTCCTATACAAGAAGATGTTCATATGGAACCGGTGGAACAACCTCAGCCGCCACCTGAGCCACCAAGGAGGAAACATGGAGCACATATGTCGGACGTGCGGGTCAACGGTCGGGTTCACTGCCACCATTGCCCAAACCTTACCCTATCATTCTTGAGGACCCATAAAATGGGTGGACCCTCCAATGCTTCGCCTGTGGTGGAATCGACACCATCACTTGTAGTTCAACCACCACTATCGGGTTTTAATAACCCTATTCCTACATACCCAGATACATATGGAAATGATCCTTTTAACCCATCTACGCCGGTAAATTACCATGCACTATCGAATGACCCTTATATGCAAGCGGTCATGCATAACGCACTTTACCCATCTCCTTTCCCACCTGCTTATCCACCTACTGGATATCCAAATTATGTGTACCAGTATCCTGTTATACCTCAACCTCAACCACAACCACAACGTCCGCCGCCACTTGAGGCCATTAATGAGGCCTTGGAACGAATGAAGGAGATGCAACAACTAGCGGAGAAAATGGAGAAGAAGACGAATAAGTTCTTCAAGAAGCTCTCCAAGTTGGTTAAGGGAAAGAAGGAAGAGTGAAGTCTCTTCTACTATTTTATTTCTAGTCCTTGCATGGACATTGTTTTTCTTAAGTCCCTTTGTGGACATTGTTATTTCTTTAAATCCCTTGTATGGACAGTTTTTCATTCATTTCTAGTATTGTAATTTCTATCATCTTTTATTGAAATATTTTGGAATTCTATATATGTATTATCCTCTTCAAACGACCGTCTCGATTTTACTAGAAATTTATGCTCTGCTGTATAATTCCAAAAGATCTTAATGGTTTTGATTAACCGAGTGGCACAGCCCACATATTTGGCTAGTTTATAAATGATAGTTAAGGATGAATAGCCTTCTATCATGATAGTTAAGAAGAGTTATCCTTCTATCCAGAGGTGGTGGACTATGTTCAAGCCTCTAGGTCATCAAGGTCAATACGATCGTGACCGTTAATCAACCATTAAAATACACTTATGTTAACATTCAGGAATGTTCATACTCCTGGTAGTATGACTTGAGGAACCACACTAACCGTCTAGGTAAATGGACTACGTCCTAACCTATTATATAGCCTATGTGATCAATATGATCTAAGCTAATATCATTAGTGCGATGATTATAATTGACATCCATTAGTGATGTAGTGCCTACGGGCCATATTTTGTCCATTAGTGACATGCCAAAGTGCCATATTTTGTCCATTAGTGACATGCCAAAGTGCCATATTTTGTCCATTAGTGACAGGCCTATGTACCGTATTTTATGTCCATTAGTGATAGGCATGTGTGTCATATTATTATGTCCATTAGTGACAGGCCTATGTGCCATATTTTAATGCCCTTCGTGACAAGCCTATAAGCTATTATAATTGTCAAATATGACAATTACAGTTGTGACGTTACGATCCAATGTCTAGTAATATATATGTACTATGTCCAGATTGTAATTTGCCTTTGATGGTCCCTTTTGAGACCTAGGCCAAATATAGATAACATTTATAGAAATGTTAAACCTAAAAGTTGTGATTATATTCACACTAATTTAAATAGGCAATGGATTATACATCCAAGTTTTAAAGCCAATATGGTTATTAATAACATGGCTAAGAGAAGTTTAATTTGGTGTTTAGAACCAACAGCTTCAAGAATGGCTAACTCGGACGAGGCGCAAAGTAGCCACCGAGATACTAACTCTAACAAAGCTGAAAACGTAGCCATTGATAATAATGATTTCCAAGCTCGCATAGATGCAGCTGTTGGAAAGGCTATGGAAAAGGCCATGGAAAAATTTAATGAAATGAGCGCTACTTGCTCCAAACCTTTGTCTATTCCACCATTATTAGTTGATAAGGAGAGCTTTGTTCACTCTTCAAATGCGAAGAGTGAACTAAAGAAATTGGAACTTAATGATAGATCCCGTTCTTCTAAAGAAGGATGTACCTACAAATACTTCGTCTCCTGTAATCCCTGAGATTTCAATGGAGAAAAGAGAGAAGTAGAAGCCTTGAAATGGCTTGACGAAATGGAGACAATTATAGATATCAGCGGATGTGCTGATAAGGATGTGGTAAAGTATGTATCATAATCCTTCAAGGGCGATGCCCTGATTTGGTGGAAGGAAATGGTCCAATCTACAGGTAAGATACACCTATACAACTTGCGATGGTCTAAGTTTGTTGACCTTGTCAAGGTAACATACTGCCCACCTTATGAGGTAGAGAAGATAGAGTCAGACTTTCTGACTCTCACAATGAAAAATCTAGACTGTAGGAAGTATGTTTCAGACTTCAACTCCCTGTCTAGATTAGTTTCCTATCTAATTACCCACTGAACCCAAACGCATTGCGCGTTTCATTAATGGGTTAGCACCCAAAATTAAGGGCATGGTAAAGGCTGCTCAGCCTAGTACCTATAGGTCTGCTGTTGACCTATCTCTCTCCTTCACCTTAGACTTAGTGAGACAAAAGTCAGTTAGGACTGAGATTGACGGAAAAAGGAAACGGGAGGAGGATAACTCCCAAAGTTTCAAAAAGAAAGGAAATTTTGGGTTCAAGAAGAACTAGCATAGGCCTGATGATAGACCTTTATGCAAGACCTGTAACCACAGGCACTAGGGGCAATGCAGTGCTCACCCACATATTAAACCCTGTGGTATTTGCAAAAGAAGAGGGCATAAGACCCTAGAGTGCAAAAATCTTAAGGATGCAGTCTGTTTTGGCTGTACTGAGAAGGGGCATATTAAGCCTAATTTCCCTTAGAACCCTAGAGGTAATGATGCAAAGCCTGGAGAGGTTAAGAAAGGAAATGCTCGTGCCTTCCAGATGAATGCTAGAGAGGCTGTTAATGACAACAACGTCATAACAGGTACATTCCTCATTAATGATATATATGCTAGAGTTCTTTTTTATTCGGGTGCAGATAAGTCTTTTGTTGACCATAAGTTTAGTAAACTATTAAACTTACCCATAAGAACCCTAGACATAACTTATGAGGTAGAACTTGCTGATGGAACTTTAGAAACAACATCTTCCATTCTTGATGGATGTTTTTATATCCATTAAGAATCATTCTATTCCTATCTCTCTTTTGCCAATGAAATTGGCGGGGTTCGATGTAGTCTTAGGCATGGATTGGTTATCTCATAGCCAAGCCTGCATTTCCTGTGATAAGAAACTCACTGAGATTAAAACCCCATCTGGTGAAATGATCACCATCCCTAGAGATTCACATTATGGATTTCCAGACAAGGTGTCATCATTCAAGGCACCAAGTGTTTAGGAAAATGATGTGTCATTTCCGTGGCTTAAGTCACTATCAACGAGCCTAAGACAAACATTGAAGACCTTCCAATTATCTCAGAGTATTCTGATGTGTTTCGTGAAGAATTACCCGGTCTACTTCCAGATAGGCAAGTGGAGTTTAGGATTGACATATTACTAGGATCCGTACCAGTTGCTAGAGCTCCATATCGGCTAGCTCCGACGGAGATGAAGGAATTCTAGAGAAAGGCTTTATTCAGCCTAGTTCCTCACCTTGGAGAGCTCCTATCCTTTTTGTTAAGAAAAGGACGGTTCAATGCGGATGTGCATTGATTACCGCGAGCCAAATAAGATAACGATAAAAATCGTTACCCTCTACCCAGGATCGATGACTTGTTCGATTAACTTCAAGGGGCTAGTTATTTCTCTAAGATTGATTTGAGATCGGGATATCGTCAGCTAAAGGTTAGGAACGGAAATGTTCCCAAGATGCCTTTAGGACCCGTTATGGTCATTATGAATTCTTAGTGATGCCTTTCGGGCTCACAAATGCACCTGCAGCATTCATGGATCTCATAAATAGAGTCTGTAAACCATATTTAGATAAGTTTGTCATTGTCTTCATAGACGACATACTTATCTATTCTCGTAAACAAGTTAATCACGAGACACATCTTCGGTGCATCCTAGAATTGCTAAAATAAGAGAATCTTTATGCTAAGTTCTCTAAGTGTGAATTCTAGCTTAGAGAAGTCCAATTTCTTGGACATTTTGTAAGTAAGCATGGTATCCAAGTAGACCCCGCTAAGATTGAAGCCATAATGAATTGGGAAGCACCTAAAACTCCATCGAAGATTCGTAGTTTCTTAGGATTGGCTGGTTATTATAGGAGGTTCATTGAGAACTTTTCAAGGATAGCAACTCCTTTAACTACCCTGACCCGTAAGAATGTCACGTTTGACTAGGGTCCAAAACAACAAGAATCTTTTGAGGTTTTAAAACACAAGTTGAGCAATGCTCCTGTGTTATCCCTACCTGAGGGTATTGAGGATTTTGTCGTTGATTGTGATGCTTCGCACACTAGCATGGGCTGTGTGCTTATGCAAAAAGGCAAAGTAATTGCTTATGCATCACGACAATTAAAGGTGCATGAAAGGAATTACACCACCCATGACTTGGAATTGGGTGCCGTTGTATTTGCACTAAAGTTGTGGAGACATTACTTATATGGCACGAAATGTATTATATACACTGACCATAAAAGTCTCCAACATTTGTTCAATCAAAAGGAATTGAACATGCGACAACGCCGTTGGATGGAAACACTTAATGATTATGATTGCGAAATTCGCTATCATCCCGGCAAGGCAAACATCGTTGCTGACGCCTTAAGTTGTAAGGAAAGGGTTAAGCCTATAAGAGTTAACGCCAAGAGCATTGAGCTCAGAAATAGCTTAAATGAGAAGCTATTAGATATATAAAGGCAAGCCCTATTAAAGGCTAATGTTCCTAATGAAGGATTAGGCGGAACTGTTGATCAGTTAACGCCTGGAAAAGATGGAATCCTTAGATTTAATGGCAGAATCTGGGTTCCAATCTTTGGAGGACTTAGAGATTTAATCCTCCAAGAAGCACATAATACGAGATACTCAGTTCACCCAGGTGGTGACAAGATGTATCAAGATTTGAAAAGGAATTATTGGTGGATGGGTTTGAAGAAATCCATAACCACTTATGTAGCCAAGTGTCTGACGTGTTCGCAAGTTAAAGCCGAACATCAGAAACCGTTAGGACTTCTACAACAGCTTGAAATTCCCACTTGGTAATGGGAAATGGTAACTATGGATTTGATTACCAAGTTACCTAAGACCAAACGTGGTAATGACACTATTTGGGTCATTATAGATAGGCTAACTAAGTCAGCACATTTCTTTCCAATTAAAGAGACTTATAATTCTGACAAATTAGCTAAGTTGTATGTGGACAAGATTGTGTCCTTACATGGTGTGCCAGTATCTATTGTATCTGATAGAGATACTAGATATACATCTCATTTTTGGAAAAGTTTCCAATGATCATTAGGCACAAGATTAAACTTTAGTACGGCTTATCACCCGCAGACGGATTGTAACATTCATGTAAAACGGATTTTAAAACCCGCTCCGTTAAGAAATTTAAATATACGTATAATGTGTTAAAAGTTTAAAATTTGTTATATTAAAAGTATCAAAAAATAAGGATAATAAAATGAAATAATAATAAAATTAAAATATAGAATAATAAAATAAAATGATAAGGTTATTAAATATTATTAAATAATAAAAATAAATAACAAAGGTGTTGACCGCGGGTTTCGAACCCGGGTCTCCACCCAAACAAAGCACACAAAACACCACTGAGCCACACACACCAACTGTTTCTAAACCGAAACAATTAATTCTTATACTCAACCAAATCTCAAGCTGCCAATTTGAAACTTCAAACCACTAACCGCCAATCGAGTAATCAAAGCTCAATCTTTGGTTTCAATAGTGAAAACATAAGTAACCGATATCAAACATCGGTTACAATCGCGAAATCAAGACCAATTTAGCTTAAAACCGTTTAGAAATCAATGATTCCAAAATCTTGAAACCGAAAACTCTTCAATCATTGAGCCTATAAATACCATACCTTAACCTTCATCAAAACTCGCACACTATCTCAATCTTTACTCCAAAACCTCTCTTATGTTTTGAAATCGACGTCACCGGAATCCTCAGTTGTTCACTGGAATTCTCAGTGGTTCGCCGGGATTTCTTCGAACCGGAAAATAGTAAAGGGTTTTCAATCGGTAAATATTTAAACTGTTTATAATTGTTTATTGTGTTTTGATCAAAAATCAGTTAGTTAAAAACTGGTTAGCAGTTGGGATCGGGTTCTGGGTTTTGTTTTAGGAAGAAGATGAAGTGTATATAGAGTTCAAATATAATTAAAATCGGGTTAGACACACAGTCCAGTGGTGGACTGTGTGCAACTTTAAAACAGAGGTCCCGGATGAGTCTCAGATAAGGTCCGATTTTCCTTAATTAAACCCAACCTTTTTACTTATATATAACATGAATCTGTAAGCCTATAAAAGAAATAAAAATTTAGCTATTACCAGGTTAGCCACCCAGCCTAGTTGGTAGGGCTGGGTGTAATGCGAGTCAAAGGTCACCCGTTCGAGTCGAGTATGGGGCAGCGGCCGAATACATTTTGAAGAAAATAGAAACCTTTTTAATTAAATAAATTTCTGAATTAATCTAATTAGTATATACATAAAATAAAAACATAGATTATTTCGGGTTAGACACATACCTCAGTTACTAGAGCTGCGTGCACGTATACGGGAGGTCATGAGTTCTAACCACACACGAAGCCAATTATGCGCGCGGTCAAACCGGTCAACCCGGTTGAGGGTATATATTTTTTATTACTATTTTCCTTATTATTTATTCAAAAACCATTTAAAAATACTTAAAAATAAGATTTGTAAGTCTAAAAATTGTAATAAATACCACAAAAATAGATCTAAAAATCTAAAATAAAAGCATTAGTTAGAAATATTAATTCCAAATAAGAATTATATATTTATCCAATTTTACGTTATTATTTAGGTTAGTTTCTCTCGTTGGTTAAATCCAAAACCGTGCGCGTTCGTCGTCAAACCAAGAAAACGCACCCACTATGAGTAAATCCTTACAAATTCCCGTTTTTAACTCATGTTTTGGGGTGTATCATGTGTCATTTACATATTTTAATTGTTCAAACATTTGTGCTAACACCATTATATGAACTAATGTGTATATAATTTTTGTTGTTGTCATATGTGGTTACATTTTATCATTTCAGTGCAGTCATTCACATAAGGCACATCAGTTCCTTGTTGGATATGAGTTGAGCATCGCGTACCTCATTAGATCGGCTCTGTTTGATTGAGCCTTGATCTCACAGTTCATCATTTATCATGCTCATGTGTACATTGTTGATATAATGTGGTTTGTGGTTAGTTTATATACACATATGCTCATATATGGTCCATGCACGTTTTTATTGAATTAATCAATGTATCTAATTTTTTTAAATGTTTAATTTAGATTCACTCGCCAACTTTTGTTTACCCAAACTTTTATTTTACACATGATACAGGTGGACATGCTGAGGAGAGGAACACGTAGGATTGGCTTTAGAAGATGAATAAAATATGTCTTGTTTAGAACAATATTTCTTGTGTTTATATGTTTCTATGTGTTTGGATATTATCCTTTTAAGTTCAAATTAATAAATATGAAACTTAATTATACTAAACCCAATCATGCCCCGACTTCTATTTCCGCTGCGGGTCAGTGTGTGACAGATTGGTATCAGAGCTTTTGACTATAGGGATATAGGATAGGTTATTAGACCCTTAGAGCCTATACTATAGTTGATTAGATTTTGAATGCTTATGTGTTACATGCAAACTCATGATGTTTATTTGTTTCATATTTATTTCACACAGAAATGCATGCAAGCACTTTCAGCATTACATGTTATTGTGTGATATTTATTTAGGTCTATATATTATAACATATCATGCCTACGCAAACACAGACATCAACAATTTCACAATTATCATGATTTCTTTCTCAAGGATTTTATAATGTTTTCTTGTATTTCAATCTCATCAAAGTGAGTTCTACGATGGGCATGTAGTAACTGGAAGGGTACGAGTACCGGTAGTCGGAATGTCCTGTCTAGGATTGGTATTCGTATAAATCCAATATATTATGGACCAGTTTGCCTACCTAGGGACTAACGATGAGAGTACGAAGGACCTATTAGGCCAAAGCATGCCACACCAAACGTCGTGTGAACTAACCCCACTTTGAGTTGTCACTATATCTACACCTGGACACCCTCCGAACTTGTATCTCGCAATCATGTTTTACGATTCTTCATTCGGGTGACGCGAGTGTCAACAGGCCAAGACCAATGTGAACCCTACAAAGCCTAGTAGTCATGGGGGCCCACATGAATACCTAGGCAAAAGTATGGGAAACATATGGGGGCTCAAACATAAGCAAAGCCCAAGACATCCTATGGATGTAGTAAATTTATTTTCTCATTTATTTTGTGAATGTTGATTTTTACGACACATGACAACTAAAACGTTCAACTCATAATCTCGCTACATATTTCCTGTAGATGTCTGCAAGACACTCTCAAGGTGGTAGAAGGTCAGGAAGATCTGGCGAGCGCATGGCTGCTCAAATAGCCCAACAGATGGCTGTCGTACTTCCCGATATCGTAGTTCAAGTCCAACAAGCTCTTGCCACCAATTCCATCAACCCCATCAATCAAGAAGGTCAAATTGTTGCCAATCCTCCCACGAACACCACCAAATGCACCTATAAGGATTTCAACTCATGCGACCCTCCAAAATACGAGGGGACTGGAGATGTAATTGCTCTCCTCTATTGGTTTGAGGAGATGGAAATCACTTTTCTCAACTGCGATTGTCTCGATGATCGCAAGGTGCGTTATGCTACCGGTCGTTTGTTTGGGGTAGCACTTACATGGTGGAACACGGAGAAAGGCAGGCGAGGTGTTGAAGCCGCTGTGGCCTTAACTTGGGAAGAGTTGAGGGAGCTCATGACTAGACGCTTCTGTCCAAGAAGCGAAATCAATAAGTTAGAAGATGCGTTTTACTTTTTGAAACAAAAGGAGGGAGACCATATAACATACAATAAAAGATTCCTCGAGTTACAACAAATGGTTCCCAACTTGTTCACTCCACTCTACCGACTTATCGAGCACTACATTCGAGGTCTTCCCTCGAAAATTCAAGATTCCGTGATGAGTACTACACCTGTAACTCTCGAGGCTGCAATGGAGCTGGCTACTGAGCTCACGGAAAATCGCATCAGATAAGATGAGAAGGAGAAAGACAAGACACCTGCTGAAACCCCAACCCAACCCAAACAGGATCGTCTTCTAAGTTTATTGGTAATAGGAAACGCAATGGGAAGAATTCCGTTGTTACTCAAACCAATCCTCCTATCACTGCCACTCCAATCACACAAGTTGCTCCTCCTGCCGCCCCATTCAAGAAACCATACACTGGATCTCATGCAAAATGCAACCAATGTCAATACCACCACCCTCCTGAGAACTCATGCCTTCATTGCACAAGTTATGGCCGTGCAGGTCATACAATTCAAACTTTCCTCGTCCTTCAAAGACCAAACCGCAATCAACCTCAAGCCCAACCCAATAACCAAGTGGTAGGCCAAGCCCAATACCAACAACCTCTACTTTTATCACCTGCTCAACCGATGGCTCAACCCTACTACCAACCTAACTACCCTATGATGCAATGGTCAGAGCATGTTTCAATTGTGGTGATCCAACCCATTTTCGAAACACTTGCCCACGTTTGGTGAACATCATAAAGGCCCAAGCTTAAGCTAATCCAGTGAATCAAGCCAACCAAGCCAATCCACCCACAAGAGGAAGAGCTTTTAACATCAATGCCAATCAAGCTAGAGCTGATAATAATAATGTGGTAAACGGTACGTTTCTCATTAACGGCACTTATGCATCTATTCTATTTGACACTGGTGCGGATAAGAGTTTCGTGTCTTTAGAGTTCGAATCTATACTTGATTTACCTCGCGTTAGTATAGCCGAATCATTCATGGTGGAAGTCGATGATGGTGAACCTAGTACGTTAGACTCAATTATTTGTGATTGCATTCTTACCCTCAATGATCATGACTTTTCAATTGATCTCATCCCGATGAAGTTGGGTAGTTTCGACGTTATCATTAGAATGGACTGGCTTAGTCAGCATCACGCTGAAGTTGTTTGTTATGAGAAGTTTATTCGAATTCCTCTCGCTGACGGTCAAACCTTACGTATTTTTGGTGAAACCCCCTCCAAAGGACTCAAATTGTTGTCATACCTCCAAGCTCGAAGATACCTTCGTAAAGACTATATCGCATTTTAGCTGATATCGTCAAAAAAGAAGACAAGGAAAAGAAGCTCGAAGACATTCCAATCGTTAAACAAGTTCCTCAAGTATTCCTCGATGACGTTTTAGGACTTCCTCCTATGCGAGAAGTCGAATTCCGAATCGATCTTGTACCTAGTGCTACACCAGTTGCAAAAATCACCATATCGGTTAGCCCCCTCTAAAATGCAAGAGTTAGCTAGTCAGTTGCAAGAGTTAACTGACAAGGGATTTATACGTCCTAGCTCGTCACCTTGGGGAGCGCTGGTTCTTTTCGTAAAAAAGAAAGATGGGACTTTTCGAATGTGTATCGACTGTCGTGAGCTCAACAAGCTGACTATGAAAAACCGCTATCCTTTACCTCGTATCGATGATCTTCTAGATCAACTTCAGGGTGCCACCTGTTTCTCAAAAATCGATCTTCGTTCACCAACTTAGAGTACGTGAAGAAGACATTCCAAAGACTGCTTTTCGAACTCGTTATGGCCACTATGAATTCATGGTTATGCCTTTTGGTTTGACCAAGGCTCATGTTGTTTTCATGGATTTGATGAATAGGGTGAGTAAACCCTACCTCGATCGTTTTGTCATAGTCTTCATTGATGATATTCTTATTTATTCTAAGACCAAATCCGATCATGAACGACATCTCCGACACATCCTAACACTTTTGAGAACCGAAAAAACATTATGCTAAGTTCTCGAAATGTGAGTTTTGGTTAAAAGAAGTACAATTTCTTGGTCATGTCGTTAACGACAAAGGGATTCATGTCGACCCTGGAAAGATCAAAGCGGTGCAAGAATGGCAAGCGCCATGCATTCCTACCGAAGTTAGGTCATTTATTGGTCTAGCCGATTATTATCAACGTTTCATCGTAAATTTTTCTCGTATTGCCATACCGCTCACAGCTTTGACTCACAAGGGCAAACCCTTCATTTGGGGGCCCAAGCAAGAAGAGGCTTTCCAAACTTTGAAGCAAAAACTTTGTGATGCACCTATCCTTACTCTTCCTGATGGTTGCGAAGACTTTGTGGTTTATTGTGACGCGTCAGGGCAAGGACTAAAGGTGATAGCCTATGCCTCAAGACAACTCAAAATACATGAAAAGAACTATACCACTCACGACCTAGAACTTGGAGCAATCGTGTTCGCTCTAAAGATATGGAGACACTATTTGTATGGTACCAAGTGTGAAATTTACACTGACCACAAGAGCCTTCAACATATCTTCAATCACAAAGAGTTGAACATGAGGCAACGATGATGGGTCGAACTCTTAAATGATTACGATTGTGAAATCTGTTATCATCCTGGCAAAGCTAATGTTGTAGCTGACGCATTTAGTCAAAAAGAGTATGCAAACTCCATCCATCTTCTGTGTTCTCAAATTATAATCGATCTTCAAAACCGAATTCGAGCAACTCAACATATTTCAATCACGAAAAATGATGTACGAGATGAATTGTCTTGTGGAGCTAAAACCAAATTAGAACCCAAGTCCGATGGTATCCTTTACTACTTAAATCGTATCTGGGTACCTGATCGTGATGATCTTCGTGCTTTCCTTATGAACGAGGCTCACAAAACACGATACTCTATACATCCAGGTGCTGATAAGATGTATCAAGACCTACGATACTCATACTGGTGGCCTGACATGAAGAAGGATATCGCATTTTTGTCTCTAAGTGCCTCACGTGTTCTAAGGTTAAAGCTGAGCACCAACGACCTTCAGGATTACTCGTCCAACCTGAAATACCTGTTTGGAAGTGGGAAAACATAACCATGGACTTCATTACCGGGTTACCTCGCACCTCCAGTGGGTATGACACAATTTGGGTTATCATTGATCGTCTCACTAAATCAGCTCATTTCATTCCAATCCGCGAAGATTTTAAGAATGAGAAGTTAGCTCGTATCTATATTAATGAAATTGTAAGCCGTCATGGTTGCCCTTAAGTATCCTTTCAGATCGAGACGACCATTTTACTTCATGAACATGGCAAGCCTGCAAACAACATTGGGTACACGATTAGATCTCAGCACTGCCTTTCACCCTCAAACTGATGGTCAATCTGAGCGCACCATACAAACTCTTGAAGACATGTTGCGAGCATGTGTCATAGACTTCAAGGGCAATTGGGATACTCATCTACTGTTAGTTGAATTTTCGTGCGACAATAGCTATCATTCAAGTATGGTCGTAAGTGCCGATCTCTTGTATGTTGGCACGAAATCGGTGAAGGCAAATCACTGGACCTGAATTGATCCAAGAAACGACTGATAAAAATCTTCAGATCCACAATAATCTTCTAGCAGCTCGAAGTCGTCAAAGAGCTACGCTGATAAACAACGAAAGCTACTTGAGTTTTGTGTTGGCATCAAGTACTTTTGAAAGTATCACTGTGGAAGGGAGTGGTTCGTTTTGGTCAAAAAGGCAAGCTAGCACCGCGCTATGTGGGACCATTCAAAATACTCGAAAGAGTTGGTCCTGTAGCATACAAGCTTGACCTACAGGAAGAACTCAACAGAATTCATCCCACGTTCCATGTATCAAACTTGAAAAAGTGCCTTGCCGACGAAAATCTCCATATACCGTTAGAAGATATTCAGATTGATGAATCAATGCATTTCGTTAAAAACCTGTAGAAATCATGGACTTCGGTGAAAAGCGTTTAAGGCGAAGTCATATTCCAATAGTCAGGGTGCGTTGGGAGTCAAAACGAGGACCTGAGTTTACTTGGGAACGGGAAGACTCAATGCGTGAAAAACACTCGCATCTCTTTTCAGTTACAACTACTGCTTAAATTTCAGGACGAAATTTCTAAAAGTATGGGATACTGTAACATTCATGTAAAACAGATTCTAAAACCCGCTCCGTTAAGAAATTTAAATATACGTATAATGTGTTAAGGTTAAAAATTTGTTATATTAAAAGTATCAAATAATAAGGATAATAAAATGATATAATAATAATTTAAAATATAGAATAATAAAATAAAAATGATAAGATTATTAAATAAAATTAAATAATAAAAATAAATAACAAAAGGTGTTAACCGCGGGTTTCGAACCCAGATCTCCACCCAAAGAAAGCACACAAAACAACACTGAGCCACACACACCAACTGTTTCTAAACCGAAACAATTAATTCTTATACTCAACCAAATCACAAACCTGCCAATTTGAAACTTCAAACAAGTAACCGCCAATCGAGCAATCAAAGCTCAATCTTTGATTTCAGTTGTGAAAACATAAGTAACCGATATCAAACATCGGTTACAATCGCGAAATCAAGACCAATTTAGCTTAAAACCATTTAGAAATCAATGATTTCAAAATCTTGAAACCGAAAACTCTTCAATCATTGAGTCTATAAATACCATACCTTAGCCTTCATCAGAACTCGCACACTATCTCAATCTTTACTCCAAAACCTCTCTTCTGTTTTGAAATCGACGTCCCCGGAATCCTCAGTTCACCGGAATTCTCAGTGGTTCGCCGGGATTTCTTCAAACCGGAAAATAGTAAGTAAAATCTTTAAACCTGTTTATAATTGTTTATTGTGTTTTGATCATAAATCAATTAGTTAAAAACTGGTTAGCAGTTGGGATCGGGTTCTGGGTTTTTTTTAGGAAGAAGATGCAGTGTATATAGAGTTTAAATATAATTAAAGTCGGGTTTGTAATCGGGTTAGACACAAAGTCTAGTGGTGGACTGTGTGCAACTTTAAAACAGAGATCCCGGGTTCGAGTCTCAGATACGGTCCGATTTTCCTTAATTAAACCCAACCTTTTTACTTATATGTAACATGAATCAGTAAGCCTATAAAAGAAATAAAAATTTAGCTATTACCGGGTTAGGCACCCAGCCTAGTTGGTAGGGCTGGGTGCAATGCGAGTCAAAGGTCATCGGTTCGAGTCGAGTATGGAGCAGCGGCCGAATACATTTTGAAGAAAATAGAACCCTTTTTAATTAAATAAATTTTTGAATTGATCTAATTAGTATATACATAAAATAAAAACATAGATTATTTCGGGTTAGACACGTAGCTCAGTTGCTAGAGCTGCGTGCACGTATACGGGAGGTCACGAGTTCAAACCACACATGAAGCCAATTATGCGCGCCGTCAAACCGGTCGACCTGGTCAACCCTGTTGAGGGTATATATTTTTTATTACTATTTTCCTTATTATTTATTCAAAAACCATTTAAAAATACTTAAAAATAAGATTTTTAAGTCTAAAAATTGTAATAAATACCACAAAAATAGATCTAAAAATCTATAAAAAAAAAGCATTAAGTAAAAATATTAATTCCAATAAGAATTATATATTTATCCAATTTTTACGTTATTATTTAGGTTAGTTTCTCTCGTTGGTTAAATCCAAAACCGAGTGCGTTCGTCGTCAAACCAAGAAAACGCACCCACTGTGAGTGTATCCTTACAAATTCCCCTTTTTAACTCATGTTTTGGGTGTATCATGTGTCGTTTACATATTTTAATTGTTCAAACATTTGTGCTAACACCATTATATGAACTAATGTGTATATAATTTTTGTTGTTGTCATATGTGGTTACATTTTATCATTTTAGTGCAGTCATTCACATAAGGCCCATCATTTCCTCGTTGGATACGAGTTAAACATCGTGTGCCTCATTAGATCGGCTCCGTTTGATTGAGCCTTGATCTCACAGTTCATCATTTACATGCTCATGTGTACATTGTTGATATTATGTGGTTTGTGTTTAGTTTATATATACATATGCTCATATATGGTCCATGCACGTTTTTATTAAATTAATCAATGTAACTAATTTGTTTAAATGTTTAAGTTAGATTCACTCGTCAACTTTTGTTGACCCAAACTTTTATTTTACACATGATACAAGTGGACAGGCTGAGGAGAGGAACACTTAAGATTGTCCTTAGAAGATGAATAAAATATGCCTTGCTTAGAACAATATTTCTTGTGTTTGTATGTTTCTATGTGTTTGGATATTCTCCTTTTAAATTTAATTTAATAAATATGAAACTTAATTATAGTAAATGTCATGAGCTTTGATGAAAACCCAATCATGCCCCGACTTCTATTTCCGCTGCGGGTCAGGGTGTGACACGGATGGACAAAGTGAGCGTACTATTCAGACTTTGGAAGACATGCTTAGAGCATATGTGATTTATTTAGGTGGAAGTTGGGATGACCACTTACTTCTAATAGAATTATCCTATAATAATAGTTATCATACGAGTATCAAGGCTGCTCCTTTTGAGGCCTTGTATGGGAGAAAATGTCGAACGCCCGTGTGTTGGGCTGAAGTTGGGGAAGCCCAACTATCAAGACCAGAGATTGTCCTGGAGACCACGGATAAGATCGTGCAAATCCGTGATCGTCCCAAGGCTGTCCATGATAGGCAGAAGAGCTATGCTGACAAGAGGCGTAAATCTCTAAAGTTCCAAATAGGGGACAAAGTCATGCTAAAAGTATCACCTTGGAAACGTGTAATGAGATTTGGAAGGAAGGGTGAGTTAAGCCCAAGATATATAGTACCATTCGAGATAATCGAGTGTCTCGGCACTGTAGCATATAAGCTCAAGCTGCCAGAGGAGTTTAGGGGAATTCATGATGTGTTCCACATCTGTAATCTTAATAAATGTCTAGCCGATGAGTCGCTAGTAATGTCACATCATGATGTGCAAATTGATGAAAACCTGAGGTTCGTTGGGAAACCGATTTCTATCGAGGATCGACATGTTAAGAAGCTCCAAAGTAAAAAGATACCTATACATGGGAGGTTGAGTCCACTATGCAACAAAAATACCCCCATCTTTTTGAATAAATCTCGAGGTCGAGATTTCTATTAAGGGGGTGAGGATGTAACACCTCGTAAAATCGTGTCCAATGGTATAGTGACACGTGTCATTATTTTTATAACAAGTCCATTAAGGACTAATAGGGACTAAAGGTGTCAACATACTCAAACTAAGCCTCTGAGTGACCCTCTGATGTCAACATGCATAAACCGAGCCTCTGAGTGACCATTATATGCTTAAACTTGGCCTCTGAGTGACCATTTGTGTCAACATGCCCAGCCTCTGAGTGACATCGGAGTCAACATGCTTATACTGGGCGTCTAAGGGATCCTTTACGAAGTCCTAACTCTCATATGTGCCACTTGTTGGACGAGAGGGATTCATTATGTAAATATGTAAAAGTTGGAAAATGGAGGGGTAAAAGTGTCAACATGTTAATTTATACATCTGAGTGACCTTTTAAAACTGAGAACTCGACAATGTCCGGGCATAATCCCGGGTACGCCAAATGTTGGCTTCAAAGGACTAATATGCTATTAAAGGTGTTTTATAGGTTTTATAAGTTGAGGGGCTAAATTTTGACAAAGTTTAAAAGTTCCCATGAGGCGCTCGCGGGGCGCGAGAGACACTGGCCATGTCTCTCGCGGCCCGCCAGAGACCTGTGTCTGTAGAAAATTTGCTTAGCCTCCACACATGTTGCCAAAAACCATTTGATTCGAAACCATGGACTTCCAAACTGCTATGCCACGTTCTAAGACACCTGTAAGCTCCCTCTAACACTCCCTAACACATGGCATCACCTCCTTCAAGCTCTCTAACTATAAATAGGTGCATTAGTTCACTATTTGAACTTGTATCTTTCTCATTTCATTCTATCTCGCTCCTCTGGAAGTTCCTAACTGAAAGGAGCACTTGTAAGTGTTCCTTCCTCTTGCATTTTCGTTTATAAGCTTTTATAGCCAAAAGTCAAGCGTTTTTCGGAAAACGCCTTGACTTTCGGTTAAGACCATTTTGGTCCAGCCATTGTTCGTAAGGAACATGGCTAAGTGATCGTAATAAGGTAGATGTTAATCCCTATTAAGGGCACCTCCTAAAGATCACGTTTGCTAGACCAATTGATGGGTCAAAGTTTTAATATTATTAAGTCAAACAGGCCAGTTTTCGAAAATATTATAAACTGAGCTTATATATGATATGAAACATGTTTTGACACTTAAACAAGTTAGTAATAATTATTAGAACATGTGAGAACATGTTCGGCTCGTCAATTTCAGTTCTAGGGTCGGTTCGCAACCAAAAGTCACAAAGTTTGACTTTTTCTTTGACTTTCGATTCTGACCCCATTTAGATTAGTTAGCTACTGATATAAAGTTGCATTATGATCATAATATAATGTAGCATAACCCTCTGAGATTATATTACATGATCATAATCGAATCTGAGTTTATGCACAATTCCGTAATTATGCCAAATTTGACTAAAATGCCCTTTTTGGATAAAATAAGATTTTAAATAATAATGAACTTAAAAATGAACTACCTAGTGATGTAATATCATAAGTAAGATTATTTGGGATGTCAAGTCAGATTTTATACTGAGTTTACGTTCAACTTCTTGGGTTATGTCGGCAAATGATGATAAAGCCCTTGTGGCACATAAAATTGTTTTAACCATACCTTATCATATCAAATATTTTACCTACTGATATGTTATATAAAATAACATATCTAAAACATATAGACCTGATCTTAACTTTCAGTTTTTATGAAACATCGCACAAATCGTCCTTTTACGACATAAACGCCGTTTCGACGCATAGTATGGTTTAAAACCATATTTATCAACCAAGACTTAATACCTACTGGTTATAAAACTTATTTAAAATATTTTACAGTGGGTACATGATATAAACTCAGAATCCCATATAAGTTATCATATTATGTGTGAAATGACCAAAATGCCCCTTTGGTGCATAGTTTGGTCATAAACGATGAAATACACACATGATCGTATCTTAGTGATATTATGTCATAAATTAATTATTTTTCCAGAATACTTATGATTATAACATTAAAATATATGCAAGTTCCTTTTATACGATATATAATTACCGAAACGCCCTTATGAGGCATAGTTTCATATTAAAATCTTAACAGGCATGTAAGTTGATATTCTACTTATTACAACTTACTTAAAGTATAATAACATATAGAACTTGTCCATGACTTATCCGGTTACCTATATCGCTTATATGCGCACGGTTAAGTATATGTAACTAGTTTACAAAAATTAACCGAAACGGGTTTAACCTTATCATTTAAGTCTCAAAATCCAGAATGCTTATGGTTTACCCATATATACAAGTCATAGTACTTGTTGGTTTTAAACTACATTCTATCCGGTTATCGCTTAATCTAGCGTATTATACCATTTTGTTCCTATATGCTAGTCGGTCTAAATCTATGACTTAAATAAGACCGTTAGCATTTTAAATGGTTAGCTTTTGCCATAATCCACACTAGAGTCTTCCGGTAAATGCTATCTGCAGTTAGTTCATTTTGTGTACGGCTGAGATATTAAATCTTGCATTTAAGCCAAGACTAGCTCAGGTAAATACTCTCGACTTATTTTCCCTGTACGGGCTTGGGTTAAAGTAAACTATTACCGCTTGGTCAGAAATGGGATCAATCGAATGCCAAATTATGGCTAGTAAATCCGCATATTCTGTTTTACTCATTTTTGTTTGATAACTTAAACATCAAGGGCTAACGACCGTGTCCTGGATATCCTCGGCTCATTACATTAGTTAATGGCCACAACCAAAGCGCGGGGTGTTGGCATACACCTGACAGATGCTCATGCTAAATTATTTTTACCCACTGATTGGGGATAACTCCTTCGTGAGTTCATAAGTGGTGTGTACGTTAATCATGTCTCGGTCTTCGTACTGGGCCCTATATATATGGACAAACATGTAAATCTGTTAACAAGGTTAACTTTCCCAAGTTATTAAAGATTTTGTGCCATGTGCACTTAAAACCATTTTCAAATGTTTTCAATATGAGTTAGTTGGGTGTATTTACCAGCGAAAGCTGACGTATTTTCAAAAGACTAAGATGCATGTACAATACGAAATAGGTTGGAAGCTGCTGGTAGTGATATAAGGATCTTGCAAATCCTTAGATCTGCCCAAAGTCTATTATACATTTTTGTACAATTTACGATCCGCCTGTGGATCTTCCACTATAAGCCGTCTGTATATTATTTTTTGTACTTTGAACATTTGGTTTGTAATAGTAATTTAACCCCAAGACTTCCGCTGTGCGTGTTTAATTGACTATGATGATATCAACTTACGTCACGATATTCCCCACCCGGTCCCACCGGTGTTTGTTGTAAAAATACGGGGTGTGACATAGTCCTTCTTGTTTATTCTTTTGTCACCAATGGCCCTAAGTTTCATTCTCTATTTACTTGACAAAATATTTAACTAAGTTATATAACTTGGTAATTTTATTTTATGCCATCAATAAATAAACATACCAGTCAATTAAAATTCGAGTTTTTGGGGCGTTACAGAAGTCCATCGGGATTCAAATTACTTTATAAAGTAAATATATGCATATATTTATTTTCGGCTACTCTTTATAACTCGCAGAACAAGCTTACAACATTCATCGAATACGGTTTGCAAGTTAACGAAACTCGGGAACTTTATAAAAACAAATAAAATTATTTATATTAATTTCAAACGTCTCGAAACGCGGAAATCTTTTATAAAATAAATATAATTATTTATACTTATTCCAACGTCTACAACTCGAAGATTTTATAAAATAAATACAATGATTTAAATTTATTTGAAACGGCCTAAACATAATTAGACGCGATACCGTACGATCTTCCCATATATTACTAGCCGATTTATTTTTATAACAAACCAACGAATTCGATTCCTAACAAGCATATCACTATATAATCATTTTGATAATGATCCACGAGACGCGTGATTATTATTTTGGCTACGCGACGTCTATATACATATACACTTACGTTTACATGTATATATGTATATATGTCTACATCTTACGAAACACTATGACGGGTCGTATTATTATCCATCAACATGTATGACGACTATTTGGGAAACGCGTGAATGCATTATACGAATCTATAACGTGTATTCTTTTATACTAATACTTGTTACATACCCGTGCTACCATCCAAGACGACTAACACGATCTTATAAAAATATTTATGTTTTTATATAAATATACGTTCTAAATCCTCAAACACTAAGTATTCCCAAGATGTAGTATTCATCAACGATCATAAATGGGATTAAATAAGTATATCTTATTCGTTCCCATCAAGTTAACATTTTCCCATCGAATCATTCGGTTAGCGATTCGGTGGAGCTTGGTGACACACAGTTTAGCTACATCATTTTATTAGACACTTATAAGTTATTCATTGATAGAAATGCTATAGATTGCATGCTAGCGGTTACATTTTGGAAATGACATTTTGGATAGTATTATGCTAGCTTTGCACTGGATATCGATATGAGTTTATAATCCCCACTTTTTATAGTTTTACAATTTTATAAATGTTTTTAGGGGTGAAAGACATGCAAGTTTTGCAAAAGCATTCAATACTTCGATGAACGGAAAATTTCATATTTTTAAACATCACACCCTAGATAAATTCAACCAAATCTCGGTGGGCCCAAGCGGGGAATATCCTGACATAAGTTGATATCATCATAGTCAATTAACACAAATAGGGGGAGTCTTAGAGTTTAAAATACTAATACAAACCAAAATGTCCAAATTTCAAAAATAATATATAGACGGTTTGTAACTAAAGATCCACAGGCGGATCGTAAAATATATAAAAGATGTAAGTCAGACTTTAGGCAGATCTAAGGATTTGCAAGATCCTCTTATATCACTACCAAGCAGCTTTCAGCCTATTTCGTATTGTACCTTCAACTTAGTATTTTAAAAATACGTCATCTTTCGCTGGTAAATACAATTAACTGACTCATTTTGAAAATATTTCAAAAATGATTTAAGTGCACAAGGCACATAAAAATCTTTTATAACTTGGGAAAGTTAAGCTTTTAACCTTGTATACAGATTCACATGTTTGTCAATACATATGGGGCCAAGTATAGAAACCAAGACATGATTAACTGACACACCACTTATACACCTACGAAGAAGTTATCCCCAGCTTGTGGGTAAAAATATATTTTAGCATTCGCTTCTGTTAGGTGTATGCCTACACCCCGTGCTTTGGTCGTGGCCATTAATAACTTAAATGAGTCGAGGATAACCAGGACACGGTCGTTAACCCCCAATGTTTAAGTTATTAAACAAAACTGATTAAAATAGAATATGCGAATTTACTAGCCACAATCCAGCATTCGATTGATCCCATTTCCGACCAAGTGGTAACAATTTACCGTATCCCAAGCCCGTATAGGGAAAATAAGTTATGAGTATTTACCTGAGCTTGTACTTGACTTTTAATAAGCAAAGTTTATATTAACTCAGCCGTTTAATCAATAGATAAGTGCAAAAAGCATTACTGGAAGGCTTCTAGTCTGGAATAATGGCATAAGCTAACCAATTAGAATGCTAACAGTCCTATTTAAGTCATAGACTTAGACCGACTAGCTTAAAGGATCAAAACGGTACGACTCGCTGGATTAAGCGGTGACCGGATAGTACTAAGACTTGTATGACATGGGTAAACAATTAACATTCTGGAATTTGAGATTAAAATGATAAGGTTAAACCCGTTACGGTTAATTTTTGTAAACTAGTTATATATACTTAACCGTACGCATATAAGCGATATCGACTAACCGCATGAGTCATGAACAAGTTCTATATGTCATTATACTTTAAATAAGTTGTAATATCAGTAGGATATTAATTTATATGCCCGTTTAAAGTTTAAAACGAGACTATGCCTTATAAGGCGTTTTGACCATTATATGACGTATAAAAGAAACTTGCATATATTCTGATGTTATGATCATAAACACTTTGGAAAAATACTTAATTTGTGATATATTATCAGTAAGAAGTTTTACATAAGTGCGGTTTATGGTTTAGGACCAAATTATGCATTGAAAGGGCATTTTGGTCTTTAAAAATATAATTTACGATATTATATTAAACTTAGTTTACGATCAGAATATTAACATCATAATATGTTAATTATATTAATATATCAGTAGGTAATTCATTTATAAGTTCATTGTTGATTAAAATCTTGTTTTATATAAAAAGGGCATTTTAGTCAAAGCTTGACATTTTAGCGGAACTTGTGCATAAACTCAGATTATGATTATGATCAAGTAATATAACCTCAAAGGGTTATGCTATACTATATTACAATCACAATGCAACCATAAACTAATAGTAAACTGCTCTAAGTCGGGTCAGTCAAAGCAGAAGTCAAACTTTGTGACTTTCGGTTGCGAACCGACCCTAGAACTGGAATTGAGAGGTCGAACATATTCCCACATATTCTAATAATTATTATCAACTTCTTTATGTGTCAAAAACATATTTGTAATATATAAAAACTCATATTATAATATTTATAAAATCTAACCTGTTTGACTTTTTAAAACATAAACGTTGACCCGTCAATTGACCTAGTAAACGTGATTCTTAGGAGGTGCCCTTTTAAGGGGTTAATACCTACCCAAATACGATCACTTAGCCATGTTCATTTTGAACAATGGCTAGACCATAATGGTCTTGACCAAAAGTCAAAGCATTTATCAAAAATGCTTGACTTATAGCTATTAAAACCCTATAAAAGAAAAGAGCAGAGATGGGACACTTACAGTGATCCAAGAGGAAGTTTAGAACTCAAACGGATGTTCCTAGATGACCAGGAACTTCCAAGAGTGTAATAGAGAGGAGAAAAGGAAATGAGCAAGGAATAGAGTGAACTTAGTGGGCTATTTATAGTTGCAGAGGGTGTATGAGGATGATGCTAGGTGTTCGAGGTGTTGTAGGATCAATACAAGTGGCTAGTTAGGTGTCAAGTGCTGCAAAAGAGTGGCAATTTGCAAGATACGTGGCATCTTGGCAGAAATTTTGGATTTGGACACTTTTGGTCCCTCAAATATAGTTTTATTAAATGTCATGAATTGTCCCTTGACTTATATTCAATGACATAATGACACAACTAGTTCTTTTCGTTCAACACGTGGTGTATTGAAGAAGGTTACAAATCACCGGACGTTAACGTGTGTTATACTATGTGCTTTAGTGACTTATAAGTGGTTACTAGCTTAGAACGCGACAAATGCGAGTTCTTATGGTTTTAGAGGCTAAATTAACTAAATTAGTAAAGTTAAAGGGTTGGTGATAATGTGGAACACTCAAGGATGGTAAATCAAGAGATATCACCTCAACCGGGAGTTGTTCGGATAGAAAGGTGGCTTGATTATGCAAGAAATACGAAAATAATGAAGTCTAGGGGCATCCGGGTATTCTTTGAAAGTCAAAATAATGAAAAATAAAGGCTTCTGAGCCTCGCCGTAGGCTAAGGTCACCAGTCCGTACTTACGGTTAGTATAATATATTTCAGCAAGTTAGAACCGTAGCTTACGATCCTTGACCATAGGTTACGACCAGGTTTGATTTTTGACCAGAAATGTCGAACCGTAGCTTACGGTGACCCTGGTATATGGAAATTTTGTGATTTTGACACGGCATCATCCGAGGGTAGGTACACGTGTCGGTATGTTACCGGATGTGAATTTTACGATGTGTGACACTAAACCATACCATAAAGAAGTTTCAACTAACACAATGGTTTATGCTAAATATACCGGTTTTACAAAAACATCGCTTTTTTGAAACATGCATGAGTTTCATGACCAGTGACGGGTGATGTGCGCAAAATGAAACATATAAAATACATCAAACAATGCATAAAGTCAACCTTTTTTCGGTACTAGTGCTGGAAAAAGCATGTTTCTTTGTTTACTTTTAAATTACAAGATCAAAAGAGCTTAAACAAAATAAAAGAAACAAATTAATAGCAGAAACCCACACAAATACAAAGAAAAAGGATTGACACAACCTGCCGAACCCCCATCCACATCCTAAACAACAAAATAACAAAGACAGAAGCTTAGGCACGGGGTCGTGCCCACCAGGTATGGGGTCGTGCCCAATCAAGATTCCTACAGAAAAAGACAACAACAACAGACAAACCAACACGGGGCCGTGCTAACCCAACACGGGTTGTGGTCAACTATAAGGTTTGTACAATCTGCAATAGTACAACAAGTACACTGACCACGGGGCCTTGCCATGACACCACGGGGCGTTAGTACAAGACCTGAATTCGGTAGTTAATGAATGAAGAGAAAAAGATGACCACGGGGCCGTGTCTCCAGATATTAATAGAGGTGCTTGGTTCAAGAGAAATGCATCCATTGACAAACCACTTCTCTCACACTTGCCATCAGTCCACCACCACTACAACATCAACACCCACCACCACCATCCATATTTCGTCTTTTAGAGTGTGTAGTAGTCTCGGGATCCAAGATTGATTGTAAGAGTTCTTGTCAAACAAAGGCCATGCTTAGCTAAATCTCTTACATCTTGGTGTAGACAAATCTTTTATTTATTACTTTTGATTTCCAGTCTTTGGAAACTTTTAAATTGGGTATGTATTAATGATTTTAATAACTAGTTTTTTATATTGAAAATGAACTTTCATTAAACATTTCTTCATGTTTTGTTGATTCACTCATTCGTGTCTTTACGGTTTATACAAAGCACGTTAACTACCTGGAAATGGGGTTAGAAGGGTGTTTAGATAAAGTTCTTGCCTCGTTCATTGTATAGATCATGCGAGTACTTGGTTCAAGCTTATTAGGACTTCCCTTGAGGCAGATAACATCAAAATCGAGGAAAGTAAGAACGGCTTGAACCCCTTATAAATAAACTACTATTAAAACTTTATCCGGCCTTGCGGGACTGTATCCCTACTGACTCAAACCAATATGGTCGAGGGTAACGTCGCCTTCACAAGAGGGGCCTACCACTTTTCGCATTAATAACTTATTTAATTATCTTTCGATATTTCGGCCTTGTAGGACTGTATCCCTACTGACTCATACAATATGGTCAAGGGTAAAGTCGCATTCACAAAAGGGGCCTACCACTATAACTAAGATAATATCTTAAAAAGCCCAAAGTGCGAAAATCATCGAAGGATATATAAAAGAGGAGTTGGAACCAAGTGATTCTTTCTTGTCTATTTGTTTTTACATTTTTAATTATAGTTTTTATCTTTTAAAACTTTCAAAACTTTTATCAAAATTTGGTTAGATTAGACGTTAACGATAATTCGGGATTAAAAATTCTTGTGTCATTGGACGACCTTGGTATATTACCATCACTATACTACGTCTACGATAGGTGTACTTGCCCTAATGTGTATAGAGTGGTAGTATTGTATCGTATTTATAAATTTAAAGCTTGATCAATGAGTAAAAAGTACTTATAATATAACAAAAATTATAACCACGCTCACGCACGTCAACAGGAATGTCCTAGCTACAATTAGGGACGGGATTTGTTACTACATCTACACATAGGGATTGGGTGGCCCTACATCTAAACAATGGACTGGATTGTCCTACTTACAAATATAAAATTGGATTGTCCTACATACAACTAATAGGACTGGGTTGTCCTACATACAAACACAAGGACTAGGTTGTCCTCTACTCAAATATAAGGGTCATAGGGTCCTTAAAACTGTACAATGAAGTACTCGCTACATATGGGAACTATAACAGCCTGCTAATCTACCGTCTTGAGTAAACGGTTTGGGGAGGCACTCTCTAGCATGGGGTTGTTATAGGCTCATGCGTGCATGTTGTCTTTGTCGTACGCGGACATTGACGGTTATACAAGTTTTACAAACACACTGTTTTCAATTGACATGCCAAGAAAAATGGTTTTGTTACATTTTCTCAACATTACTTGTACTGGTTATCAAAGATTTATTTCAAATCTTTTCGAACAAACTATGAACTCGCTAACTTTATGTTGATTTTTCTCATGTTCTTTCTCAGATAACATTTTCAAATTATGGCACGGTTGGAATAAGAGAACCGATGGGGATTCGAGTAAAGTTGTTCCCTTTGTTCCATCTACCTCTCGCTAGGGTAGTCCGAACTATAATGCTTATAAAAAGTAATGGGTAACCGATCTTAAGCTTTTTACAAAAATGTCTACTCCTACTCAGGATCCACGAAGTCGCCTAGAATCCATTCATGAGATGAAAAAGATCCCTTATATTTTTAGAAAAGACTTTATAACCAGTCTAAATATAAGTACGGCGACTTGTACCCGGTCAGAGTACTTAACGGGCGCTCACTTTATAGAAGTCTTAGCACATTAAATACTTCCGCTGTGCAATGAAGATACCAGTTAGATTACACCAACTCTGATTTTGACGAGTGTGACATATTAAGGTGAGATTATCATTTAAAGCACAAGTATTTAAGATAATGCATGAGAACATGATAGACATTATTTTCAATGTGTTTTGATTCATAAGGCTTGTATATTGATTCTTTTACATATCCACAACGCGGGCAACATCACAACTCGACTGAGGGTTTCTAAAACTCCGACTACAACAAAAATTATACCGTACTGTTAAGAGAAAAATGTATTTTACTTTTTTTAAACACTCGCATGTTAACAGAGAAAAATCAATTTTGTTGAAAATTAAATATGTTAAATATGTATACTATTTTATAGTATAAAGGTAAAATAGAAATTAAAAAATTAATAATAGAATTCTTCACTTGGTTGCCTTTTAATAAGTAAAAATATGCATAGAAATTTGTACTATAGGCTTTAATACAGGTAAAAGTTTAATAGTACAGTTAAGTAGTACAGGTTGTTATTCAATATCTAATAATGTATAACAGAAAATTACAAATAAATAAAAGCCTAGTTAGTTTCAATAAGTAATAATGTTGGGTTATTAATCAATGAAGTAGAATTGAAATTAATGGAGTTCAGTTGTTAATTATGTTAGTATATTAACTTAATGAGGATAATAAATTACTTATTTGATTTATAAACCACATGTATATCTTGAATTCAAAACAAACTAAAAAGTTTAGATGGTTACATGAAAAATATTATGGGGGCGAAAATGAAATTCGAAATAAAAACAACATTTGCCTTCTTCTTCCATGAAACGTTTAAGTTGAACGGAACCGGCAAAGAATTTCACTTTGATAAAATATAACCCATACTTTTTAGATCGTTTCATTGTTTATCATGAATTAACTACGAAAACCGACACTTGTAAATCCCTTATACGGATTGTACACGGTATTACAACCACTAATCGATTGCGGAAATAAAAATTAGATGAACAGAACAAGAACAAACTCTAATTAATCAACTTGCATACACCGAATGGTGTCTGATACAAGATATCTGAATAACAAACTAACTAGCCACCTGAACCCTAACCCCAATACATGTATTTATACTAATCTCAAAACCCACTAGTTACAACCCTAGGCCCATAAGGCTCTAGGAAGCCCATTCCTTCACCCTTAGCCCAAAATGCAACACTAATGTGTAAACCTTTTAGCTAGGGGCCCAACAATCTCCCCCTAGGTTTGCAACATTAGGCGATTAATCCTTCGGTAGCGCATCAACTCCATCCTGCCAGCTATAATCCCTGCAACTATCGCCGTCCAATCTTTAGCACATGCCTCATACAACTCTGCTATTTGAATCGGATTCGCTGCTAGAACCTGTAGATCTTCATCGTCAAAGCTCACTAAATCAACCACATCGTTCACACGAAAGGCTTTCTCTTTAGTCACAATCGTCACACTCCCGACCTTCGGATCATACATCCAAAAGTTAAAATTCTTCAAAATGCTATTGGGAAATGTTGGAGCGACTGGTATCACTAGTTCCTTATAAATTGGAGGCCACATCACAGACTTAAATCTTCTGCCAGTTCTCGCATCCCTAACACCTTTAGCTTCCCGTAGATACGGTTCAGCTGTCTTCATCGTTTTGAATCCATTCTTCACCTCTTGCTCCAGCTTCTTGAAAAATCTCCAACCTGGACCACGCTTAGTCGTATCAGTGTCAGTATATGGAGCCCATAGAAGATCAGTCAACGCAACTTTCGTCCCGGTCTCAAACTGGGACTCCTTGGAGTAATATTCGCGTGTACCGTCTTGTCGAACAATTAACCACATCTTCTTAATATGATCATAAGTCCAGCTCAGCACACCTGACTTACTCCCAACCTTACCGTAGTAGCTAGATCCAAGCTCCATGACAAATCTATCAGCTTCTCTCTTCTCAGCAGCTTCATGATGATGTTCAACATTCATAGGATCATCAACTGGATCAGAAAACTCACGTCCAAACTTTTTCTCCAACTTCGCCTTTAGATCGAAAACCATAGTCATCAATAACAAAACATCACCCTGAAGTTGGTCTATCGTCAGATCGCGCGCATCTAATCGAGTCTGTAGAGAAACTATCTGTGCATCTTTAAGAATAACCTCCTGCTCAAGTACTACCACTCTCTTCTTCAGATCGACTACATCAACATCTTCCTTATCACTATCAACCCCGCTGAATTCAAATGTTCTCTTTTCAGATCGTCTCAAATACTCAGTATCTTCATCCTGGCCACTACCAGAACCACTAACCCCTGCCCCCGAGCTTCCAGGGAACCTTCAGAACTACCACTACCACCACCAAAATCCATCATCTTAAGTACAGATTCAGCTGGAATGGACACGACAGTAGACTGAGTGGTAACAAGAGGAACTGTCGGTTCTTCAGCATTGACAGGCTCAACAGTGGAAGTACCGGTCAAAGATACAGTGACCGAGGATGTAACAGTGATTGGTTCTTCAGTAGTCTCATCAATATGAGCTTCGGTTTGTATCTGGACTTCTGTATGAATGGGTTCTTCGGTTGCTTCTGTTCGTCGCCTTTTCAATAACGGTACTTCCACTTCTTCAACATCTTCAGCTGGATCAGCTTCAGCAACTGGGATATCGGAATGAAGCAACACGAGAGGAGAATTCCCTTGCTGCTTCTGAATCTCCTTTAGATGTGCAATAAGAGCTGCTAAGTTCTCAGTGGTAAGCCCTTGTAGCTCTGGAATCTGATGAACGTCAAATTCTGTAATAGATTCCAACAGAGCTTCTTCCTCATAAGTATTCTCATCAGAAACTAAATCTTCAATCTCAATCTCTTTCTCTATCACCGGTACATCATGCTCTTCGGCCACCATAGCATTTATCGGCTTAGGTGCTGGGATATCCTAACCAATCACCTCAGCAAATTTCCCAAACTTCTTCAATGGTATACGTCCAATAAAAATTGTCTTTGATGTCAATCTATTCTTCTTCGTCGTACCAAAAATAGTCGGACCCATAGGCTTCATATTCAGCAAGTTCGTATCAGAAGCATCTTTAGCTAGATCAGAATAACGGGCATCCAGAATCAGCTGTACAAATCGAGGATACAACAAAAACATCTTCTTCTTCGCCTGCTCAAGAATCTTCTTCATATTCTCGAAAATATAACCAGAAAAATTATATTTCCAATCCATCACCAAAGATACTATCGCTGAAGTCTGCGTCTGGTTCGGCTGATCTAACCCACCCTTGTTCTCCGATACACACTGCATAAAAATGTGAACTCTAATCTCAAGTATGCCGGGAACATCTTCTTCAACAACGGTGGATAATTTCCCTCATAACTCATCTCTGTCAATACCGGCATTAACTTCTCCTTAGCATATAATGTCGGATAACTTGCTACATCTGTAAACTTCAACACATCTTGAATACATGCTTCGTTCACGACAATCTCCTTCCCCTTAATAGAAGAACTAATATAAGGCTTCCCGTCAGCACCCCTCAGATGAAATCTCGCCCGCTCCCAAAACATATGCACTAAATCACGATAGATAACCGGATTCGCTCGGAGTGCATATGTGATCCTGCAGTCATTCAGACCCACCATCATAGACTTGAAGTCTTGGAAAAACTCCACTGGTGGATCCGACAGATAACCCACCTGGTTATGAACTGCTCTTTAACCAATAAAAAATCATCAAAAGCCTCTTCAGCCATTTCTGTCAGAAGAACAACAGATTAAACCATACTCAGCAAAACATTTACTAATCAAACCAGACATCCAAGTTAACATAAGTTAACTGACCAATTTCAAACTAAGAGGTCAAAAACCTATTAGTTCAAAAACTGATTGATAGATCAGTAAGCAGGTCAAGGAAAAGGTCATTAGAAAATTTGACAGGTTCAAGGTTCAATTGAAGGTTTATTTTAAAGGTTCAGCTTTAAGGTTCAGTACTCAATCCAGAAGGTTCAAAACAATCCAGAAAGTTCAATAAACATTTCAGAGAGTTCAAACACTGAGATCTGGAATCAAAAGGGTTCAAATAGGAATCCAAATGAACCCATTATCATCTCAGATGAATGCCATCCGAAATGGAATCCGATTTCATCCATCTCGGTTGGATACAAATCCGAGATGGAATCCGGAATGCACGGTATGTTGAAGTTTCATCCGAGATGCTTAATTATATGAAGATTTGAAGATTAACATTTAATTTGATGATTAATGAGCATTTTATACCTAATTTTGAGGTAATTCGGATGAATACGAAGCAAATCTAATTCGGATGATGATCAGAGTATTCCGAAAGAAAATTTTTAGTGACTGATCCGAAATGTAACAATGATACTCTGATATACTATTCCGGAATGGGCTTGTGTAACATCCGTCAAAAACCGGATTTACCAAACCCGCTTCGTTTATTAACCGAACAACCAGTTAAAAATTTCGTGCGTATTTAATTCCCAAATTAATTTTAAACGATACATAATTAATAAGTATATTAAAATATAAAATTTATTTTTGAAAATGTATTAAAAATAGTGAATTAAAAATAATATGCTGAAGCCGGGATTCGAACCCGGGTCAGCCGGGTCAACGGGTCAGCACAGCTTTAACACACACACATCCAACCGCTCCGCCACTCGTGATCTTTGTTTACATATTGAAACAATTAATACATAAGTTAAATCTGGAAATCAAAACACAGTTACACAACGCGCCCAAATCCGCTCACGCCGGAAATCCCGACAACTTCGTCAAATTTTGCCGTTTCTTTTTGTCATAACGCTTTCATTAACAGTAAGATCAGTTATAACCGAAGAATCCATCAATTTCATTCATTACCTTAAATTTCTATTCAAAACCGAAAAATACAATTATCCGGGAGTTATACTTTATTCATTCAGTGAGCTCGCGAGTTTTATCAAAATCACACTCTTCATTTCGCTCAGAAAACTTCGCCGGAAGTCGCCGGAATTCTCTGAAAATTTACCGGAAATTTTCACCGGAAAACCGAGTTCAATCCATCTCTTCTTCTTACCCAAAAATAAGATCATAGGACTCATACTGACATCACTCCCACTCACCTTAAACCTTTGAAGAATCTCTGTCGCAAGAAATTTCACTCGCCGGAATTCTCTGCAAGTCGCCGGAAAACCGAGACTTTCATCTAGACGGTAATTACCTCGACTTTTCTGTTTCATTCCATTATTAGACAAATTCTAACATCACTCCATCACTCAGAATCAACCCCAGACGACATTGCCGGACTTTCTGTTTTCACCGGAAAACTTCTGGATTTTTCAGAAACTCGCTGTTAACCGGTATGATCATTCAAACATACTGATAATCATTACTCATTAGTTCAATTTCACATCTAATCCCTCCAAACTGTTAATTGATTCTAACAGTCGAAGGTCACCAAAACAGAGCCGAGATCTTCGCCGGATTTTCTGAAGAAGACGATCTGTTCGGTACTTTCTTTCCCCAAACTCTTCGGTTCAATACTTTTCAATTGTTCATCTTGTTCATTAACCAATTAATCAAGTAACAGTTGCTTTGACCGATATCTGTGTTTTGAACGAAGAAGACGAAGTTCAGTTATGTTATAAGATTAATTAAAATCAGTTTTATTAACGGGTTAGACACACAGTCCAGCGGTGGACTGTGTGCAAACAAATACGTACACGTCCCGAGTTCGATTCTTGACACACGCACCTTCGCAGTAATAAAATGTCCTTTTTTTTAAAACTGAACCGGGTTAACTCCGTTAGATGTTAAGTATAATAAAAATCTGTATATTAACCAAGTTAGACACACAGTCCAGCAGTGGACTGTGTGTAACATTAAGTCACAGGTCCCGGGTTCGAGACCTGTTGACGACACCGGTCCGATGATTTAAAACATTTTTGAAAATAAAAGAATTTTGAATAAACTGAGTTAGTATATAAATATAATTAAAAACAGAAATAGTTCGGGTTAGACACGTAGCTCAGTTGGTAGAGCTGCGTGCACGCGAACGGGAGGTCTCGGGTTCGAGCCTCACCCGGCGCATACATTTACACAATAAAACCGGTCAACAAGTCAACGGTCAACAAGTCAAACTGTCAAAAAGTCAACATTTTTTATTATTTTTATTTATTTATTTTATTTAAAAATCAATTAAAAATACTTAAAAATAACATTTTTAAAGTTAGAAAATAGCCTAAAACTCACAAAAATATATCCAAAAATCCTATTAAAGTTGTTAATAAAATCCATTTATTTACCTTACTTTTCGTTATTAATTAGGTTAGTTTTTCCTCGTCGATCAATCCTCTAAACTCGTGCGCATTCAACATCATCAACCGAACGCACCCACTGTGAGTGAATCTCTACAAATTCCGCGTTTAAATCACGTTTTTGGGGTGTATCATGTGTCTTACTATTTATTATATTTAAATCATTGTGCATACATCATATCATGAATAAATGTGTATTCAGTTTGTATAAACTGTTTGTGTGGTTATTGTTTAGATTTAATTTATTATTTTCAGTACATGCAATTTCATAGGCCGCCGCTCCCCATTACATTATGAGCGTTGAGCATGTTCCCCATTACATTATGAGCGTGAACCTGGCGTGCCAACATACGATCGGCTCCGTTTGATTGAGCCTTGATCGCACAGACATTTATCATTTTCAGTACATGCAATACGATCGGCTCCGTTTGATTGAGCCTTGATCGCACAGTTTCATTCATGTTATATATTTATGCAAGTTGATATGTTATTGTATGCTGTTGGTTTGTTAAGGTATGTTATTGTTTGTTGTTGTTTGATATCGTATGCTATGGTTTGTTATTGTATGCTAATTGTTGTTATTGTATGTTTATTTACGTTTGTTCATATATGAATATTGCACAATTTTTCCATATTAAATACAACAAGAAATAAATAATAAATGTTTTTCTAACAAGGTTCACTCGCCAACTTTTTGTTGATCCAAAAACCATTTTTACACATGATACAGGTGAACAGGATGAAGCAAGGAAAACATAGGAAATGCCTTAGAAGAAAATAATGAAGTCTAGAATGATGTGTAGAACATGATGTAATTAGGATCGTATGTTTCCCTTTAAATTGTAATAATAAATATGAAATGTTATAATAAATGTCATGAGCTTTGATGATAACCCAATCATGCCCCGATCACCTTTTCCGCTGCGGGTCGGGGTGTGACAGCTTGGGCCTGAGAATTTGGGCCCTAGTCAATCTGGATCCAACTGAACATCATCCGATTTCCAATTCGGATACAATCCGGAATGGGCTTAGTCAAAGTTATTTAGGCCCAATCTGAAACAGTAACCAGTCCAAAACGGTCAAAGGAGGAGGGTCCCAATTCGGTCAATGGGCCTATCCGGAATAGGTCAGAAGGCCCAATCCGGAACAGTGCCATAATGGGTCCAAGACTGTTCAATTTTAAAATTTTCAAAAATTCTATTGGATTAAGCCCAATTCCAAAACTCAGTAGGCCAATCCAATACCCCTTGACATAAATCATCTAACACAAAAATCAACAGTTTAAACTAACCGAGCAACCAAACAGACTTTACCAAATATACATAAATAAGCAAAGCATTTAAACAAAATCAATACAACATATACACAGTTTTGCTATGGGATCAAATCGTTTTCAGGCAGACTAAGGAACACTTTTCATTGTGAGCTTGGTCAGACTGGTCTAAACGATTGCCAATATATTTGTCCATTTAAACCTAGCGCTCAACCTTCTATTTTTTTCTTTATGATATGCTTAAGGTAATGTTATACTATAATACACGTGTGTCCCACTCCATGACATACTCCCGCGATCAAGGTAAGCACAATGGTTTATGGCGTTTTGGTAACTTATACTGGAATCATCCTAGCTTTACAATGTTAGACCATTGATCACATGTATGCACCATCGTGCAATCAAAGTTTTCAATGTTTTGTGTCCAACGAGGGTGAGACATGCACCTTTTAGTGCGTATTTTGCTTTTAGGAGCAATTAAGGTTTTTGTCCAAATTTAGATCTTTTAAGATATCCGGGCTGTGTCTAGGTCTGCATATAATCTAGATGCAACAGAAGGACAGCCAAGATATCCCAGGATGACTCAATATATAAACACCTAACACCTTAAATGTTGGCCAACTATCAACGCAAGATTTAAGACCATAAAATCATATGCCGATGGTGTGTGACCCACTAGATATATAGTTCCTTATGTTTATATCATTTAGCTTATAATATCCGTTTGAAATCTAAGCCTATCAACATATCGCTTTTGATCCAATTCATTCCAACTACAACACCTTACATGTGTTAGCCAAAACTTCTATCACTAGAAATCATTTCATTTCTTAATCATTGCAAAACTGTTTGAAACTATTTTTGTCATTTTATGAATTTTTTAATGTTTTTGTGTTTTTCTAATTTTTCAAATGTTTTTGTATTTTTGTGATTTTTCTCCTCCTAAATTTGTGCATATAGACGAACAAATTTACAGGCAAACAAAAAGAAAGGAAAATGAAAACAAACTAAAAAAATAGATAAAGGAGGCTCAGTTAGAAAACTAGATCATTTAGAGAAGATCCACAAGCACTTGAAAAAGCGTGTTGCTAACGGGTTTCGTGAACAAATCCGCAACATTTGTATCGGTGTGGATTTGCTCAAGTTTAACGAGACCCTTTCATAGCAATCACGAATAAAATGAACTTTGATGTTTATGTGCTTGGTTTTGGAGTGAAAAACAGGGTTTTTGACGATTTGGAGAGCGGCATCATAATCACAATAAATTTTTGTGTTTAGATAAGTTAAACCGTAATCCGAAGCTGATGCTGCATCCATAAAACCTGGGAGAAGTAAGCTAATGCTGTGACATATTCTTCTTCCGCTGTAGAAAGCAAGACCGTCTGCTGCTTCTTGCATTGCCAAGAGATCAATCTATCTCCCAAGAATTGGCATCCAGCTGAAGTTGATCACATGTTCCTGTCTGTACCTCCAAGATTACTGTCAGAGAAGCATACAGTTTAAATTCAGAATTTTAAGATACCAGAGCCCCAGTGACGGTGCCCCTTTGAGTAACCTAAAAATTATTTTAACAGCATGTAAATGAGAGAGTTTAGAAGTAGCCTGATATCGAGCACACTGGCAAACGGCAAACATGATGTCTGGCCGACTTGCCGTGAGATACATGAGTGAACCAATCATAGACCGGTACATGGTTGGAGTGACAGACGTTCCTTCTGCGTCTTCATTCAACAGCGCCGTTCAGCGACATGCAAAGCCATAGGCTTTGAAACTGTAAGCTTGAATTTGGCAAGAACGTCATTGACATATTTTCCTTGATGGATCAAGATTCCTTGTGAGCTCTGACGAACTTGAAGACCCAAAAACATAGTCATCTCCCCCAATGAACCCATCTCGAATTTCTTCTTCATGACCTCTTCAAATTCGCGACAGAACCCATCATTCGTAGAACCAAAAATAATATCATCTACGTAAATTTGAACAAGAATGATGTCCTTGTCAACACGTTTGATGAACATAAGTTTGATCAATGGTTCCCCGGGTATATCCATGAGCAGGTAGATGCTCTGTTAGGCTTGCGTACCACGCACGAGGCGCTTGGTGCAACCCATACAAAGCTTTTTCCAACTTGTATAGTCTGGCTTGTCAGGATCAGTGAAACCCGGTGGTTGCGCCACGTATATCTCCTTATCATGCCGTAAAGAAACGCAGTCTTGACATCCATTTGATAGACTGTGAAGTCCATGTATGATGCATATGCCAAGAAAATGCGAATGGCTTCCAATCTAGCCACCGGTGCATAAACTTTATCGTAATCCAACCCCTCGATCTGGTGAAAACCCTGAACAACCAGCCGAGTTTTGTTCCTCACAATCACACCAATATCATCCTGTTTGTTGCAAAATACCCAACGAGTTCCAAGAGCATGTTTTCCCTAAGGAAGCTTCACCAATTGCCATACCCCAAGTTTCTCAAATTGATTGAGTTCTTCATGCATAGCCTCAACCCAGCCTGGTTCCTGTAAGGCAACATCAATGCTTTGAGGTTCAATTTGTGAGATAAGACAAGAGTAAAGACATGTATTGATATCTCCTGATTGATTGCGAGTCTGAACTCCAGTAGTAACAGGACCAATAACATTTTCAATCGGATGATCGCGTTGTAGACGTTGTGGTATAAGCGTAGCAGGAACATGGAGATCTAACTGCAAGTTTGTAAAGCTCTGCGAGGCGACTCCAGATGGCTCCCCCTTATTAGTTGCACAAGTGGCTATGTTGACTGATGAATCAACATAATAGTCTGGTGGTGTAGGATCAGAAAACTGAAATGAACCTAAGACATCAGGAGTTGTAGCTCCTTCATTTGTCACAAGAGTTTCTGTGTTTGGAACCTCAACTTCAGGGGAACCCGTTTGAGGAATCTATTCAGAAACAGTTTCCTGATCTGCGATGTTGGTGGGGTGTAGACACAGCTTCATTGAATCCAGGTGGATCCACACTCAGCTGCTTGAAAGATTCTTGCAGTTGTTCAGCATCTTCATCATCCTCACTTAAGATAGGCATTCTTGGGGGTTCAGAACTTGTGGCTATACCTGCAGGCATATCAGAAGAGACATCAATAGATTTAAATAAAGAGGAATAATCATAGACCAGTCGGGACCAATTCATGTGTCCTTGGGATTCTCCTCCAACCAACCCACATTGTAGGTTTCAACTACCATTTTCTTGATCTTCTTGAAGACACGATAAGAAGTGTTCTTAGAGTAACCGACGAAGATGCATGGATCTCCGCGTGATTCAAATTTTCCCTTAGCATCCAGAGTAGAAGAACACAGGGGCATCCGAGTTTGCGGAAATGTTTGACCGAAGGTTTGTGACCTTCAACCACTTCATATGGCGTTTTCATGTGCCTTTTGTTAATCAGGGCATGATTCTGAATGTAGCAAGCGGTATTGACTGCTTCTGCCCAGAAAATAAGAGGTAGTTCCGATTCGACCAACATAGTGCGTGCTGCTTCAATGAGTGTGCGGTTTCTACGTTCCGCAACCCCATTCTATTGAGGAGTTCTGGCTGCACTGAACTGTCGATCAATTCCCTTGGAGGAGCAAAAAGAATTCAAAATGGCGTTCTTGACATAGCCTTCACTGTGGTGTCTGCCTGGTTTTCCATTAGGGTGATAAACTGTTTGACTAACTCAGTTGTTTCACTCTTTTGTGCCAGAAAGAATACCCAAGTAAACGGGAGTAGTCATGAATGATAACCAGACAGTATGCCTTCCCGCCAATGCTCAGAATATCAGTCGGACAAAAAAGATCCATATGAAGCAATTCTAAGACTTTTGACGTTGAGGGTGCGGGTTTCGACTTCGTGGCTTTCGATGTTGTTTCCCACAAGCACACGATTCACACTTTTCAATCTGCATAAAATCCCAATAGGCAGATCTCTGACTAAACCACCTTTTGCAGGTCTGTTGAGATTCTTCATGTTGATGTGTCCTAGTCGGTTGTGCCACAACATTGCATCATGCTCAGCGGTCGACGAGAACAAACATGTAAGCTTGTTTGTGGGGGCCTTGTTCATATCGATAACGTAAGCATTTCCTTTGCGTTCAGCTTTGAGAAGAATCCATTCATCAGGAATAATGAGGCCTGGTTTCAACACATAGCAACCTTTCTTTGTAAAGAGCACATCTAAATGATTATCACAGAGCTGAGACACACTCAAAAGACTGCGCTTCAACTCTGGAACATAGTTCACGTTCTTGACGCTGAGAGCTCCATTGCACACCGTCCCTCTCATCGTTATCTTTCCCGTTTCACCACCTGTGAAGGAGACAAACCCGCCATTGAAAAACTGAATGTCATTCAACTGCGAGATGTCTCTTGTCATGTACCTGGAACAGCCACTTTCGACATACCAAAGTCTGACGAGAGTCCTCCAAAGTTGTTCCTGCACATTTCAACAGGTTTAGTTAGAAGCTGCAACCCAGGCCATTGTCGATCTGGGTGTTCCATTTGCATCAACATAAGTGACCTCACGAAAAATTAAATTAATTGAGGATGAGATCGGTGATGCTTTTGATTTTTCCAATTTTGGGACAGAAGGCTGGGCCTTGGTCAAAATCTTAGGCCTCTAGGCTAGCGAGTCAGACTTCTGCACACCTTTCGGAGTGCTAGAAGGATTCAGAGAACCTGAAGGTTTTAGAGATTTTTTACTTTGTCTCTTGGCCATGTCCAGTCTTGATCAGAGGGCTTAGCCGGAGCAAATCAAGCCTGATGTAGGCGATTAGGCATATCTCTCTGAATTTTCGAAGATATGGCGTTGAAAGGCATAAATGCATTTTGACTGTTTCGTGCAATATGCCCGGAAAACCGCAGGTGAAACAGGTCTGCCTCTTCTGGAAGAAGAGAGTCCGTTCAGCCTGAGAAATTCTAGGCAGCTTAGCTGGCAGTTTCTTACTTGATGGTACTGACGGTTGGCACAAGGTCTTAGTCTTGGCTGTAACCTTCTCACAACATCAGCACACTTGTAAGTTTTATGATTTGAATTAGATGGTTTGGAGTTGGTAGACTTAGGCAAAATTTTAACTGATGCATGTTCAGCTGATGGCTTTACAAATTCACTTTGGGGCTGCTGAGTCCATTTCTCAAAATGAGGAACTAAATCAGCAGCAGCCTTTTCAGTAGGCTAAGGCGCCTGATTGGTTTTCTTCTTTTTGGATCTACGTGTTCTCCATTTTTTTTATTAGATTTCAAACCATTTTGTTTGGCGGATTCTTCAGAGGAGACGGGTGATACAGCAGGGACATCCTTTTCTGAACTGTTAGAAGATGAGCTTTGATCGTTAATAGCAAAAGGAATCTCTATATTTTGAAAAGTTTGAGATTCCGATTCAGATTCAGTTACAAAAGTTTTATCTAAATCATCAAAGGGAGATTGCTCATTTTCTGTCATTTCAGAATCAGTCAACCGATCTTCATTTGAAGAATCTGATTTGCCCGATTCTTCTGGTACTTTTTATCACAGAGTCGGTTGGTTGGTTGATTTTCTCATTTTCAACCCTAGGAATAGCATCAACAGGCGGGGCTTCGTCAGAAGAACTTTCAGTCTCTTCAGTGGATTATGAGGAAACCAAATCATTTGTCGATGTTGTACCTGTAGCAGAAGTTATCTTTTCATCACAAGAGTTATCACATGCATTATCAGAATTCATAACATCAGCATTAGATGCAAAACCAGAATTAAAAACGTCTAAGTTATCAACACAACCAACATTGTTCGAGAATTTAGATTGTTCAGCAAGAAAAAGATTCAAAATGTCAAAAGCAGGTTTATAAAAATCATAATCAGCAGCTGAATTGTCCGAATTTGAATTCAGACATTCTTCTTTATCACCATCTGTAATATCCTCAACTAATATTTCTTCTGCACATGAAGTAGAAGCATTAGTAGCGTTCACTGTGTCAGTTTCAGGAGGATTTTCTTGTTTTGATTCTTTAAGTGGTGTCGTTGCCTCTTCTTTAGGCGTCATTTTCTCCAAACCATCTGAACTACAAGAGGGGGTGTCACCAGATTCTTGCGAAAATGGTGTGGAAGTGAAAAAACCAGCATCCTTCTTGAGTTCAGTTGGCTTAGAAAACTTTGGGTAGTAGGGCTTCCACGGTTTTGAAAAGTAATCTGAGGGCTTACCATACATTATATTTTCTTCATTTTCTAGTTCTACCTCAGAATCAGGCATTCGTGTGTAGTTATGATTATGTGGTGGAGGAGCCCTATTATACCCAAGGCCTTTTGTTTGGTTTCTGATATTCAAGCTGCAGATTACACAAGTCCTTGACCAGCTTGCTAGAAGTTTCAATTTTTTTAGTATTTAATTCGTTTTCTTGAAACTTTCCTATCAAGGAATTTAGCTTGGCTAAAGCTGCTTGAAGTTCTACGTCCTTTTCAGCTAATTTTAGCTTATAATCGTATACCCAACATTGCTGTTGGTTCAAGTCAAGCTTTAGCTGAGCTATGTCTTGTTTCTATGCTTCGACCTATTCCATTAGAAGCTTGTTCTTATGTTTAAGGGCGATATTCTGCAATGCGGCTTGTTGATATTCAGCTACAAGAGTTGAATTATGGGCGTGCATTTGTGATAATTTAAAACAATAGCTATCTGAACAGAGAATGCGATTTACCGTTTCTGAGAGATCAGGTGTCTCAGCTGTCTGCACCATCATGCAATGATTGCTGTTTTGGAAAGATTCAGTCTCCATCTGAGCTGCAGCATCTGCCCAGTTGAACCCTTCGTGTTGCTCGAGGGACTTGAAGGAGACTTTGAGGGAGAGACGGGCACGAGCTGTCTGTCATTTTTTGAATATCTGCCACTCTGGATGAGACATATCCAGTTGGCGTCTTCTTGATCATGCCCACATCAGCATCCCAGCTCTTGGGCAAAAAGTTCAACGGCTGTCTATTCATAGCACTGTTTGTAAGAGAGATTTCAGCTGAAATCATCTGAGACATAAGCTTCACGTATCTTCGAATTTGATTCTCAATGGTTTCTCCATATATGTGGTTAAATGTTCAGCTGATTAACTCGATTTGCTTTCATATCAGCATTTCCCTCATAGAGATTCTGCAGTTCGCTCCACACCTCCTTAGTCGTCTTGCAATTTCTGACAGCTATAGAGATGTCGGGTCCGAGTGCCATAGTTAGAAATGTTGAGGTTTTCTCATCTTCTTCGATATGTTCACGTCTTGAGCCACAAATGACTAGGTTTGGGAATCTTTGTGTCCGAATCTTCAGTAGTGCTATAAACTATGGTTCGAGGACCATTCAAACCCCCGGCTCTTTAGCATTGTAGTATTGCTCAAACCTGAGCTTCCATTCATAATATTCGTCACCATATAGCAGACAGGGCACCTTTGTAGAAGTGCCAATGACTTGGTCAACTCTTGATGAAGAGCCAGCGTCTGCGACTGCAAAGTTGCCAGGGTGGCATTTGTCAGATCCTAGCTGTCATGTAACTGTTTATTTTTAATTTTACCAAGTAAAATTAAAGTTATTTTTAAAATCTGATTATGAAAGTCCTTAATGAGTCCGAGATAGTTGTCTGAAATAAGAATCTGAAACAGTAATCCGGAATGCTATCAGAGACAAAGCAACATGTAACACCCCAAAAACGGGTTTGGTATCAAACCACGTTAATATTAAAGAGCGGGAAAAACACCGTTAATGGTAAAAGTGAACCCGTAAACATAATAACTAGGAACAAATTAACATATTTAATAACATGTATATGAATAACAAGACAATGAGTTGTAGTCTCATTCACAATTAAAAGTAAACTTGAGGGACCAAAGCTGCCACAAAGGGAAACTTGTTTTATTAAAACATAAAATTAACACATAATACACACACTTAGTGTGTGTATATGTTGACCATCAGAGGGTATAACAAGGGCAAACCCTTGTTGATCAAGAAACATCAAATTAAAGGACGAATCGAACCCAGAATCAGTGCATGAATGCATTCTAATGATCACCCGAACTAGGGGGTCATGAGGTATGTCGAAAATCCTAATTTGGTGACATAATGAATTTAAGTAGATTCATGGATTTCAATCCATGTATGAATTTCAGTTATTGAAAAAGATAAGGGATGAACTCCTGCTTAGGAACAAACCCTTATTGAACAATTTTGTAATTTGAATAAGTGTTCATGTATGACTTAAAGTGGGTTTTTGACTATATGATGAAATTGATAATTTGGAGTGTTTATAATCATCATACTTGTATGTATGTGTAAGATACTCGAACAAATTAGAGATTCGAGTAAGTAATCATACATGACTTGAAATGGGTTTTGTATGATATAATGAAAACTAGTGCTATGTAAATGTTAATAGGTGTTTGAGATCATGTTGTTTACTATTTAGTGTGTAGAATTTGATTATATTAGGTATTCGGATGAATATCTAGTAATATGATGAGATGAGTAGTTTTGTGATAATGAAACAATTCCAAGTTCTTGTGTAATTATCGATAGATTAGCATATGATTGTAGAAACTATGTTAATTTGATATTGAAATTTGCATGAACTTGGATTGGGAAATGTAGCTATAATGGTGGCCTAAGAATAGCGCTTACCGGGTAATTAACGAAATGCCTAAAGGGGTTGTTAAACTTATTCGTGAGTTTGTATGTATAAATAGGCAGTTTGACTTTTAAATGTCAAACAGACCTATAATAAGATCGAATGATAGATTTGATATAAAATTCATAAGGTGGAATAGTCGTTTAAATGATGACTAACCTAGCCATCTTGCGAATGATAAATGATAGTTTGACGCTTGACAAGCTAGGTGGAGGCTTGGGAAGAAGCGGGTCAAACGGATCAAGTACGCGGAAAAGCATAATCAGATTTCGAGGTAAATAAAGCTTACATCCTTAATATAATAAATCTACTTATATAATTGACTAAGAATAAGCGATTTGGTATTCGGAATGAGATATGAAATACAAGGTTCCGACGTGAATCGATACGGGTCGGAACAAGTGAAAATGGTAATAAACCATATTTGATGGTAAAAGGGTAAAACAGTGATTTAGTCATGTAATAACAAGTAAACAAGGAATTCGGAAAAAGTTACCTTATGGTGTAAGTGATAGGAATAAAAAGACTAAAATGGCAATTCAGTCACGAGTTGACAAATAAATATTAAATTTTGAAGTAGACACCCTATGGCGTATGCCATAATGGATCGAACAAATTGAGAAGCGAATTTAAGTAATATGATCATGTCGTATAAACTGAAACGGATAAATGGTGAGATGGTAAATAAATACCATCTCATAATGATAAAATGGTTGTTTAGACCGAATGGGTCAAATGGTGTGGTAATCACCATTTAATAATAATATCTGATGAACGCTTGTCGAGCTCTGTGTTCACAGGGAAATGGCGTTTGGTTCGCATCGCTATTAGTTAGTAATTAGTAGTGAAGGTATTTACGGGTCAATGCTATGACTCGAGCCAGGTATGTGTAATGGGTCAAACTCTCATTGAGGAATTTAAGGTCCGATGAGAGTTAAACGAGTCATGAAAGAATATTGGATTACCTAAAGCAAGGTAAATCTCATAATCTAAATGGTAGACATCACGTTCATAGGAACCTAATGATTTTAAATAAGATTACGATTTAAATGTGATCTTTCGGTCAAATCATGCGATTGAAAGTCCTTCGTCGTAAAAGAGGGGTCTAAGTTAACAAAAATGCCCTCGAGTGATAAAGCAAGTAAACGACCTTGAGGGTAGTTTAAAAATGAGTTTTATAAGAAAGTTCACCCTTAAGGTAGTGTAATAGCAAATGGCATAAGCCGTTTTGGCTTAATGCCTCATATTGGGTCTTTTTCGTAAATTGTCAAACCGAAGGGTAGAATTTGAAAAATTAACATTTTCTTTAAGCAATTCACCACAAGTATAGTTGTGGTGGAAGATAATTAGATATTTTAGTATGAAAATGAGAAACAGGATAAGAGGAAGTGAGATTTAAGTTTATATGCTTAAATCTCTTAATGGGTCAAAATGAATAAACGCATAAACCAAGAGTGAATGCGTAATTCATAAGAATTAAGAATCCAGGCTAAGGATTTCAAGCTAAATATGTAGGTAAACAATTTACGGACATATAGAAACAAGTTTCATGGGAAACCAATGAAAATTGAATGAGTTACGGAAGTTTTCGTAACTAAAACGACAAAATTTGAAAAAGGCTGCAGCAGCCCACCGTAAGCTACGGTGGCCTACCGTAGCTTATGGTAGGCATCTGCTGATCAAGAACAGAAAGCCTTGACCGTAAAACAAAAGTCACATACCGTAAGCTACGGTCTGGAGCCGTAGCTTACGGTGGGGACCGTAGCTTACGGCGGGGAAATTTTAGAAATGTTGTTTTTTTTTATGTTTTGGGCCTTCGGGCTTATTCGGTTATGTTATAATCTATTTATAACTAACGTATGTTATAAATTATGAAATATAGGTAATGATTGGGAACACCGGAGAAGGACCAAGCTCTATGAAGAACCGAACACGATCAAAGCTCAAGCTTCCGCACTTGGTTTTGTTATTACGAAACTAATTAATGACGGCATGTTATAATGTTTATGAATTTTAATAAGTTTGAAAATATGTTTGAACGTATATTCGCATTTGCATATTTAAATGCGAAAATATTTAATAGAAATTTCAGTAAAATAAGATAGGGTCTTACACAACAGTAACTCGGATGAATCTGAAATGCTTTCTTGATCCGAGATGTAAAGTCAATCCGGAATGGAGATGAAATCTGGAATAGAGAATGATCCGAATTGCAAAAGATCCGAGATGAATGCCAATCCGGGATGAGAGGTTATCCGAAATAGGAAAACAGATCCGGAATGGAGGCCTGATCCGGAATAATAGTCTGATCCGAAATAAGAACCCTTATCGAAATCAATAGTGTTCCGAAATTCCTGCAAACAGATAAACACAAGTTAATTTAAACAGTGATCCTTATCCGGAATGCGAGTAATCCGGATAAGGTTGTCGAGAAGTCCGATGAACAGTTGTCCGAAATCAATCCGAGATGGATGATCTTCTTCGTGTTCTTCGGGATCTTCAACGATTCCGGATCCGAATTGCTTGAGTCTCCTTCGATTGTCTCGAAACAGTAGCAGTCCGAGATGAGAAAACAACAACAATCTTAAATAGATCTTCAACAGTGATATTCCGAGATGACTAACAGCAACAGTTCTTCGAGATCTGAACAGTTCTTCTTCAGTCCGTGACACCGAGAGCTTGTATCGAACAGCAGGCTCTGATACCAATTGTAAATCCTTTATACGGATCTGTACACGGTATCACAACCACTAATCGATTGCGGAAATAAAGATTAGATGAACAGAACAAGAACACACTCTAATTAATCAACTTGCATACATCGAATAGTGTCTGATACAAGATATCTGAATAACAAACTAACTAGCCATCTGAACCCTAACCCCAATACATGTATTTATACTAATCTCAAAACCCACTAGTTACAACCCTAGGCCCATATGGCTCTAGGAAGCCAATTCCTTCACCTTTAACCCAAAATGTAACACTAATGTGTAAACCTTTTAGCTAGGGGCCCAACAACACTGATAATTGCTAGATCAATTGCCATCATTAGACAAATAATTATATTTGATAAAGTATAACCGACACCATTTAAAATGTTTTCATTGCTTATCAAGAATTAACTTTAGAAATGATAATTACGAATGATGTTTGTATGTGTTTGTGTTTCTTGAAGTTATTTTTACCAACGTATATATCCATTATGAAATTCACGACCCGCCACTAACACGTGAGTTCCCTTCTAATGATAATAAAATATCTTTTTGAAGGTAACAATGTATTAAATGTAATAAAAAATATAGGTACGTTTATTGAATTTGAAAAGAAGATTCTTTTAACTAGCTTTTATTAAAATTAAGTTTATTTAAAAAAAGAAATATTATATTATCATCTATACTTTTTTACATAGTACACCTAAATTAATCAATATAAAAAAGTACGAGTATGTAAAACATGGGGCTTAGAAAATTTAATAGTAAGTCAAATTTTATAACATTCTCATCCAACATAAAATCCAACAAATAATAGAGTGATACACAGTAAGGATAAAGTTATTTAAAATACTTTTTAAATTATATAATTTTTATTTAACTTTTTCTGAAAAAACAATTTTAAGTTGAAATAATATTTGTCCAATAAGATTAAGAGTGAGATAAAGAAAGTTTTTAAAAATCATTTATTTTAGTAAATATTTTTTAAATTACAAATTTTGGTATATAAGTTTTCCAACAACACTCGTTTAGGATAAAACTCTTGTTATGACCCCAATGCCCCATATTGAAAGCTATCGCGTGAAATGAGATGAATTACCAAGTCGAAATAGAAAAGTTCATGAAATAAAAACTTCATAAAATCATAAATAAAATAGAAAAAAGGTAACTGAATTATGATCATAAGTAACTAGACAGTGATAATACTTTAATGAGTTATCACTCGCGGATTTTTTCATGGACCAGGGGTCCCTCCCTCCCTGTTTTTTCTTTTCTTATTGTTGATTTTACCAAAAAATTTTATTTTTTGTAGTGTAAAATATTGGATTTTGAGAGTTCGGCTCCCTCTGATTTTACCGAAAATTAAGTTCAAAATCCGCCAATAATACAAGTAATGTTATTTGTTTTCCAAAAACAAAAAATTGACCACTTGTGTAACTATTAAAACACTAACATATTTTACACTGGAACATATAGTAAAATATTTAGTAGATTTTAACAAATATAATAACTAGAATTGATTCCCCGTGTTGTGGGTTCGTTTTTTAATGTAATTTAAGCATACTGAATTTCTTTTTTGTAATTGCTTATCGATCAAACGTAGACCAATTGAAAATGTCAAAATGTCATTACGTCAAAACACAAACCAACCTAGAATTTATATCGATATGTATAAAACGCCAAACGTAGACCAATTGAAAACGGCAATAAAAATAAAACCAAAACGTATTATATTTGGCATGACTCATGAAATGTAAAGCAACTCGAATTGATACCGTCTCGTATTGTATTTGAAATGACTCATTTTTTCAAAAGGAAATTATGCGTAAATGTAAACCAACTTAAATTCGTACCCACACACTAAAAATAAGTTTGTAAAACTCAAGGGGGTCAATATAACATTTTACAAAGTTTTTAAAAAATTAAGGGATGTACTTATCAATATAAAAAGTTGAGAGGGGTGATGTTAAAAGAAACAAAAGTCAAAACTTACTGTTTGATCAAGCAATTGTGTTCAGCTTGATTTTAAAAAAAAAACTATTGTCGTAAACTTCTAAACTTACAAAACTTTCATGTAGTTAACAACTTCCTTTATTATATTTATAATCATATGTATGTATTATATAACTACAAATTTACAACTTAAATCTATTCACTGGAACATATAGTAAAAATATTCAGTAGATTTTAACAAATAAATAATAAGTATGTATTATATAACTACAAATTTATGACGTAAATCTATTCAATATAGGTAATCCAATGAGCTAAAGCAAGATATGTCTATTTTAGAGTTAAGAGATAAATAATATGTGTATAGTTAAATTGAGGATTCGAAATGGAAGTTCTGTTCATACGTAAAAGAAATTAGAACTTGAAACTTTGATCTGAATTTGAAAGTTTAAGGGATCCTTTTGCAGGTGAAGGGGCAGAGCGTTCCCCGGTCTCTCTTGGCAATAGTTTACCTTTCTAATGTTCTGCCTTGATGAGTGGGAGAGGTAGCCGAATTAGGATATCACTACTGGCACGGACTGCGCAGGAAGTTGGATCCTAAAATGAACTAGAAAAATCACCGCCCATTACCAAATTAGATTCCTAATTTCATTAACATCGGCTTATCTGTCAGTCGTGTTGGGTCTGCCGCTCAGTTGAAAACTATGAAACAAGTCTGCGGTAGTTCAAAACTGGAATTGGCACAATTACGTTTATTAGAAGTGGACATCGAGTGGTTGTACCAGCCAAAAGTCATCTACGTATCGCCGGACCGCCCCCGCCGACAAATAATAGGTACCACCACTCCAGGCAGAGTTAGTGAGCCGTGTAATAGGCGACCATCTGCAGGCATGAATAGTAGACCAAAATCCTCGAACTTACTTGCCCAAATAAAGTTTTACTCTAACTTACATATCAATTGAAATTTTGTTTTCTGCCACAAAATGTGACATTTGATTGAGTCCTAAAGGTGGAGGGGTTGTCCCTTAGGATTTTACACACTGCGGCTACAGTGCCACCACCCACTTGGGTAGAGGAAGCCGTGTGATAAAACAAAAATCTAACTGTTGGGAGTGGGTCAAATATGACTTTACCAACCCTAACTCATCTTCTTCCTTATAGCGTTAACAATCCATCCCTTGTATTATGTGAGTGAGCTTTTTATGTTTTGAAAAGTAATTGTGGGTGGTTGGAAGTGGTTGTGAGTAGAGAAAAGAGAAACTGATACTGTCTATAAATTTAGGAGGACATTGTTTACTTTTTATAATTTTTTAATATATTTTGAAAGTAGTTATAAATGGAATACAAAGAAAATATAATAGTAAAAGTACAAAAATATTATTTAATTAAAAAAATAATTAAAATATAATTATTTTTAGTAAAATTATAGAGTAAAAAAATAAAAGGGATGTGAATACTCTTAAACCCTACATATCACTCCATATTCATGTCCAAAAAGTTGAGTTCCGTAATTGCAATAATAAATTAGAAGCATGGGGTTTTTATTTTAGATGAAGAGATTGGTACCTGCAATATAAACGATGGTGGGCTTAGTTGGAAAAAGAAAACGAACGATGCTGGAAGGTGACGATGGTTGTTGACAGCAGAAAAAGAAAACGATGAGGAATTTTTGTCTTTTTGTCTATATACAATTACAATTTAGTACATTAACCTTTTTTCTGTCTTGCCTCCCATGTTTTTCTATATTTATATATTTTATCCTTTAACTTCTAGTATTAACACTTATAACAAGACTTTATAATCGAGTTTATATGTTTATTTTTATATGTATTGATATAAATTCATGCTAATTTACAGTTTGACGTATTTTTTTCCTAGAAATGAGTTGAGTCAAATATAATATGTTCTTACGCATAATGCAAATTTTCTTTGAAAATATGTCTGTCAAATATGATTCCTTTTCGTGCATATTTTTACGTAGTGTTCAATTGGTCTACCTTTTGATGTATTTTTTTTTGAAACCATGTGGATCAAATATAATACATTTCATTAGATATAATAAATTCGAGGTACTTTACGTTTCAATGTTATGGCAACACCCTGGTCGTAGCGGAAGCGCAAGTGTGTGACTTGGTAATCATTGCATCCAATATAGTAAACATTATAAATTAACAACGATGTCATGCCATTCATAAGTTTCGTTCCAGTATTACAATCATCAAAAGGTGAAATCACATTTTCATTTGTTTCAGATTACCAGTACAAAACATAGTTTAAAACACACTGTTTCAAATGAGAGTTTGTTTTCATCACAATTTCATATTGAGGTTTTGACCTCTATATACACAACAAGGTTGGGATATAAAAGGCAAACCCTCCAAAAGGTAGTACATCATTGTCTTGGAAATTCCCATACCGGATCCAATCACCAGCTCAAATCCTACGTCCTGAAATACATGTAATTTTAAAAGTCAACATAAAGTTGGCGAGTTCATGTAGTTTAATGTTTTCGATCAAATGTCATCCTTGAAAACCTGTATTGGAATCCAAGTATGTTATTAGCTTCAATGAGTTAATTAAGGATCTATCAGTGTGTAGCGAGCACCCTGACATACTTGTGCCATAAGTAAGTAACCAAACCGAGACTTCTTTGACATGTTGGGATCACAAAAGCACTCCAATGGGTATACCAACCAGGAGTGGAGTGGGTCAACTCAATAGATCTACCTCTTTTGCACCTTGGTCACTAAGTGATTAATGGTTACTACTGTTCTTTCCTACTTACGCACATGATCTGTTATCTCCTTACTCATAGCTAACATACTGTTTTGACATGACATGTATTTCCCTCGATAGTTTAAAACAAAACTTAAAATAAGTGAAAGGAGGGACATGAACTCACAATTTTTGCGTTCCTTTAAGTCGTACTACTTATCATTCGGTGTCCGCAACGTATGTAACCTACATGCATATTGGTTTCATTAGACACCCAGGTCTCAATGGACCTTGTACTCGTTGTTCATCTTGAATTCTTGTTATGTGTTTCTTGTTATGATTGAACAACTTAGAATGTTATTATAGTGTTGTAGTTAGTTTGTTTGACTAAAATTGTTATATATATTTCTCAAAAATATATATATACTATTATTGTTTCAAACAATGTCATGAATGGGCCTTGCCTTCAATGTCATTGGGCCAACCCATGTTTTCTTGTCACCGGGCCTAGCCCATGTAATTTATGTCTTTGGGCCTAGCCCATGTTTTCTTGTCACCGGGCCTAGCCCATGTAATTTATGTCTTTGGGCCTAGCCCATGTTTTCTTGTCATTGGGCCTAGCCCATGTCTTTTTGTCTTTGGGCCTAGCCCATGTTTCTTGTCATTGGGCCTAGCCCATATCTTTTTGTCTTTGGGCCTACCCATGCCTTTTTGTCTTTGGTCTAGCCCATGTACTTTTATATCTTTGGGCCCAGCCCATGTATTTTTTATCTTTGGGCTTTTATTTGTTTTTGGGCCACATCCATGAATACTATGGAATTTGGGCCTAAGTATTTACTTATGATTTTTCTAACTTTTTATATACTTAACTTTCCGGATTTTTCATTTCGATAACATATACATATATGTTGAACGTCTAAAATATATATTTAGACTCGTCGTCGGCATCGTACGTTATATGTTCATTTTCGTCGAGAATCGCCCATTGTCGTGACGACCTTTCGTGCCGGCGATTCACCCGATGGTCGTCGACGTGACGTGTAATCTTGAAGGTTCGCCTATTGATCGCATCGCTTTGATTATCCGATTTATTGTTTCGATGCATTGTGTGAATATATTTATATGTTACCAACACTTAGTGTATTGATTAAGTGTTTGTATTTGTATGAGATTGGGTATTTTTATTGTGAATACACTAAGTTTCTAATATATACACATACAATACATATATGTACACATACAATTTATTGGTAACAAATATGTATATAAATACTTGTAATATTTTCCAAGTAAAAATATATATTTGTAAAAGCATTTATTTTTACTTATAAATATATATTTATAATTTGTTTAAACACTTGGTTATTTAGGGATAACCCTTGTCATTAGAGTCTACTTAATGACGATTTAAGTTACTAATCGCGTTTAGTCCCACTAATCATGTTTTAATCGCGATTAGATTTTTAGAAAATTTTGCCATAGTTTCCCTAAACTATGGCGTTTTCCACATTTCAAAAACGTATTCAAAACCTGTTTAAGCTCATAATCATCATCAACAACCATCTAACATTTATTTTACATAATCAAATATCATCATCCATGACTTCTATGGTTTAAAATCTTAGTAACTCAAGTGGGTTTTTAATATTTATTAACCATTTCAAATTAATGTTTTAGCATGTTGTTTAGACAAGTTCATGCACTTAACCCCTTGATTATTACATATTTTTAAGGTGATTACAACTTAAATATAAGTGTTTACTTCTCATAAAAATCATTCATATGCATAAAAATTATTTTTAAGTTGTAGTATTTTTCATGGATGATGTAGTTGATGATCTTGTTTAGATTTAAACCTTATCATGTTTAAATCTTCACTTTTATACTAAATCACCCAAGATCATCTCACTTTTATTTCATAATATCAACATAAACAACTTCGACATGAAATCTGACAATCATATAAACATATAATCAACACAAAATAAACAATATTTAGTGTTATTATTATGTTGTGTTATAGGGTTTTTGATATATCTTTTCTTGATTTTCAAGATGATCAACTTGTACACAATAATCTAAACATAAAAATAAGCTAGATTATGGAGGAATTTAGCTCACAATGGGTGCACAAGTTCCTTAAAGATTTAGAAGAAAAGAAAGCTCCTTAGGAGGCCCTAATGATCTCCATCCATGCAAGCTCCTTTAGTAGACTTGATTAGGCTTCAAATGGTGTAAAAAGTGGTGGATTGTGGTGGCTAAATGGTGTGTATGGAGATGTAGTGTAGCCGTGAGGTAGAAGAAGAATGAGAGCAAATGTGTTGCAACTTTTGATAAGGAAATGGTGAATTATTTTAGGAGCTCATGATATGTGAATTTTTTCCAATCTTTCAAGTCTTCCATCAAGATCTTAAACACTATACTTATGATTCCATTTTTCCAACAAGGACCCACTTGAGGGGGGTTAAGTGTAAATATTTATTATAACATGTGTATCATAAGCATAAGACTTGAGTTTAGTGTGTATTTACATGGCATTTAATCCATATGATTCTCCAAAATAAGTTTCGGTGGACGGATATGTCGCTAGATCGCTCATTGTCGTAATATTCGCTAATAAACGAAACTATTTATTTAGTACCGGAAGCCTTTGTTTTCGACTACCACAACTAATATGGTGTCTAATTAGTGCATTTCTGATCCAAAAATATTCATGACTAGTTCGCTAGACGAATATATGATGAGTTAGGGTGGCCAATAGTCTTTCGTTCGACCGTTCGATCGATATCGGCACTTTTATGATCCGCCGTCGAACTTTTTTGAAAGTTTGTTTTCGTGACCTCATGTTAGTTGAATGGATTCTAGTTTCCAAATAATGCTTAACTAGTTAACTAGACGCCGGATGAGGCTATCGGTCACTAATTTATTCGTCGTTTCGACGATCGGCGGCTTTTCGGTCGAGTTGTGCACTGTTTGCCGAATGGCCGGAAACGATGCCTTTTGTGCATTTTTGCTATTCTCACATTATTTTAGGATGTTTAATATTGTTTTATTCTTATCTTGGCATCCGAATCCTCCGAATTAGTCTTGCGGACAAATCGCCATTTGTCGCCTTTTTGGATGAAACGGACAATTTTGCAATTTAGGCGTTATACCAGAAAGTTATGTATTTTTGTAATAGTTGTTCTCAAATGTGTGTTTCATTTGTATATAGATTCAGTATGGCATTAACATGCCGTTATTCCTTGTCCTGATTCGTTTTAGCGGGTTTACGACACAGTTAGTGTCACCGCAATTAGTGTGTCCAGCACTTTCTACCAACACCTTTAGGGCATTGTTTTGGTCTGTTTCTCATCGTAACGGGAAACTAGTAGATGTTATGATCAGATTCACTTGTCCTAACGACGTACGACTCAGTTGCGCAATTAAATTACGATAATATGCATGAGATTATAATATGAAATCAGTGATTAAATCGTACGGAATTACCGGTTATTTGCCATTTGTCACATACTCCCCCTGTTAAAAAGAACTTCGTCCCGAAATTCAGCTTGAGGCATCCACTAAGGAGCTTCTCGAACAGGTGGGGGTATTTTGACTTGATTTGATCTTCACGCTCCCACGTATACTCGGGGCCGTGACGCGAATTCCAGCGAACCTTCACCAGTCTGATTTGACTTCTTCTAGTCTTTTGGACCTTCCAGTCCATAGACTTCGCTGGTTCTTCGGTAAATTGTAATTTGTCATCAACATGAATTTCATCTGCTGGAATGATAACGGTGTCATTTGTTGGACTTTTCTTCAGATTGGACGAATGTGTCATGTACATTACTGAGTTCCTCTGGCAGTTTTAACTTGTATGCCACTGTACCAATCTTTGCCAGAATTTCGAAAGGTCCGATATATCTCGGGTTGAGCTTTCCATCGCTTCCTAAATCTAGCTACGCCTTTCCAAGGTGAGACCTTTAACAATACTTTGTCTCCCAGCTCGAAGGATAATGGTTTACGTCTTTGATCCGCATAGCTCTTTTGTCTGTCTCGGGCCGCTTTAATACGCTCACGGATATTAAATATCTTGTCTGTGGTCTCTTGTACTAATTCGTAAGTTGTCTGTCACCGACTTCCGCCCAACACAATGGCGATCGGCACTTTTCGTCCATAGAGTGCTTCGAATGGCGCAGCCTTGATACTAGTGTGATAACTGTTATTGTAGGAAAACTCTACCAGCGGTAAATGAGTATCCCAGTTTCCGCCTAAATCCAGCACACAGGCCCGAAGCATATATTTTAATGTTTGAAGGTTCGCTCGCTTTGACCATCGGTCTGCGGATGAAAGGTTTTGCTTAAGTCCATGGAGAACCAACGAATTTTGAAATGATTGCCAGATCCGTGACACAAAGCGACCATCTCTATCAGAGATTATCGAGATTGTCACACCATGACGTGCCACAATTTCCTTCAGGTACAGTTCAGCTAGTTTCTCTGTGCTGTCTTTCTCACGGATGGGTAGGAAATGAGTTGATTGGTCAACGATTAATGATAACCCAGATCATGTCATGACCTCGGAGGTCCGTGGTAATTTCGTAATGAAATACATTGATATCTGCTCCCACTTCCAAACCGGAATCTCAGGTTGTTGTAATAACCCAGATGGTTTTTGGTATTCAGCCTTGACCTTTGCACAAGTTAGGCATTTCCCAACATAGGTCGCAATATCTCCCTTGAGATTAGGCCTCCAATAATATTCTCTCAGATCCTGGTACATTTTGTCCGATCCTGGGTGTATCGAGTATTTGGACTTGTGTGCTTCATCCAACACCAAGTCTCGCAGTTCACCATAATAGGGAATCCAGTTCCCTCCCATGAAATATAACGTTCCATCCTTGTTCGGTTCTAGTTGTTTTTCCATTCCCTTTAATGATTCAGCTGGAATATTTTCTGGTTTCAATGCTTCTTGTTGTGCTTCGCGCACTCGAGTTGTGAAGTTCGTCTGGATCGTCATCTCTAAAGCTCGCACCCGTAATGTTTTGACTCGTTCCTTTCTACTCAATGCATCTGCTACAACATTTGCTTTACCCGGGTGATACTTAATCTCACAGTCATAATCATTCAACAGTTCTACCCAACGTCGTTGGCGCATATTCAGTTCCTTTTGGTTGAATATATGTCGAAGACTTTATGATCCGTGAATATGGTACACTTAGTGCCATATAAATAATGACGCCAGATCTTCAAGGCAAATACCACTGCACCTAACTCCAGGTCATGCGTGGTATAATTCCTTTCATGAACTTTTAACTGTGGTGACGCGTACGCGATGACTTTTTCACGTTGCATTAACACGCAACCCAAGCCTTGATGCGATGAATCACAGTACACCACAAAGTCATGGGTACCGTTCGGGAGTGATAGTATGGGTGCTTTACATAGTTTCTCTTTCAATACTAGGAACGCCGCTTCTTGCTTTTCTCCCCAATTAAACATTCTATCCTTCTGGGTAAGCAAGGTTAGCGGTTGTGCAACGTTGGAGAAATTCTCAATAAATCTCCTCTAATATCCCGCTAATCCTAGGAATTATCGTATTTCCATGGGGATTCTTGGCGTGGTCCAGTTCTTTATAGCCTTGATCCTTGAAGGGTCAACATGTATTCCGTTCTCATTCACCACGTGACCGAGAAATTGTACCTCGCGAATCCAAAATTCGCATTTCGAGAACTTGGCAAATAATTTCTCTTTCTTTAGCAATTCCAAAATAGTTCTCAGGTGTTGTCCATGTTCTTCCTCGGTTCGTGTATATATCAGAATATCATCTATGAAGACGATCACGAACTTGTCAAGGTATAGCTTACAAACCGTTCATCAAATCCATGAATACTGCAGGGCGTTCGTTAGGACAAAAGGCATAACAAGGAACTCTAATGACCGTAACGAGCCCTAAACGCTGTCTTAGGAATGCTTTCCTCTTGGATTTCCAGCTGATGATATCCGGATCTTAAATCAATTTTTGAGTAAAAACTCGACTCTTGCAATGGATCGAACAGATCATCGATCTGTGGTAATGGGTACCGATTTTTGATAGTTAGCTTGTTTAGTTCTCGATAGTCGATGCACATACGAAAGGTGCCGTCCTTCTCCTCGACAAAAGGCACCGGAGCTCCCCATGGTGAGGAACTCGTTCTAATGAGCCCTTTGGCTAACAACTTTTGAAGTCGTGTAGATAGTCTTTGCATTTATGACGGAGCTAATCGGTATGGAGGCTTCGCTACTGGTGCTGCTCCTGGCACAAATCAATGCGAAAATTGGCGTGTCGTTGCAGAGGTAATCCAGACAAGTCTGATGGAAAGACTTCGAGGGAATTCCTTCACAATGGTTATTTCCTCCAATTTTGACTCCTCAGTTTCCTTGTCGATTATATAAGTTAGAACGGCTATGCAACTATCTGTAGGCACTTCTGGCCTTCATGCACCTAATGATTCGTAAGGGCAGGGGATGCAAATAGTTTTTCTCAGGACAACCTACTTCCCCTCGGTTATACGTCAACAAGTCTATGCTAAAAGCTACGTCGTAACAACCCATGTAAACATGTAAAAGATCGATATTAAATTCTCGTTCTCCAAGTTCCAAGGTGCATCCTTTTATAACTTCCTCTGACTTTGACTAATTTACCATTGGCAAATCCTATAGAATGAGGGAACATCTATCTTACTTGTATCTAGGTCAATTATATTTTGAATTCTCTGGAGATGAACTAGAATTGGCACAGGTATCCAACAAGATGGATGCGAGATGTTGGTTGATGGAAACGTGTCAGTGACCTTTTAATGATTCCCCATGACTCAGGGATCAAAACAGTGTATCTTGGATCTTTGGTATTGCTTTCGGACCATCTCGGATACTGTTCTGAATTACGTCTCTGATATCTCATTTCAGACGGATACCCATCTCGGATCACCCTCTCGGATAGCGATTCGGATTACCATCTCGGATTATTGTTTCGAATTGGGTACTGTTCCGAGTTGAACCCGAAAAAAGTAGGAAGTTATCCATAAACAATTTTACAAAACGATTATATGGTTAGAATCATGTGATTTTTAGAAAAAAAATTGACATTATATATCATTGGATTCGTATTGATGAGACGAGTCTAACTCTAATTCTCCATTAGCTAACTTGATAAAGTGTCTAATTTACAAGACTCTAATTCGAGTATAAGCTTGACATCTAAAGACACTAGCTAAGCTCGGTGTTGGTACCAAAAGAATTGACACGTAATGAATGTGGAGTAGAACGTACGCATGACGACCTCAGGATCTTGTGGGGTATCCATAGTTTCTGCTCACCTACACTTTAATTCACTTGCCTAATTCATTCTTGAGACGTTCATGCTTGAAGTGGCCTTCATGCCACACTTAACATCCTTGTTCTTGGTTGAGTCATACTAACTTATTGATTTCTGTTTTGTGTCTTCATTCACCACACTTCTACTCTTGGCACTTTTGCAAGTGCCCTCTTGAGGAAGTTTTCATTTATCACTTTTAGGATTTTAGTAAGTTATTGGCATATTTCTTGGTGCTAGCAATTGCCTTCATTTATATCATCACATGAGTTACCTTCGCTTCTCGTTGCTAGTAGATTTCACATGCATTTCCTTGATAATTTCCCATTCTCACCGCATCCTTGGTGAGACTAACTGAGAGAGTTACTGTTTGGGTGATGAAAGTAGGGTGGGATGATGTGGTCATGTTTGGTTCTTAGAGGCTAAACCCCAAATGTAGCGCTCAATGCATTTGATATCAGGTGTTCCCAAGTATGGAACCACCCTTGAGAGATCGTGAAAGCGTCGAGTGTAACCAACAACGTTGGCTGCAATCATGATCGAGTTCTAGGATCCCGTTTCCACCTTTGGAATTCCAATCAGCGATCAATACTCTTCTAGCACAAGAATCTGAGTCCTCCCCATGATGACCTCTTCGTAGTATCACTCCTCAAAGTTTCTACCGGAGGATTTCACCAAGTTAATGTTGCATTCAGCAAGAGACCCTTTGTTTACCTAATCGTTTACTAAGGAGTGCATTTACTCGCACTGCCAACTGACTTCGTTGTCTTTATTTAGCGGACATAACCTACTGCACCTCTCGCACCAATGAGGTCTCGCGGCTTACAGTCAGAAAAGCCTTATAATTTAAAAACCTTGTATGATCGCATCTTCAGGTGTAGCGCTGCCACTCGTTCCCAATCTATTGGGATCCGAACCATTTGAACTACCGGTACCACCAGTTTTGTCACTATATCGACTAAGTTACCCTCGTGTCGTGCGATTTCGCAACCGTATGTCCTTCCATCAGAACTCTAGTTCGGCTTACCTAGTAAGTCATGGATTAACTAACCCCTTTTGGGTGTAAGCCTTCCTTTTGGCGCCATGTTTCTTCTTAATACCTAAGATTAAAAGAAGCTAGACACATATTTGAATAAATATAGTCTACCATGTGCCTAAGAATAAAGGATGCCATCGGTCATGGGAACCTCAAGATTTATGTTGTTCATACATGTTTGAAACAATGATAACATGAATAACAACAATTCAAAATTTGTAGTACCTCTTGCGTGTATCGGCCATATGTATAATTGGAAAGGAAATAACTCGTAAAGGAGAAGAAACCAAACGGTCATCTTCAACCTTATAGCATGTATTCCATACTTAGCGGTCTTCGATCGCCCAAAGTAGGAAAAAAAATCCTTCGCCACACCAACCCGTGTGACGAATATGTTGATATCCCTTGAGCTCCACGAGCTCCAGCTAGATAGTTATAATTTTCATAGATATCGAATAGAATGCTATGGGGCGTTGAAGCATGGTTCGTTCCATACCATCCCTTGGAGTAAGACAAATGTCAAACGACGGAGTTTAGTGTAATCTCTTTCCAATAAATAAGATGAGGTACCATAGACACCATGGAACCAACCCATGTACAAGAACTCTAGGCCGTTGAGGAAATATCCTCCTTGGGTGGTCAACCAGTTTTGTCTGTTTAGATGACTAGTCTCAATCGACTCGTGATATAGATCGAATGTTAGATGCAAACAAATACATGTGGTGTTTCTGTATCGTAGGGTGTTATAGCAACCACCCCAGTTAGCGTCCCACTAGATAGAAACTTGAACAACTTTACAATTTCGAATGAGTAGTGATCTTTAACTTGGGCCGCATAGTCCACCAGGATTCTCATCCACTGCAAGTTATTATTACGTGGGCCCCCGTAATAATAAATTGCCTTGCATGGTCACCCTAGTGTTCTACCGTTCAAAGACGACGATCAGTCAGAAAGAGGACGCTATTGTCCACATACCTTCAACATATAAGGGACCTTCATGGTTGGTCCACATGCTATCGTCCATTGACATTACTCGCTAAAGGCATGTCGTTAGACATATTTAGAAATAGAGAGAATTTGCAGCAATAACATCTGGAGGGGCACCTTCAAGATGAGTACTTTACCTTTCCTTGTCTGGACAAGAATCTCGTTATTAATGATTACAATGGGTTACTGGGACCTCGTCCCGCTAATAGAGTTTTCATCCAAGGCTACCACCTCCGCCTCTTCGTCACTACCGAAGCCAGGCATCTCTGCATCCGCGGGAAAAGCAACCACCTTATGTGGAATCGATCCTAAGGTCTCACTTAGGACCACGTTCGCTATAAGCTCCGCAATAAACACGAGGTCGATATTCTCATTATGCGAGTCAAGGATAATAATAATATCCATAGTCGAAGGTATCTCGTTCTTGGCAAAATATTCCGTCAATGCATATATATACATATATATATATATATATATATTCATGTTAGTAATCTATTATTACTTATGATATATTTTATATTAATAACCATTTCTCATGCAAGATTTGTTCTCTTCTATTTTCGATGGAATCTTATTGTTTCGTGTCTATCCACTATAGACTAAGCATGTATTGATCCTGCTCGTTACTTATCGTTGAGCTCGTGTGATAGATCCTCATGCTATCGTGACCCAATGAAAACCTTTTTGTTATCTTGTTATAATCCCAAAACATTTCTATTATGTTTTGGACTTTGTTTTCATGTGTGAGCCCTGGTGATTGTAGACCAACTTTTAATAAAAAAAATTTCCCCGGTTCACTACAATCGGAGCTCTGATACCAACCTGTCACACCCTGGTAGTAGCGGAAGCGCAAGTGTGTGACTATTAGGTAATCATTGCATCCAATATAGTAAACATTATAAATTAACAACGATGTCATGCCATTCATAAGTTTCGTTCCAATTTACAATCATCAAAAGGTAAAATCACATTTTCATTTGTTTCAGATTACCAGTACAAAACATAATTTAAAACACACCTATTTCAAAATGAGAGTTTGTTTTCATCACAATTTCATATTGAGGTTTTGACCTCTATATACCCATACAAGGTTGGGATATAAAAGGCAAACCCTCCAAAAGGTAGTACATCGTTGTCTTGGAAATTCCCATACCCGGATCCCATCACCAGCTCAAATCCTGCATCCTGAAATACATGTAATTTTAAAAAGTCAACATAAAGTTGGCGAGTTCATGTAGTTTAATGTTTTCGTATCAAAATGTCATCCTTGAAAACCTGTATTGTAATCCAAGTATGTTATGAGCTTCAATGAGTTAATTAAGGATCTATCAGTGTGTAGCGAGCACCCTGACATACTTGTGCCATAAGTAAGTAACCAAACCGAGATTTTTTGACATGTTAGGATCACAAAAGCACTCCAATTGGTATACCAACCAGGAGTGGAGTGGGTCTCAAACTCAATAGATCTACCTCTTTTGCACCTTGGTCACTAAGTGATTAATGGTTACTATTGTTCTTTCCTACTTACGCACAGTGATCTGTTATCTGCTAACTCATAGCTAACATACTGGTTTGACATGACATGTATTTCCCCTCGATAGTTTAAAACAAAACTTAAAATAAATGAAAGGAGGGACATGAACTCACAGTTTTTACGTTCCTTTAAGTCGTATACTTTCGTTCGGTGTCCGCAACGTATGTAACCTACATGCGTATTGGTTTCATTAGACACCCAGGTCTCAATGGACCTTGTACTAGTTGTTCATCTTGAATTCTTGTTATGTGTTTCTTTGTTATGATTGAACAACTTAGAATCTTATTATAGTGTTGGTAGTTAGTTTGTTTGACTAAAATTGTTATATATATTTCTCAAAAATATATATATACATATTATTGTTTTCAAACAATGTGTGAACTGGGCCTTGCCCTTCACATGTCATTGGGCCTAGCCCATGTTTTCTTGTCACCGGGCCTAGCCTATGTAATTTATGTCTTTGGGCCTAGCCCATGTTTTCTTGTCACTGGGCCTAGCCCATGTATTTTATGTCTTTGGGCCTAGCCCATGTTTTCTTGTCATTGGGCCTAGCCCATGTCTTTTTGTCTTTGGGCCTAGCCCATGTCTTTTTTCTTTGGGCCTAGCCCATGTACTTTTTATATCTTTGGGCTTTTATTTGTTTTTGGGCCACATCCATGAATACTATGGAATTTGGGCCTAATATATGATTTTCACAATTTGGGCCTAGCCCAAGTGTTATGTATAAAAGCCCATTTTTGTTATAAGTATTTACTTATAATGTTTTCTAACTTTTTATATACTTAACTTTCCGGATTTTTCATTTCGATAACATATACATATATGTTGAACGTCTAAATATACATTTAGACTCGTCGTCGGCGTCGTACGTTATATGTTCATTTTCGTCGAGAATCGCCCATTGTCGTGACGACCTTTCGTGCGGCGATTCAACCATTGGTCGTCGATGCGACGGTGTAATCTTAAGGTTCGCCTATTGATCGCATCGCTTTGATTGTCCGATTTATTGTTTCGATGCATTGTGAGAATATATTTATTATGTTACCAACACTTAGTGTATTGATGAATGTTTGTATTTGTATGAGATTGGGTATTTTTCTTGTGAATACCCTAAGTTCTAATACATACACATACAATACATATATGTACACATACAATTTATTGGTAACAAATATGTATATAAATACTTGTAATATTTTCCAAGTAAAAATATATATTTGTAAAAGCATTTGTTTTTACTTATAAATATATATTTATAATTTGTTTAAACACTTGGTTATTTAGGGATAACCCTTGTCATTAGAGTCTACTTAATGACGATTTAAGTTACTAATCGCGTTTAGTCCCACTAATCATGTTTTAATCGCGATTAGATTTTTAGAAAATTTTGCCATGGTTTCCTCTAAACTATGGCGTTTTCCACGTTTCAAAAACGTATTCAAACATGTTTAAGCTCATAATCATCATCAACAACCATCTAACATTTATTTTACATAATCAAATATCATCATTCCATGACTTTTATGGTTTAAAATCTTAGTAACTCAAGTGGTTTTTAATATTTATTAACCATTTCAAATTAATGTCTTAGCATGTTGTTTAGACAAGTTCATGCATTTAACCCCTTGATTATTACATATTTTTAAGGTGATTACAACTTAAATATAAGTGTTTACTTCTCATAAAAATCATTCATATGCATAAAAATTATTTTTAAGTCGTAGTATTTTTCATGGATGATGTAGTTGATGATCTTGTTTAGATTTAAACCTTATCATTTTTAAATCTTCACTTTTATACTAAATCACCCAAGATCATCTCACTTTTATTTCATAATATCAACATAAACAACTTCAACATGAAATCTAACAATCATATAGACATATAATCATTACAAAATAAACAATATTTAGTGTTATTATTATGTTGTGTTTTAGGGTTTTTGATATATCTTTTCTTGATTTTCAAGATGATCAACTTGTACACTAATAATCTAAGCATAAAATAAGTTAGATTATGGAGGAGTTTAGCTCACAATGGGTGTACAAGTTCCTTAAAGATTTAGAAGAAAAGAAAGCTCCTTAGGAGGCCCTAATGATCTCCATCCATGCAAGCTCCTTTAGTAGACTTGATTAGGCTTCAAAGGTGTAAAAGGTGGTGGATTTTGGTGGCTAAATGGTGGTGTATGGAGATGGTAGTGTAGCCATGAGGTAGGAAGAAGAATGAGAGCAAATGTGTTGCAACTTTTTTATAAGGAAATGGTGAATTATTTTAGGAGCTCATGATATATATTTCCAATCTTTCAAGTCTTCCATCAAGATCTTAAACACCATACTTATGATCTCCATTTTTCAACAAAATCAGGTGGTGGGACCCACTTGAGGGGGGTTAAGTGTAAATATTTATTATAACATGTGTTTTTTATTAGATATTTAGGTAATTAGTTTAAGTATGGTGATTAGGGGTGATCTTGTATCATAAGCATAAGACTTGAGTTTAGTGTGTATTTACATGGCATTTAATCCATATGATTCTCCAAAATAAGTTTCGGATGACGGATATGTCGCTAGATCGCTCATTGTCGTAATATTCGCTAATAAATGTAACTATTTATTTAGTACCGGAAGCCTTTATTTTCGACTACCACAACTAATATGGTGTCTAATTAGTGCATTTCCGATCCAAAAATATTCATGACTAGTTCACTAGACAATATATGATGAGTTAGGGTGGCCGATATGTCTTTCGTTCGACCGTTCGATCGATATCGGCACTTTTATGATCCGTCCGTCGAACTTTTCGAAAGTTGTGTTTTCGTGACCTCATGTTAGTTGAATGGATTCCTAGTTTCCAAATAATGCTTAACTAGTTCACTAGATGCCCGGATGAGGCTATCGGTCAATAATTTATTGTCGTTCGACGATCGGCCGCTTTTCGGTCGAGTTGTGCACTGTTTGCCGAATGGCCGGAAACGATGCCTTTTGTGCATTTTTGCTATTCTCACATTATTTTAGGATGTTTAACATTGTTTTATGCTTATCTTGACATCCGGAATCCTCCGAATTAGTCTTGCGGACAAATCGCCATTTGTCGCCTTTTTGTCGAAACGGACAATTTTGAAATTTAGGCGTTATACCAAAAGTTATGTATTTTTGTAATAGTTGTTCTCAAATGTGTGTTTTCATTTGTATATAGACTCAGGTATGGCATTAACATGCCGTTATTCCTTGTCCTGGTTCGTTTTAGCGGGTTTACCGACACAGTTAGTGTCACCGCAATTAGTGCGTCCAGCACTTTCTACCAACACCTTTAGGGCATTGTTTTGGTCTGTTTCTCGTCGTAACGGAAACCAGTAGATGTTATGATCAGATTCACTTGTCCTAACGACGTATGACTCAGTTGCGCAATTAAATTACGATAATATGCATGAGATTATAATATGAAATCAGTGATTAAATCGTACGGAATTACCGGTTATTTGCCATTTGTCACAATCGCACCAAATATACGTTATCCGGCTTACTCACTACTTACCACTTACTTGCTATTACCTTGCAATCACAAAAACTTATTCTCACCCGGAGTGCGGTCACGGAGAAAACCCTCCCCTTTCCCCGTGACGAGGTTAACGGCGTTGCTAGTTTTGCAGATTAGCTTGAAGTGAGATCACCAAAAGAGCGAACGATAGACAACCTTTTATGCAGAAAAATTTAGGCTGTAACTAAGATATCTCCGGATACCTCTCGGTTCAGACTAGTGTTTCTTCTTTGGCGCCATCCACTATTTACTCTCCCTCACATCCGTTTCTTCATTTTGTTTTTTCTCAACCCTCACTTACAAATGGCTGATTTTCCATCAACACACCATGAGGTCCTCAGCTGAAGGCAAGAACCCAGTTCACACCTCTCGACTCGATGGACAAGTGGAAGAAGTTTCTTCCGAGAATGATGGTGCTCATCACGACTCCAGTCATGTGAAGTCCCGATAACCCCCATAATCCAAATGGAGACTCCGTCGTGCCAATCACTTCGGTTTTGCCACCGGGTGAAATTCCGATGTCTTGGTACATCAAGTCTCAAACGGCTCTGAATGTCGTCTACGCGCAACTTTGCGCATAAGCCAACACTTCTGCTACGCTGGTGTAACCAACTACTCACGTGCATGCTTCACCTGCACCTCGATTCTCAGCTATGACTCGCCGGCTGGAGCGAGTGTTCCGTCGCAACTCCGTACACGAGAAATGTAGTACTCTCAAATCGCTGCTTAAACATGAGTCTCACACTCATAGGCAAGCATCCATCCACTCATGGTTGGGCCTGCGTCCTCTAGAGGGGCGGGACACCCAGCGTGAGGAGGATCAAACTTATGGCAAGGGTGATAGTGCTAGTGTGTTTCACCGGCTACCAAAAGATCATGCTACTTACAGATCTGCGCCAGGGCTGTTTACAACCCAGAGGCGGAGTACAACTATAATTTGATCTACAGGCCGCTGAAGCAGCCGAACACTAAATTCATCAAGGAGATTGCTCGCACTGCTGGAGCGCGCAAAACTTCCCTCCAAGTGGAAAATACAACGGGTTGACAGACCCAGATGATCACCTGCGCCTGTTCACTGGCTCAGGACTAATCGAAGGCTGGACGCTGCCCATGTGGTTCACTTGTTCATCCAAACCCAAGGCGCTACGAGCCTATGGTTTGACAAGTTGCCCACTAGAAAGCTCGCATCATGGAACGATCTTAAAGACAAGTTCCTAACGCACTTCAGCCAACAGCGGCGTTATGTTAGAGATCCTCTGACGTAATGAAAATCTAGCAGCTTGATGATGAAAGTCTCGAGGACTTTATCACCCGTTACAATAAAGAAGTATTGGAGATAGGGGATGTGCATGAAGACCTGATTCGCGCATAGTTCAAGTACGTTGTCCGCTGCGACAAGATGATCAATGTCTTGTCGGGAACTACCGGCCTCCCAAAAAGCTGGGAGAAGCTTATGGCGGCAACAAAGGTCTATGCACAGACGGAACGCAACCTTAATAATAGTAGACCTCCCTACCCCATTACCGTCCCCAAGACATGAGCAACAGTTTTGGAAGAAGAATAAAAAGAGTTGGAGGGAAACCAGCCAGCATCCTCCCTACTTGCTGGTCGACACTTGCGCGACCATCAATAAAATTGCTACCAGAGAGCAATAAATCAGGATAATCCCGATTGACAGTGGACACCACTGACGAAAACACCGGGCGGAGGTACTCAGCACCGAAAATCACCAATTCAAGCAACCGCCGCTGATGCGCAATAAGAAAGGTCAAGACCCCAACCTTTTCTGCGATTATCACAAAGATACGGGGCATACAACCGACAATTGCATCTCCATGCACATGGAGATCGAGAAGGCACTAAAAAGTGGGAAGCTCACCCACTTACTTCAAAATGTGCGCAAGGAGCTGCGCCAAATTACTCGAGGCGGCGAGGGCCCAGTAACAAGAAGATGAAGTCTGTTCATATGATCCAAGATGGCCTGTCGCGCAAGCGCGGCCATCAGAAGAGTTGCACGCCTCACTAGCGTAAGCAACAGGTCATCTTCCCCGTAGTCCCCGGGGGCCCGCAAGAGGATCGTCTGGTCGTGATAACTAGCATTTTTTGCCATTATCGCACCGATTATATGTTCATCGATCCTGGGAGCTCTTTGGACATCATATATGAAAAGTGCTTCCAACAATTAGACCTAGAAGACAAGGCGCGCTTGGAGCCGATGGACTTCCCACTCACTGGTTTCTGCAACGAGGCCATCTTTCCACTGGGCCAAATCTCTCTTCCGGTGACGCTTTCCGATTGGCGACACCCGCGCACGGTCTCAGTCAATTTCATGGCCATGCCCGGACTTTGCGCCATGACGTGTTGCTAGGGCGGCGCGCTCAAAGAGAGTTCAGCATGATCACTTCCACTCCTCATGCTGCATGCGGTTTTCCAACGGAAACCGGGGTAGCCATAATGTACGCAAGGAAGGAGATCATGTCCGTCGAAGAAGATCCCCCAACAAAGCTACCAAAGTCATCATCCAACGGCGAGCCAGAGAAGTGCGTACTAAACAACAAGTGCACGAACAAACAGTACTGCTAGGGCCCGCTATGCCCCCGCAGTCAAGGCGTTGTTGAAACAACTTTTGTTCTGCAATGTAGATATTTTCGCCTGGTCTCTCGGCGGATATGACAGGGGTACCGAGGGAAATCACTAGCACACGCTACACACATTCCCTTCAGTTCAGCCTATAGTTCAGAAGAAGCGCAACATTGGTCCTGAAAAGACCTATGCAATGAACGGCAAGTTTCAGAACTCCTCCAAGCTGGAATTATCCGAGAAGTACGCTATCAGACATGGGTAGCCAACCCAGTCATGGTCCAAAAGCACAACGGCAATTGGCACATGTGCGTCGATTTCAAAGATCTAAACAAGGCATGTCCCAAGGACTGCTACTCTTTACTAGAAATCGACAAAAAGGTGGACTCCCTTGTAAAATCTGTCGTAAAACGCTCCTAAAACCCGCCCCACTTTGTAATCAAGTATATGATCCTTTGTTTAAAATTTATGTTAATCTTTTAATGGATTTTGGTGTACTATAAATAATAAAAAATAATAATAAATATAAGTAATATATATATTTAATAATTCTAAAAGGTAAAAATTAAAAAAATATATATGCTGACTGCGGGACTCGAACCCGGTCGCAAAGATTCACACACACATAACACACCACTTCATCACACGCACAACATCTGAACAAATCCAAGAATAAATCTTTTAAACTTTTCTTAATCAAGTCTTCTTCTTGAATCATCCCACCTGTAACAGCCAAGCTTAAATTCGGGCAATCATCAAGAATTACCGTTTCTTTGCAAATTAACTGAAGAAAACGTCTCTAAATTGTGCATCTAGACTCAAAACCAAGTAAATGCATCCAATTATGAGCTGCAATCATTGCTACCATAACTACTTTTGACCATAAGGACCAAACCAAATTCAATTCTTGTGGTCAATTTTGGCTATAAATAGGAACTTAGGGAATTCTTTAGAATGCACTCGCACACTCCCAAAGTTCTCTAAAAAAGCTCCTGTTCATCATAATAACCTCGCCGGAGAAATTTTCAAAACGTCGGATTCCCGCCATAGATCTAACGCATCACTGTTCGGTATACCCTTCGTTTATTTTCTTTCATCCTTATCAATCGCATATGTAGTCAGTAGAAATTAACGAAGGATTTGCTAAACAAATCCAAACACATTGGGTTAAACAGTTTATGTTTAATTTTTGAAACAAAGAAGACGAAGTGAGCTTGTGTTTATAAGGATTTAAAATTATGTTTAAACCGGGTTAGACACACAGCCCAATTGGTCGGGCTGTGTGCACATGAAACAACAGACGCGGGTTCGAGCCGGTTCCATCACACGATTCCTATAGCCTACCAACCTTTTTAATAAATCATAATATAGTTTGGTTCAATAAGTGTATAAAGTTAATTAAAATCTGATATATTCCCGGGTTGGACACGTAGCTCAGTTGGTCGAGCTACGTGCACATAAGCGAGAGGTCTCGAGTTCGGTCCACACACGCTGCCTATGTCCGGCTGGTTCAATCCAAGGGAAAAACATATTTTTTTAATTAAACTTTTAACTATTTTTCCATAAAAACTATAATAATATATAACCAAATAATCTCTTTCTAAGCAAATAAAATTAGTAATAAATGCAATAAAAATTATCTTAATGTCTAATGAAATTGTGTAAATAATAAATTAAGTAAAAATATTAATTTTAACCAAAAGAATATATATTTATCTAAAATATTATGTGAATATTTAGGTTAGCCTTATCATTGTTTGGTATCTCGATCGTGCGCAATCATCTTCAAATCTTAAACGCACTCACTGTGAGTGAATTCTTACAACTCCCCTTTTATTCACGTTTTTGGGGTGTATCATGTGTCGTTTTTGTTTATTTCCTATCTAATTCTCGTGCTATTATCTTTATGTGATCTAACGTGCTATGTGATAATGTTGATTATTATTGTTTGTGTTTATTTTTTTCATTACAGTCGAGCTCTCACATTAGGCCCATTTGTTCCCCGTTACTTACGGGTAGAGCGTCGCGTTGCCTAACATATTAGATCGGTTTCGTTTGATTGAGCCTTGATCTCACAACACATCGCTTATCGTGCTCACATGTACATTGCTAGATGATTGTGTGGTTTGTGGTTTAAATTACATATACGTTTCTCATATTTGGATAATGCACATTTTATTAAAATAATAAACATACCATTTTACCTAATGATTAAACGGGATTCACTCACCAACTTATGTTGACCCAAAACTTTATTTTTACACATGATACAGGTAAACAGGTGTGAAGCATGGATCACGTAGGACTTGGGCCTTAGAAGAAAATAAAACGTTACTTGCAAACTTTGTTTGGAACATTTTGTGTTTGTATGAATTATGTGATGATTGAATTGTTATGTTTTAAATTGAGATAACAAATAGGAAACTTTTATAATAGTAAATGTCATGAGCTTTGATGAAAACCCAATCATGCCCCGACTACCATATCCGCTGCGGTTAGTGTGTGAAAATAATTTAGCATGAGCGTCTGCCAAAATGTATGCCTACACCCCGCACTTTGGTCGTGACCATTATCTAATGTAATAAGCCAAGGATATCCAGGACACGGTCGTTAACCCCTGATGTTTAAGTTATCAAACAAAACTGACTAAAACGAAATATGCGAATTTACTAGCCACAATCTGGCATTCGATTGATCCCATTTACGACCAAGCAGTAATAGTTTACCGTAACCCAAGCCCGTACAGGGAAATAAGTCGAGAGTATTTACCTGAGCTAGTCTTGGCTTAAATGCAAGATTTAATATCTCAGCCGTACACAAAATGAACTAAGTGCAGATAGCATTTACCGGAAGGCTCTAGTCTGGATTATGGCATAAGCTAACCAATTAAAATGCTAACGGTCTTATTTAAGTCATAGACTTAGACGACCTAGCGTTCATGAACAAAACGGTATAATACACTAGATTAAACGATGACTGGATAGAATGCAGTTTAAACTCAACAAGTACTTTGACTTGCATAATATGGGTAAACCATAAACATTCTGGATTTTGAGACTTAAATGACAAGGTTAAACCCGTTTCGGTTAATTTCCGTAAACTAGTTACATATACTTAACCGAATGCATATAAGCGATATCTGGTAACCGGATAAATCATGGACAAGTTCTATATGCCATTATATTTTAAATAAGTTGTAATATCAGTAGGATATCAACTTACATGCCCGTTAAGATTTTAAAATGAAACTATGCCTCATAAGGGCGTTTCGGTAATTATATATCGTATAAAAAGGAACTTGAAATTATTTTAATGTTATGATCATAAGTATTCTGTAAAAATAATTAGCTTATGATATAATATCAGTAGGAACATGATAATATGTGTAATTTATCATTTATGACAAAATTATGCACCGAATGGGCATTTTGGTCATTTTACACATAGTATGATAGTTTATTTGGGATTCTGAGTTTATATCATGTAACTACTATAAAAATATTTTGAATAAGTTTTAAAGTCAGTAGGTAACAAGTTTTGGTTGATAAATATGGTTTAAAACCATATTATGTGCCGAAACGACGCTAATGTCGTAAAATGACGATTTGTGCGAAGTTTAGTAAAAACTGATGTTAAGATCAGGTTTATATGTCCTAGATATGTTATTTAATATAACATATTAGTAGGTAAAAGTTTTGATATGAAAAAGTATGATTAAAACCATTTTACGCGCCACAAGGGCTTCATCGTCATTTGTCGACATAATACAAGGACTTGTTCATAAACTCAGTTTATAATTTAATTTGACATCCCAAATAATCCTACTTATGATTTTACATCAGTAGGTAATTCATTTTTCAAGTTCATTATCGTTTAAACCTTATTTTATATAAAAGGACATTTTTGTCAAAATGGCATAATTATGGAACTTGTGCATAAACTCAGATTCTGATTATGATCATGTAATATAACCTCAGAGGGTTATACTACAATATATTACGATCATAATGCAACCTTAGATCAGTAGCTAACTAATCTAAATCGGGCCAGAATCTAAAGTTAAAGAGAAGTCAAACTTTGCGACTTTCGGTTGCGAACCGATCCTAGAACTGAAATTGAAGAGCCGAACATGTTCTTACATGTTCTAATAATTATTACCAACTTGTTTAAGTGTCAAAATATGTTTCATAACATATATAAGCTTAGTTTATAATATTTACGAAAAATGGCATGTTTGACTTTTTAATATTAAAACTTTGACCCGTCAATTGGTCTAGCAAACGTGATCTGTAGGAGGTGCCCTTTATAGTGATTAACACCTACCTTATTACGATCTATGTTCGTTACAAAAAATGGCTGGACCATAATGGTCTTAACCGAAAGTCAAGGGTTTTCCTCAAAACGCTTGACTTTTGGCTATAAAAGCCTATAACCGAAAATGCAACAGAAATGAACACTTACAAGTGATTCCTAGGGTGAAATAGAACTAAGTTGGATGCTCCTTTCAGTTAGGAACTTCCAGAGGAGGGAGATAGAGTGAAGAATGAGAAAGGTGCAAGTTCAAATGGTGAACCGTGGCACCTATTTATAGTCGGGGAGCTTGAAGGAGGTGATGCCAGGTGTTAAGGGGTGTTAGAGGGAGCTTACAAGTGTCCTAAACGTGGCATAGCAGTTTGGAAGTCCATGGTTTCGAATCAAACGGTTTTTGGCAACATGTGTGGAGGCCAAGGCAATTTTCTATAGAGACAGCTCTCTGGTGGGCCGCGAGAGGCCAGGCTTGTGCCTCTCGCGCCCGCGAGCGCCCCATAGTAACTTTCCAAATTTGTAACATTTAGCCCCTCAACTTATAAAACCTCCTAAAAACACCTTTATAGCATATTTAGCCCTCCGTAACCAGTATTTGGCGTACCCGGGAGTATGCCCGGACATTGTCGAGCTCTCGGTTCGTTAAAAGGTCACTTAGGGGTATAAATTAATATGTTGACACTTTTAACCCCTCCATTATCCAACTTTCACATATATACAAAATTAATCTCTCTCATCCAACAAATGGGACATATGAGAGTTAGGACTTCGTAAAGGATCACTCAAAGGCTCATTATAAGCATGCTGACTCCGATGTCACTCAGAGGCTGGGCATTTTGACATAAATGGTCCTCAGGTAGTTAGCATGTTAACACTAATGGTCACTCAAGCAAGTTTAAACATGTTGACACTAATTGTCACTCAGAGGCTAGTTTTTAGCATGTTGACACTAATGGTCACTCAGAGGCTTGTTTATGCATGTTGACATCAGAGGTCATCAGAGATTAGTTTGAGCATGTTACACCTTTAGTCCTATTAGTCTTTAATAGCCTTATTATAAAAGTAATGATACGTGTCACAATACTATTGGACACGATTTTACGAGGTGTTACAAACAGTTTGATTGAATTAAAGGTAAAAAAATAAATGACATTGAACGTCTTCAATGCTCTTTATTCGCCCTTGAATTCGATTCGTAAATGTTTGACTGTTAATTCCATCTTACAGATGGAAACTGATCTGCTGTTGAGAGTTCGCGCGCACACACCCAAGTGGCCTACTAGGCCACACGCTACGCTATGGTAAAACCTGTTGGTCCTCACGCCATCCACCACACAGGCGCACAATGTGCCATGTCATCCGCAAGGCACACACAAGGATGCGCTGTACAGGTTCGCCATGTGGAGCCTTATGCCACGCGTGCCCAATTAGGATCTGCCATGCAGACTAGGACGCCACCTTGTTAGTCACTACTTGCGTCATGCCACGTTATCCGCGGACACATAACCAGCCACTTGGTCCTCACTACCTTTGTACTGGACCACACACATGCAGTCAAAAAGTGAAAGTGCGATATTAAAACGCCACATTGCGTCCATCGCCCAGGCTACATGAAGAGACTTCAAAAAGAAAAAAAGGATGTGCAAAAGTTGACATGTGGAGGAAAAGGATATGATTAGCCATTTACTTAGTTAAGTGATCCACTATTGTATCCAGTAAAAATTCATCACGTGGCACGTTTTAAGAGATAGATGCTACATAGCCTTCAACTTGGAGTAGAGTCTAACCCCGAGCCGTTTCCCTTGAAATAGCTAGGGAGCAGAAGTATAGGGTAGAGTCAGAGATAGAGGCTACTCAAGACTTTTCCCATTTTCCTTTCTTCTCACGATTTGTAAACAAGCATAACTTTTTCATACGATAATTTGATGTATTTTTTTTAATATTATGTATAAAAAATTATGCTTCTTTAAAAACCGTGAAAAAAAATATTAGAGCAACCTCTGTCTCTTATCCTCTACCTCTGGTCGGACTCTACCCAACTCAGAGGCTATTTAGCCTATATCTCTTATTCTCTTCCAACATGTCTCCCTTTTATTAATTCAGGTGGGTCCTACCAGTTTGGAAACGTCTTTGTTTCCTGCAAGTGTCTTCTTCTGCATACCATTGTTTTTTAAGTCCCTATATGTAGCAGCACAAATACAAATATGTATTTTCGCTTTTCACCTGGGTCACTGTCTAGTTTCGTGGTTTTTCTTATTTTTTAATATAAGGTCGGAAAATGGGCAGGCCTGAAAATAAGACGCTAGATTATTTACAAATTGTTATTAGGTGTAATATTCATGATAAGGTGGTATAAAAATATTCATGTCAGCCGTTTTTTTTTCAAAATTTAGCATGAAAACAAATAACAAATGCTATTCATGTTTGTTTCTTTCTTTCTTTTTTTCTAATTAGTTTTTTTTCTCCCGTGCTACGCGGCGGGTGCTTATTGATTTTTCCATGTATGCGGCGTGATTTTGGTCGTTAATACCAACGATAAAAGCAACTATTGATACTCAAGTCCCAACCGATAAAAGAAATTTTATTGGCCAAGTAGAACATCACTTTAGATAAACCATACAAACTTTCAGACGATAAATAATTACATAAAATTAATCCTTGATAGGGACGATGTCTAAAGAGACGTTTGTAGAAGAGATAAGAAAAAAAAACAATCCTTAACAGTGGATGGTTATCTTTTTTAATTAAATTATTAGTTGGTACTTGGGGAATGACTAGCGGTGATGAAATGATCGGTAAAATGAAGGAATATAGATTTTAATAATTTAAAGTAAAGCTGTTGGTTAGTAAGGGTCTTAATTTTAAAAATAACTAGTGGTGGTCTTATCTTTTCACATATTGTAAACTAACGGACATTTACTAACAGAACCTTAATTTCTTTTTGTCCTCATATCCTTTTCGGTTTAGGGGCCGTTTGGCAACTTCTGAATGGTTAAGTGTTAAACAAGTAAGAGATCTAAACCATTAAGAGCCAGTATAATGCTTAAGTGTTCAGAGCCAAATGTCTTACCAATTCAGATTAGAAGTCTTAACTATTCAGACTCAGAATAATGTTTAACCATTCAGAGGCAATGTCTGAACCATTCAGACATTTGCTCGTGAAACAAACAGTCTAAACCATTAAGTGCCAAACTAGTAAAATGTCTGAATCATTAAGAGCCTCATTAAGAGGTAAACAAACAGTCCCTTAGTAAAAGGTTCATTGGTTTACAATATAAAAAGAAGGTGGAACCACCACTGGTATTTTTGAAGTCAGAACCGTTGCCGGCCAACAGCTAATAGTTAGGATTATTAAAATCCATTATTCCTTAAAATGAATCAAAATTGAATTTTAGTAATATCAAATACTAGTGGGTTACAACTAAAAATAACGGTGCATGCTTCACAACATAGGCGACCAATTTTTAATAAAATTTTAATATAAATATAGACGTAATGATAAAATATAACTAAGTAAAAAAGAAACCTACAACTAAAATACTAAAAACAGGAAAAACCAAAATTGTGGCTTGTGTGAGGGGATGCCATGATTCGAGCCCGGATGACTTGGACAGGGAATCAGTGACTGAGAAGCAGCACCTTATCATTAGGCCATGATCATTTATTGTTTACACTCAATTCCTTGTATTTTGTATTAATTAAAAAAATCTAAAAAAAAGAAAAAAAATCAATGACTGTCACCTTACATTCCCTAATTAAGTGTCAGACCTATATGTATTGGAAATTAGCTTAAGTTATATAAGGTATATAGAACAAGTAAAGGTCGTAGGTTCATTCCTTAAAGTTTAGCCATTTAAAAAGTGTTAGTCAGCTACCATTCAACCCACCTAAAAAAGTTGACCTTTTGTGTATGTATAATTTAGTTGGTGAATTGGAGTACACATAGTCCAAGCTAAAAAATATTTACATCATATGATTTTTAAGTATTTTATTATAAAGCCCGTATTTTATATTTTTTTATAATATTATTTGTCTTGTTTAATATTTTTTCATAAAACTATTCTTAAAATTTAGTTAAAGTATCACACATGTAGTAGAATTTCTTAAAGTGTTTACAAACCAAAGTAAAGTTTAAAACATCAAAGACAATTTAAGTTAGAAATCAAAACATGGTTTATAAAGCATAATAGGTTTACATGTGCAAATGAGCTTAAACATAATGGATTCAGTCCATACGTGAGGCCTCTCTAATCATTCTTTTTGTCTATGGGTGGTTTGCCTTAAATTATACATAAGGTCACATCAACCTTCTTGAAGACCTATACCAAAATGAATTCGGAGTCTTTTCTGATTTTCATTGTTATAATCCTTAGCTCCTTTTTTGTTTGGATTTGAAACTAACAATTATAAACTAAAAAAGTTTATAGTTGACGGAGTTAACAAATTTGAAGTAATATATTCTTTTTGCGTGTGTATAAAACGTGTATCTTTTCAATGTGATAGCTGCTATCACTAAAATTAGTAGACCATAACAACATTCATTTGGGGTCTTCAGTGTGTGATCGTAAGTATCGCTAAAATTAGTAGATCGTAACAACATACATTAGGTATCTAAATATGTAACCGAATCTTCTTGAGTTTATTATGAATATGTTATATGTTAATAATACAAAATACTTATCTATGGCATGTAATAAGACTCAAGGGCTTGATTCAAGCTCAAATTCCTTATATAGATTCACAATTATATGGGTACACAATGTTGGTAGGAATACCACCAGAAGTTACATCCGATGTTGAAAATATATTACCGAGACATTCAGACTTCTATTGTCGCTATGATCACTTCTAGTACAATATGTTTAATGATGGGATTAAGTATGAGTTTAAGTGTGCAGGGTGTGTCAAATTTGAGAACAATGTTGCATTAATAGTGTGAAAATCGACTTTTGAAAGTGAACAAACCCACCACAATCCATGCCACGGACCATGCATCGACCATCATTTCAATGCACTCTTCATTTTCTTTGAAATTTCATCGTTTGTTGAGTTTTTCAATAATGTTCTAAGACCATTCCTAATGCAGTGCATTTATGACACATTTGGTGAATTGGAGATCACGTGAGGTGAGAGAAAATAGAAAGAGAGTGATCTTATTCTTGAGTAAGTATATTGCATTTAATGTTTCTTAGAGGGAGGAAAGAGAATGATTTTATAGGGTTGCATTTCCTTAAGCGGCTTATTTGACATGGGATGGTTGCATTTGCCTCGTCTATGGTCTAACTTCTAAATTATTAGAATGATAATTTTCATCTAAAAAACAAAATAGTTGATAACTTATTTAGAAAGCATCATCAATTATTTTGTGCATGGTTTTGAATTGAAAACTTATTAAATACTAAAATGATGAAGTATGTATTATTTTGTTTACACGACTAGAAAATATGTTGAACACATCTTATAGATCATTCTTCTAACTGAAAGCAAAAAAAAATATTATCTTTTAAACTTTAATAAGTTTTAATTTACTGAAATTGTTTTATTGATCATTTTCTATTATGGAATTTTAAGTCATTTACTCATCGACTTATAAACATCACTTTGATTTGTAAAAGTTTGGTTTAATTTACACGTGATGCGTGTGTGTATATGCTTTTTTAAATATGTAGTCAAATGAAGCTATTTTAAAGCATAAACTCAGCATGCATCACCTATCATTAAGTTGATGTTTCTTTCATACAAAATGATGGATAAATTCTTGACTTGAGAATTCGAAGTTTGACTTGACAAAAGTGCCTAGACATTCTACAGTTAACACTTAACCCATGGTAGAACCACCTCCAACGACCTGATTATTCTGTTGATTGCTACTACTATTTGGTTAACACTTGGCACGGTTTTGAAATGCACTTTTCACAGTTGCAACACGACTCGAGTACTTGACTATAGTATCGTCGTGGACATCTTTGATGATGATTGTAAATGTATGATATGAACAAATGAAAATATGTTAATCTTTATATTAATGCTCATACAAATTATGGTAAGTCAGATAAGAAGTGATATTTATAGATACATTTTAACAATTGAGTTATTTATTTTTATTTTTAACAGTGAAAACACCAAATATCCATCGCCTATCAAACACATAACGACAGCTACATGGCAGATTTATCATACAAAAATGTAACGTTAGGACAATTTTGATAGTTTCTCTTTAGGGATCAATTTCAGAGTTTTTTAATAAGAACGAAAATATGTATATGTAACTGAAAATTAATTAAAGTAAATAGTATCAGAAGATCCCATAGGGTGATTTGTGATGGGCCAAATTGAAATGGTACTTAATGTTGGATTGTGCTTAATTAACACAAATTAGGCTTCGTTTTGGACTCCATTTTTGCTTGACTTGTATATTTCAGCCCATGTTACTCAGGTTGATTTTAAACAACGATCCTCATTATTATTATTTTTAAATATAATTGTTGAATCAATTAAAGTTTTAGTGAAAAAAATAATTTCATTTATAAATCACTAAAATTACTTCTTGTATCACAAGATTTCTATGAGGTGTTGTAGCTTACGTTACTTTTTAGGAATATTGGATTTTAATAATCTCAATTACTTGTCGTTAGCTGCCAGTAATCCCAATTTCAAAAATAACCATTGTATTCTCAACCATTGACATATTAGCAACCAATGGACCCTGACTAACAAATCCTAGGCCGTTAGTCTACGGTCGCCGGAAAACCGTTTTTGGCAAGAAAAAGGTTTCTAAAGATCTGATCTAAGGTTACAACGAGGTTTTGGACGAAAATGTTAAGTTTTCCGCGGCCAAAAACGTTTTCTGGCCAAACGTTCCGGCGACCGGAGACTAACGCTTTAGGGTTCAATTAGTTAGGGTCCATTGGAGGCCAATATGTTAATAGTTGGGACTACAAGTGGTTATTTTTTAAGTTAGAACTGTTGGCGGCAAACGACTTGGGATTATTAAAATCCAATATTCCTATTTTTAGCATGAAATATGAAGTAATCAAATTTGATGTTATACAATAACCCTCTTTCATAACTTATTAACTTTACAAAGAAGCTACAATTTAATTTTAGTATGTTACCATAATTAACCATAAACTTGGATAGGGTGATATCCGTGTCGGATTGACGGGTTTATATTGCGGATTAAATAAGACAAACCTAAATATGTGTGCATTTCACTCCTAATCTGAACACTTTTAAAACCATTTAACAAGGATATGATCCGTATAACTCATTTATGTAAACGTGTTGACGTTTATAAGCGGGTTAACAAGTCAAATAGTTTGTTTACAACCTAGCCAAAACGCAACACATTAATTGAAAGAGTTAGGTAGTTAGTAGTTTACAACCTACACACATTTTAACCTAACCCAAAACTTTTGTATTTTATATCATATTTCATGTTCTCTTAGAAATTGTGAGCTTTGAGATCACAAAAAGTGGTGGCGTGGAGAGGGGAGGGAAAGCCCCTCCAAACCACCCACACCACCCAATCCCCTTTTCACATAGGCATTACCTATTTCACAGTGGGAATTTCAACGGGCGTTGGGGCTCTTCATCAATTTGGTCTTTTGGACTGTAAGACCCTCAATCGTTTTAAACAAAAATACGCAGCGGACATACGAACCATAAAATTTCTTTCATTATAAATAATTTGACAGACTTAAAGGTTCATTATAAAATGACATGTTTCAATGATAATAATTAATAAATAATAATATAATGACAACTATGAGATCATGCTTTCCGTACAATCCTTGCTTTTTAGCTCGATCTAAATCCGCTTGTCCTCAATGATGAATGATTTAAAATCAATGAAAACCTACGATCACCACATACAACCAACCCGTTAGTAAGTAGTGACGATCAAATATAAAAAATATCTATAAGTTAAAATGTCCATAACACATTCTAACTACGTAAGTTATTTTAATCATTATCTTCCCAATTTTCAATTCTTTTAATACGGTGTCGACTCTTCAAAAGTCCGACATTTATAAACCATGCACTTCCAAACATACTCAATAATAATATGGTTAGCAAACTTGTAATCATAATATATTCAAGCACCATATATTCGTAAAAAGAACGCCAACCAATTGTGTACATCCATTTAACTACAACACGAATGTATCCCTTTCGCATAATCGTGTTCATACAAACATATTTCATACACATATCTCACGTTCTATTCGTACATCCTATACCCACTATAATTCTAATTTTACATGCCTAGTACGATCTCGTTCACTCAAACGTATTTAACACACCATCACTTTTCATGCATATAATCATTCGATACTAGACTTACTTATAAACGAGTTACGTCTCTTCGCACTTATAACACATTCGTATTTGTGTGACATACTTAAGTTGTTATGACTCCTTTGCAGGTTATTCTACCTTCCGGAAGTTTATCGGAGCCTTTCATAAGTCTTAGGGAATACGAAATTTCAAGACGTAATAATATATCAGAAATCAGAAATTTGTGTTTAATACCAACGGATCTCCTACCGTAGCTTACGGTGGGGACCTTATGCAAAAACAGAACACTCATGCCGTAAGCTACACCCAGCTGCCGTAGCTTACGGCTAGCAACTATTTGAATTAACGAACCTGCCGTAAGCTACGGTCCTCCTACCGTAGCTTACGATGGTGTTTTTCTGCATAAACATCATCACCCTTCCGTAAGCTACGGCCAGCTACCGTAGCTTACGGTAGGCAGCTGCTGAATCATGTATGCAGCTTATTTTGACCCGTTTCGAGTCTTGTTCGATTAGGCCGGCCTCGAGACGTCCAAACACGTCTTTTTCTAATATCTTATATGTTATTACTTCTTTTCAAACCTTCCCTTAACGTTACTAAATCCCCATACTCTCTTTTAAAATTCTTTCCACTAAAAGTTATGACTCGATTACCGGCTTTACCGGTTTAACGTCATACCAACCATTTCAACAAATCATACCTTAACATTTATCATTTATTTGCACGTTCCACCTTGATTTCGAATATTTAAAATATATACATATTATCACGTAAATAAATACAAGTGGGTGCGGAAATCACTTACCTGAGCGTCTGCATTCATGCTTGCTTTCTTGTCTCCTTTTTGACCCGTAGTCTTGCATGCTTTCATCCATCTTGACATGATCCCTATACATTTCATGTCATCGCGTCCACATTCTTGTTAGCGTACATGATTGTACATAGTAACGATCATATCAATTATATCTCACATCTGATTTTTGTTAGTCAATTCTAACAAGAACAAGGCATATAGTCACAATCACATCTTTTCCAACACATATAATTTACCATGTCCTTACATATAACACATACCATACGACTTTCTATAATATTACAATTTGACAAAAAGTCTAAGCTTACTCCTTTTGCAAGTCCGACTTTCAGAAGTCGGCGGTCTATCATGTGAACCTTCAACTTAACCTCATACACCCGCGTCATCATAGTAAACTATACTAGTGACACTTTATACATCTCATACTCAAGATGCAATACGCATATAATTAGATGGTCACTTAGTTAAATACATACACATGACTAATCATTTTTATTCACACTAGTAATTTCCAGGATTCTTCAATTATCACATGACCCATACATAGTTATCCCAACATTATTTCTTTCTACAATCTTACATGTTTCACATTTTACTTCTTAGTCAAATTAGGCAATTACTCAAACATATGGTGAGCTTCATACCACTTAATCACAAGGTACAAGTTTCTAGTGTGTCATACTAATAAATCTCAATTTCCGCATAAACTTTATCTAATAATACCTTCCTCATGTTAGTTTACTACCAAATACACCATTATCACTTCTATGCACATCTATCCACCACTTGTGTACACTTTTACATATTAATGCCATTTAGACATTTCATCAAACACTTGGTGGGCGTACTACTTTTTAAGCATGTTGTACAAGCATTTCATGCTTATATTCCTATTTCTTGCTTTCATTCATCAAATTCAACCAAACATCCATTTATTTCATATCATAATCAACTTATCTAATAATAATTCATTACGTACAACATACTAAAGCAAAATTACACAAATATTGAACATGGATGATTCACCCACATCATCATCCTCACTACTACAAGTGGGTTTTACCCCAAAACATCAAATGACATCTAAATTATGTATAATTCATATTCCATATGGTGATTCTAACATAGGTTCATGCTTAATTTCATACAAATTTGTGGATTGATCATAACCCACTTCATACAAAAATCATCAAATCAAAATTACAACTTACCATATGTTTGTTAGGGCTAGATGGTGAGAGATCTTTATCCATGCAATGTTTTCATTCGATTTTGGCTTTGATTGGGCTGAATTTGCATTCTTGTTCTTAAGAGAGGATTTATCCTCTCTTCCTTTCTCCATTCACGACACACACACATCTGCACATTCTAGTGTTTTTCTTTTTATAAAAACTTTCATTCAATTTGCTATATTTAGACCCTCATGTTTGCCATTTTAATTCATTGACCACAAACCTTGTATTTTACTATAAGACTTATAGTTCTAACTAAGTTAAATAACGTAGTTATCACTTTTCATTTCAAATCTCATGAAACCATACTAGTGTGTCAAACTTTCGGGTTTTGGGGCGTTACAAGCCTACCCCCCTTAAAAGAGGTTTCGTCCCTGAAACCTTGTTCATTTCCACTGTACAATAACTGTCTTTTCCTTCATTGTCAATATTATTCATTCAACTGACATACTAATAACGCACTCATAGAATTCATGCCTCTAGGTTTTGTACCCTTGCATAACGCTAATTCTTAGTAAACCTAATCACCACTGATCCATTCATTGAATGCTTTCAGGCTGCATACTATAGAATGCACTCGTGGTTTATTCAAGGGTTTTGCTCATGAATTAACGTATTCGTATGTTTTATCCCTTCCTTCCTAAATAAGGCGAAAAATAAAAAATATTTTTTTATTTTTTTATATTTATATTTATTTTTATTTATTTATAGCCGTCGTAATATGATCACACATATATCATCACATCCGACTAAAGTCTAGTTACTTCACACAACTACTATTTCATACTTACCTTTTTATGCTTAATTCGAGAGTTAATTGTCATTCGATGTTTGCCATACTTACACGTACTATATACACCCTTAGGTTATATTATGAATCATCTCATCCATGTCACTTTGATTTGCTAGTTAGTTCGTTTCACACTCTACTTATGATCTCTCACAGGCTCACTACTCAATGACATTAAGTAAGCTGAAATTTATTAAAACACATTCAACCCGTACTATGTAAATTCTCAAAACGTTTATGTGTAATGTGGTTTTCACAACTCATAATACCTTCCTGGAAGTTTATTCGGGCTATATTATAAGCCTTCAGAAGTGCGGGGGCTCAAACGCGAAAAACAAAAAAAAATTGGTTCAGCAGGCGGAGTCGGCGATGGCATAGAGCCGCGTCGGCAACGCAACCTGCTTATTCGCGTCGGAGGAAAAAGTGTGTCGGCAGTAAATTAAGGCGTCAGCACAAGGCATCGCGTCAGCGGGCTTGATGCCCTTCGGCGACGCCATGTCTGGCATAATTTTTGCTGTTGTTTCAAATTTTCGTTGTACTGAATCGTTTCTGAGCTCCGTTTTGACATCACAAACCCCGTAACTTCTAGAATTACCCTCCATTATTACTCTTCCATCCATCAATTTGAAAAGCCCATTCTAGTAGTGTCACCCATGTCATACGAATATACCGAAAACTCAAAATCCTTTTGTCTCATGCGTCTTGAAGTGAAAACACCCATTGCATGAGTTGTTTGTTTGAGTTCAAGCACTTCAACTCGTGCTTGAATCCCTCAAATCATAACTTTCTATCAAACGTTTGAAGTTTAATCAATTCACTAACCTTATTGTTTGGCGTAATACCACAACCCGCAAAACGGATCGTCCCATTTCAACACGAGTCCATACCATCTCTGGATTGGTTCATGCATCTGTGTGATGAGCTCCCTCACTTGAACATTATTTCATTGGCTTTATTGGTTTCATCACATCAAGAGTTCCACCATTTTAATCTATAAAAATTAACACTTTGCACATTTTATTCAAACATTCATCTCACATGGTGTTTATGTACTTTATGCTTCTCTTCAAAATTTCTTACTTATTTACTATACCGTGTCACACACTTCGTTCTTTATGTACATATCTTATATTTTGCCAAGTTCTACAGTTTGAATTTTCAAAGTCAAACTATCATTTCTTACTTAGTGTACATGTATATGCATCTTGAAATACGCATTTGTATTTACTTTTAGTTCGAACATACTTACAAAACTTCATTTCATCATTTTAGCATTTCTTACCAAAAAAATTTTTTACGTGTTAATTTCAATCACCCACTTATTATCTTATTGATATTTGTCTTATACTTATTCATCTAAACCGTTTGACCCTAACATGGTCAAATTGTTAACACATCCATAAGTAGGTTTCAACAACTAACTACAAACCATCACATGCATATTGACATATGCGTCACATGCATCTTTTATGTTTGAATCTGTCAATGGATTCAAATCTTCATTCTTACTTTTCATTCTTTATGTTTGAATCCATCACCTTCATTCTTACTTTTTATTTCTTTATTGTTTGAATCCGTCTCTTGAAATATAACAAGTATCATATAGATTCAAACATTTTATTCTTACCTGGTTGGTCCATTCTTACTTACGGATTCAGACGCTTCCTTCCAAAATTTTCATTCAACATCAAATTCTCCCAAGTTACATGGGAATCTTGCCATTCTCTTCACACACGTGACCACTTCTCAATTCTACCGAACATACCTGTGATGATTATCATGGTCTCACGAGTATCATATGTTTCTTGCGCACTGGCCGGGCACGCAATCTACATACTAGTCTCGTGCCTTCATGTAATCATCACCTTATGTCTGTAGAAGTGGATTTCAATTCATGCATCATTTTAATATCCTTTCAAGGCAACCTCAGTGTCTTCCATTCAACATTTACCCTCCCTCAGGAGATTTTCCCAACACCAGTACCCTTATTTATTAAAAGTGTGTACCTGGGGGTTCAACAGTTCAATCACATACTTTGGTGTTTGTCCTAGATCGCATCCTTGGATCATTCTTATCAATCATCCAAGTTTCCCTTTCATAATTAACACGGTTAGTTTCTTTATATGAACACACACACACACACACACATATATATATATATACACACACATGTTCCATTCGAATTTTACCTTCAAGTCTTGATCGAGTCTTGGATTGTACGGTTTTCAAGTCACAAGAAAAAAAATATATCTATAAGCTAAAAGGTCCATAACACATTATAACTACGTAAGTTATTTTAATCGATTATCTTTCCAACTTTCAATTCTTTTAATACGGTGTCGACTCTTCGAAAGTCCGACATTTATAAACCTGCACTTCCAAACATACTCAATAATAATATGGTTGGCAAACTTGTAATCATAATATATTCAAGCACCATATCTTCGTAAAAAGAACGCCAACCAATTGTGTACATCCATTTAACTACAACAAGAATGTATCCCTTTCGCATAATCGTGTTCATAACATATTTCATACACATATCTCACGTTCTAATTCGTACATCCTATACCCACTATAATTCTAATTATCCATGCCTACGTACGATCACGTTCACTCAAACGTATTTAACACACCATCCCTTGTCATGCATATAATCATTTGCTACTAGACTTACTTATAAACGAGTTCCGTCTCTTCGCACGTATAACACATTCGTATTCGTGCGACATACTTAAGTTGTTATGACTCCTTTGTAGGTTATGCTACCTTCTGGAAGTTTATCGGAGCCTTTGCATAAGTCTTAGGGAATACGGAAGTTCAAGACGTAATAATATATCAGATATTGGGAAATTTGTGTTTAATACAACCGATCTCTACCGTAGCTTACGGTAGGGACCTTATGCAAAAACAGAACACTCATGCCGTAAGCTACGGCCAGCTGCCTGTCACACCCTGACCCGCAGCGGAAATAGTAGTCGGGGCATGATTGGGTTTTCATCAAAGCTCATGACATTTACTATAAAGGTTCATATTTATTATTTCTCTTTAAAGAAGAAGTTACAATAAACATACAAGCACAACATGTTCAAATACATTTTTCATGACTTCTTTATTTTTCTTCTAAGTCAGTTTCCTATGTGTTCCTTGCTTCAACCTGTCCACCTGTATCATGTGTAAAAATAGGGTTTTGGGTCAACAAAAGTTGGCGAGTGAATCTTATGGAAACATTTGAACGAATTTATTATATTGGTTATAAAAAGGTGCATAACCACATATGAGTAAACGTAAATGTAAATTTAATCACAATACACATAATATCAATTAATGCACACGCACACACCAAATGATGAACAATAATCACAATACACATAATATCAATTAATGCACACGCACACACCAAATGATGAACAATGAGATCAAGGCTCAATCAAACGGAGCACGCGATGTTCAACTCGTCTCCCACGAGGAACTGATGGGCCTAATGAATGATTTGCACGCAACTTGACAAAATGTAAACACACATCACAACAAACAACATTTACATCACAAGTTTAGATCATATAATGGTAATAGCACAAGTTTGAATAAACGAAGTAATTAAAGCGACACATGATACACCCCAAAACATGAATAAAAAGGGGAATTTGTAAGAATTCACTCACAGTGGGTGCGTTCCTTGATAATGATGAATGCGCACGAATTTATGATTCAACCGACGAGGGGAAACTAACCTAAATAATAACGTAATAATTCGAAAAATAAATAAATTTCATTTGAAATTAATATTTTTAATTAGTGCTCTTAATGAGATTTTTAGATTTATTTTTATGAATTTAATGCAAATTTTTAGGCTTTAAAACCTTATTTTGGGGTATTTTTAACTAATTTTCAAAGAAAATAAAAAGGATTTTTAATTAAAAAAAATTTACCCTTTTTCCTAGGGTTGACTGGTCAACGGCCGGTCAGACTCATTTATTATAGGCAGCGTGTGAGGTTCGAACTCGTGACCTCCCGTATGCGTGCACGCAGCTCTACCAACTGAGCTACGTGTCTAACCCGAAAGATTCTTGATTTTTATTATACTTATATGCTGATTAGAATATTTCAGAAATTAATTTATTTAAAAAGGATTTAATTGATCGAACTGGTGTGAGAGCTTGGACTCGAACCCGCGTTTGCAGACATGTTTTGCACCCAGCCCAACCAACTGGGCTGGGTGTCTAACCCGATGAATAAGTGATTTTTAATAAATTTAAATACTTACAGAATCTGAATATATGTGAGTATTAAAAAGGGTGGGTATAATTTATGAAATCGGAACCGTGTGCATGATTCGAACCCGGGTGCGTATATAATGTTTGCACACAGTCCACCGCTGGACTGTGTGTCTAACCCGGTTAGATATCCGTTTTTAATTATATTTAAACACTAACTCGACTTTATCTTTTTCATCAAATAAAACCCAGAATCATAATTTCGACTGAGACATGCTTAATCAGTTTTGGTGAATCGTTTTAGTTTTAAAACATGCTAGATAATGAATTACAGAGGTTTAAAGGATTATACCGACTAGAAGGATGCTCTCGGTTTTCCGGCGAGTAGCTGCGGATTCCGGCGACTTGCAGGGACGCTTCAGAGTGTTTTAGCGAGAGTTTAAGAGAGAGTTGAGAGATTGAACGAGTTCGTTTGGGTGAAATGATTGGTATTTATAGAGTAAACAGACAACACAGATTTCGGTTTCAAAAGTTTCGGCCGAACTTGATTTCCGAAAATTGATTTTTTTATAACTGATCGATCGTTATGGACTCCATGATTGAGTCTGATTACTTGATTGACAAACGGTTTTAGCCTTTTGATCGCAAAGAAAAGAAACGGATGCTTGATTATTTCCTGATTGCAAGCTCGACTGTTACAAGGCGGTTTGTTCAAAAAGTCGATTTCGAGACCTTGTATTAATATTGTTTAGTTTAGAACTTTAACAGAGAAATGTGTGTGGCGGAGTGGTGTGAAGTGTGTGTTGATCCATTGGGGACCCGGGTTCGAAAGCCAGCTACCCCTCTATTATTATTATTTTTCTTTTAACCTTTTTATTTTATTAGAATTTCCTTTATTCCTTTATTTATTTAATATATTTATATTTTATTTATTAACCAAAAAAAAAGAAAAAAATTAACTAACCAATTTTACAAAATAAGTAAAGACATAACGTAACATTTAATAAACGGAGCGGGTTTTGGAACCCATTTTACGACGAATGTCACAGTATCCCCTACTTTTAGAAATTTCGTCCCGAAATTTACGTAGTAGTGGTATATTTGACTCGAAGGGAGGGTGTTTTAATTTGACAATTACATAATCAGAAGAGGGTGAAAGTTTTAAATTTTATTTGAGGCGGTAACGTTCCTAGTAAGGGTTGAATACTCTGCTACAGGAATCGCTTTTTGATGCCTAAAGATAAGAAATATTGATACCCAGAGTTGTTTGACTGGATATGATCACATGCATAAGAGTTTTGAGAGATTTGATACATTTGAAAAGATAGGGTTATATCACAAAATAAAAACTTCATCTATGACAATATTAAAACCTACACGGAACTTCTCATAACCTCCTGATAATGCTTTTGATCCTTTCCAAGAATACTTATATATAGGAAGTACCAGCGGCGTATCCACCATATTCTTGTCAAATTTTCATTGGCTTTATCAATAAATTATGATTAGTTCTATGTGACTCTAAAACATAAACAAACACAACAACCAAAACTTGAGTCTCAAATCTGAAAGAATACATGACTGAGTGACGACAGTACCTCTCTCGTTTGTTATGATGAAGGGGTCCAGTCTATGTAAAAGTGAGACACAACCCAACTTCTTTAAATGATGAGATCGAGATACGTCGTGATGTATGATGATATGAAAGTTAAATCAATGAGTAAAGATATAAAACAAAACTGAAATATCAAGTTGCATTAAAATTCTTGGATACATAAATTCCCGGTTTATAACAGGGATACGTAAAGATTGAGAAGACATTAAGAACTAGACGGTTGGAGTTGAGTCTTGACTCTTGGTGAGGGAAGGCTAGTTGGGTGGTTCGTTTGGGCCGTTATTATCTTCAACAGGATTGGCGTTGATGTTGTAAGCTCTTCCTCTGCTGGTGGTGGAGCTGGGTTTGCTTGATTTGCTTGGTTAACTGGGTTTGCTTGAGCTTGGGCATTTATGATGTTAACCAATCGAGGGCACGTGTTTCTAAATGGGTAGGGTCCCCACAATTAAAGCAAGCTCGAACATGTGGAAACATGGGGTGTTGAGGTTGTTGATATGTTTGGATCATGTTTTGGGTAGGGGGTGAAGCTTGGTTTTGAGGGGTACTACAAGTTTTGCTCAAATGACCATAATGCCAATTTGCACACAGTCGACAAGGTACGGTAGATGGATGGTGATAAAAACAGGTGTTGCATTGAGGGTGAGGTCCAATGTAAGGTTTCTTATTTGGGTAAATAGAGTTGGGTGCTACTTGAGTGATTAGCTGTACCGAATGTTTCTGAGCTCCGTTTTGACATCACAAACCCCGTAACTTCTAGAATTACCCTCCATTATTACTCTTCCATCCATCAATTTAAAAAGCCCATTCTAGTAGCGTCACCCATGTCATACGAATATACCGAAAACTCAAATCCTTTTGTCTCGTGCGTCTTGAAGTGAAAACACCCATTGCATGAGTTGTTTGTTTGAGTTCAAGCACTTCAACTCGTGCTTGAATCCCTCAAATCATAACTTTCTATCAAACATTTGAAGTTTAATCAATTCACTAACCTTATTGTTTGGCGCAATGCCACAACCCGCAAAACGGATCATCCCATTTCAGCACGAGTCCATACCATCTGTGGATTGATTCATGCATCTGTGTGATGAGCTCCCTCACGTGAACATTATTTCATTGGCTTTATTGGTTTCATCACATCAAGAGTTCCACCATGTTAATCTATAAAAATTAACACTTTGCACATTTTATTCAAACATTCATCTCACATGGTGTTTATTTACTTTATGCATCTCTTCAAAATTTCTTACTTATTTACTATACCATGTCACACACTTTGTTCTTTATGTACATATCTTATATTTTGCCAAGTTCTACAGTTTGAATTTCAAAGTCAAACTGTCATTTCTTACTTAGTGTACATGTATATGCATCTTGAAATACGCATTTGTATTTACTTTTAGTTCGAACATACTTACAAAACTTCATTTCATCATTTTAGCATTTCTTACCAAAAAAAATTTTTACGTGTTAATTTCAATCACCCACTTATTATCTTATTGACATTTGTCTTATACTTACTCATCTAAACCGTTTGACTCTAACATGGTCAAATTATTAACACATCCATAAGTAGGTTTCAACAACTAACTACAAACCATCACATGCATATTTATATATGCGTCACATGCATATATATATATGCATTCTTATATGTTTGAATCCGTCTATGGATTCAAATATTCATTCTTACTTTTCATTCTTTATGTTTGAATCCATCACCTTCATTCTTACTTTTTATTTCTTTATTGTTTGAATCCATCTCTTAAATATAACAAGTATCATATAGATTCAAACATTTTATTCTTACCTGGTTGGTCCATTCTTATTTACGGATTCAGACGCTTCCTTCCAAAATTTTCATTCAACATCAAATTCTCCCAAGTTACATGGGAATCTTGCCGTTCTCTTCACACACGCGACCACTTCTCAATTCTACCGAACATACATGTGATGATTATCATGGTCTAATAAGTATCATATGTTTCTTGCGCACTGGCCGGGCGCGCAATCCACATGCTAGTCGCGTGCCTTCATGTAATCATCACCTTATGTCTGTAGAAGTGGATTTCAATTCATGCATCATTTTAATATCCTTTCAAGGCAACCTCAATGTCTTTCATTCAACATTTACCCTCCCTCGGGAGATTTTCCCAACACCAATACCCTTATTTACTAAAAGTGTGTACCTGGGGGTTCAACAGTTCAATCACATACTTTGGGGTTTGCCCTAGATCGTATCCTTGGATCATTCTTCTCAATCATCCAAGTTTACCTTTCGTAATTAACACGGTTAGTTTCTTTATATGGACAATATTATATATATATATATATATATATATATATATATATATATATATACATGTTCCATTCGATTTTACCTTCAAGTCTTGATCGAGTTTGGATTGTACGGTTTTCAAGTCACAAGAGCAAACGGGTTTGAGTTCAAGTACTTACCTTCTCGTACTTAGTTTCACTCAAACCAATGTTCTGATACCAACTTGTAAGACCCTCAATCATTTTAAACAAAAAGTACACAGAGGACATACGGACAATAAAAATTTCTTTCACTATAAATAATTTGACGCACTTAAAGGTCCATTTTAAAATGACATGTTTCAATGATAATAATAATAATAATAATAATAATAATAATAACAATGACAACTATGAGATCATGCTTTCCGTACAATCCTTGCTTTTTAACTCGATCTACATCCGCTTATCCTCAGTGATGAATGATTTAAAATCGATGAAAACCTACGATCACCACATATAACCAACCCGTTAGTGATAGTGATGATCAAATATAAAAAATATATATAAGCTAAAATGTCCATAACACATTATAACTACATAAGTTATTTTAATCGATTATCCTTCCAACTTTCAATTCTTTTAATACTGGTGTCGACTCTTCGAAAGTCTGACATTTATAAACCTGCACTTCCAAACATACTCAATAATAATATGGTTAGCAAACTTGTAATCATAATATATTCAAGCACCATATCTTCGTAAAAAGAACGCCAACCAATTGTGTACATCCATTTAACTACAACACGAATGTATCCCTTTCGCATAATCGTGTTCATACAAACACATTTCATACACATATCTCACGTTCTAATTCGTACATCCTATACCCACTATAATTCTAATTATACATGCCTACGTATGATCACGTTCACTCAAACGAATTTAACACACCATCCCTTTTCATGCATATAATCATTCGCTACTAGACTTACTTATAAATGAGTTCCGTCTCTTCGCACTATAACACATTCGTATTCGTGTGACATACTTAAGTGGTTATGACTCCTTTGTAGGTTATGCTACCTTCTGGAAGTTTATCGGTGCCTTTGCATAAGTCTTAGGGAATATCGGAAGTTCAAGACGTAATAATATATCAGAAATTGGGAAATTTGTGTTTAATACCAACGGATCTCCTATCGTAGCTTACGGTAGGGACCTTATGCAAAAACAGGGAACACTCATGCCGTAAGCTACGGCTAGCTCCCGTAGCTTACGGCTAGCAACTATTTGAATTAACGAACCCGCCGTAAGCTACAGTCCTCCTACCATAGCTTACGGTGGTGTTTTTCTGCATAAACATCATCACCCTTCCGTAAGCTAGGGCTAGCTGATGCAGCTTACGGTGGGCAGCTGCTGAATCATGTATGCAGCTTATTTTGACCTGTTTCGAGTCTTGTTCGATTAGGCCGGCCTCGAGACGTCCAAACATGCCTTTTTCTAATATCTTATATTTTATTACTTCTTTTCAAACCTTCCCTTAACGTTACAAAATCCCCATACTCTCTTTTAAAATTCTTTCCACTAAAAGTTATGACTTGATTACCCCTATATTGAGGCTTTACCGGTTTAACATCATACCAACCATTTCAACAAATCATACCTTTAACATTATCATTTATTTATACGTTCCACCTTGATTTCGAATATTTAAAATATATACATATTATCACGTAAATAAATACAAGTGGTTGCGGAAATCACTTACCTGAGCGTCTGCATTCATGCTTGCTTTCTTGTCTCCTTTTAACCCGTAGTCTCCATGCTTCCATCCATCTTGACATGATCCCTATACATTTCATGTCATCGCGTTCACATTCTTGTTAGCGTACATGATTGTACATAGTAACGATCATATCAATTATATCTCACATTTGATTTTCGTTAGTCAATTCTAACAAGCACAAGGCATATAGTTCAAATCACATCTTTTCCAACACATATAATTTACCATGTCCTTACATATAACACATACCATACGACTTTCTATAATATTAAAATTTGACAAAAAGTCTAAGCTTACTCCTTTTGCAAGTCCGACTTTTTAGAAGTCGGCGGTCTATCATTGTAACCTTCAACTTAACCTCATACACCCGCGTCATCATAGTAAACTATACTAGTGACACTTTATACATCTCATACTCAAGATGCAATACGCATATAATTAGATGGTCACTTAGTTACATACATACACATGACTAATTTATTTTTATTCACACTAGTAATTTCCAGGATTCTTCAATTATCACATGATCCATACATAGTTATCCCAACATTATTTCTTTCTACAATCTTACATGTTTCACATTTTACTTCTTAGTCAAATTAGGAAATTACTCAAACTTATGGTGAGCTTCATACCACTTAATCACAAGGTACAAGTTTCTAGTGTATCATACTAATAAATCTCAATTTCCGCATAAACTTTATCTAATAATACCTTCCTCATGTTAGTTTACTACCAAATACACCATTATCACTTTCTATGCACATCTATCAACCACTGGTGTACACTTTTACATATTAATGCCATTTAGACATTTCATCAAACACTTGGTGGCGTGCTACTTTTTAAGCATGTTGTACAAGCATTTCATGCTTATATTCCTATTTCTTGCTTTCATTCATCAAATTCAACCAAACATCCATTTATTTCATATCATAATCAACTTATCTAATAATAATTCATTACATACAACATACTAAAGCAAAAGTACACAAATATTGAACATGGATGATTCACCCACATCATCATCCTGACTACTACAAGTGGTTTTACCCTCAAACATCAAATGACATCTAAATTATGTATAATTCATGTTCCATATTGTAACATAGGTTATGCTTAATTTCATACAAATTTTGGATTGATCATAACCCACTTCATACAAAAATCATCAAATGAAAATTACAACTTACCATATGTTTGTTAGGGCTAGCTGGTGAGAGATCTTTATCCATGCAATGTTTTCATTCGATTTTGGCTTTGATTGGGATGAATTTGCATTCTTGTTCTTAAGAGAGGATTTCTCCTCTCTTCCTTTCTTCATTCACGACACACACACATCTGCACATTCTAGTGTTTTGTTTTTCTTTTTACAAAAACTTTCATTCAACTTGCTATATTTAATCCCTCATGTTTGCCATTTTAATTCATTGACCACAAACCTTTTATTTTACTATAAGACTTATAGTTCTAACTAAGTTAAATAACATAGTTATCACTTTTCATTCCATATCTCATGAAACCATACTAGTGAGTCAAACATTTGGGTTTTGGGGCATTACAAGTCTACCCCCCTTAAAAGTGGTTTCGTCCCTGAAACCTTGTTCATTTCCACTGTACAATAACTGTCTTTTCTTCATTGTCAATATTATTCATTCAACTAACATACTAAGAACGCACTTATATAATTCATGCCTCTAGGTTTTGTACCCTTTCATAACGCTAATTCTTAGTAAACCTCATCGCCGCTGATCCATTCATTGAATAATTTCAGGCTACATACTATAGAATGCACTCGTCGTTTATTCAAGGGTTTTGCTCATGAACTAACGTATTCGTATGTTTTGTCCCTTCCTTCCTAAATAAGGCAAAAAATAAATAAATATTTTTTTTATTTATTCATAGCCACACAAGTGGTCGTAATATGATCACACATATATCATCACATCCGACTAAGGTCTAGTTACTTCACATAACTACTATTTCATACTTACCCTTTTGTGCTTAATTCGAGAGTTAATCGTCATTCTATGTTTGCCATACTTACACGTACTATATACACCCTTAGGTTATATTCCCCATCATCTCATCCATGTAACTTTGATTTGCTAGTTAGTTCGTTTCACACTCTACTTATGAGATGCTCACAGGCGCACTACTCAATGACATTAAGTAAGCTGAAATTTATTAAAACACATTCAACCCGTACTATGTAAATTCTCAAAACTTTTATGTGTAATGTGGTTTGGTTCCTATGGTCTTTCACAACTCATAATACCTTCCTGGAAGTTTATTGGGGCTATATTATAGGCCTTCACGAGTGCGCGGGCTCAAACGCGAAAAACAAAAACAATATTTTTTGGGTTTAGCAGGCGGCATCGGCGACGGCCTAGGGCCGCGTCGGCAACGCAACTTGCTTATTCGCGTCGGAGGAAAAAGTGCGTCGATAGTAAATTAAGACGTCGCACAAGGCATCGCGTCAGCGACGGCTTGATGACCTTCGACGACGCCATGTCTGGCATAATTTTTGCTGTTGTTTCAAATTTTAGCTGTCCGACTCGTTTCTGAGCTCCGTTTCGACATAATAAACCCCGTAACTTCTAGAATTACCCCCATTATTACTCTTCCATCCATCTATTTCAAAAGCCCATTCTAGTAGCATCACGCATATCATACGAATATACCGAAAACTCAAAATCCTTTTGTCTCATGCATCTTGAAGTGAAAACACCCATTGCATGAGTTGTTTGTTTGAGTTCAAGCACTTCAACTCGTGCTTGAATCCCTCAATTATCTAACATTTGAAGTTTAATCAATTCACTAACCTTATCGTTTGGCGCAATACCAAAACCCGTAAAACGGATTGTCCATTTCAACACAGTCCATACCATCTTTGGATTGATTCGTGCATCTGTGTGATGAGCTCCCTCACGTGAACATTATTTCATTGGCTTTATTGGTTTCATCACATCCAGAGTTCCACCATTTTAATCTATAAAAATTAACACTTTAAACATTTTTTTCTTACTTCTTATTTCTTTATTGTTTGAATCTGTCTCTTGAATTATAACAAGTATCATATAGATTCAAACATTTTATTCTTACCTGGTTGGTCCATTCTTACTTACGGATTCATACTCTTCCTTCCAAAATTTTCATTCAACATAAAATTCTCCCAAGTTACATGGGAATCTTGCCATTCTCTTCACACATGCGACCACTTCTCAATTCTACCGAACATACCTGTGATGATTATCATGGTCTCACGAGTATCATATGTTTCTTGCGCACTGGCCGGGCGCGCAATCCATATACTAGTCTCGTGCCTTCATGTAATCATCACCTTATGTCCGTAGAAGTGGATTTCAGTTCGTGCAACATTTTAATATCCTATCAAGGCAACCTCAGTGTCTTCCATTCAACATTTACCCTCCCTCGGGAGATTTTCCCAAACCAGTACCCTTATTTATTAAAAGTGTGTACCTGGGGGTTCAACAGTTTAATCACATACTTTGGTGTTTGCCCTAGATCGCTCCTTAGATCATTCTTCTCAATCATCCAAGTTTACCTTTCATAATTAACACAGTTAGTTTCTTTATATGAACATATATATATACATGTTCCATTCGAATTTTACCTTCAAGTCTTGATCGAGTCTTGGATTGTACGGTTTTCAAGTCACAAGAGCAGACGGGTTTAAGTTCAGGTACTTACCTTCTCGTACTTAGTTTCACTCAAACCAGGATTCTGATACCAACTTGTAAGACCCTCAATCGTTTTAAACAAAAAGTACGCAGCGGACATACGAACAATAAAAATTTCTTTCATTATAGATAATTTGACGCACTTAAAGGTCCATTATAAAATGACATGTTTCAATGATAATAATAATAATAATAATAATAATAATAATAATAATAATATAATGAATAATAATATATAATAATAATAATATAATAATAAATAATAATAATAAAAATAATAATAATAATGACACCTATGAGATAATGCTTTCCGTACAATCCTTTCTTTTTAGCTCAATCTACATCCGCTTATCCTCAGTGATGAATGATTTAAAATCGATGAAAACCTACGATCACCACATATAACCAACCTGTTAGTAAGTAGTGATGATCAAATATAAAAAAAATATCTATAAGCTAAAATGTCCATAACACATTCTAACTACGTAAGTTATTTTAATCGATTATCCTTCCAACTTTCAATTCTTTTAATACGGTGTCGACTCTTCGAAAGTCCGACATTTATAAACCTGCACTTCCAAACATACTCAATAATAATATGGTTAGCAAACTTGTAATCATAATATATTCAAGCACCATATCTTCGTAAAAAGAACGCCAACCAATTGTGTACATCCATTTAACTGCAACACAAATGTATCCCTTTCGCATAATCATGTTCATACAAACATATTTCATACACATATCTCACGTTTTAATTCGTACATCCTATACCCACTATAATTCTAATTATACATGCCTACGTACGATCACGTTCACTCAAACGTATTTAACACACCATCCCTTTTCATGCATATAATCATTCGATACTAGACTTACTTATAAACGAGTTCCGCCTCTTTGCACGTATAACACATTCGTATTCGTGCGACATACTTAAGTTGTTATGACTCCTTTGTAGGTTATGCTACCTTCTGGAAGTGTATCAGGGCCTTTGCATAAGTCTTAGAGAATACGGAAGTTCAAGACGTAATAATATATCAGAAATCGGGAAATTTGTGTTTAATACCAACGGATCTCCTACCGTAGCTTATGGTGGGGCCTTATGCAAAAACAAAACACTCATGCCGTAAGCTACGGCCAGCTGCCGTAGCTTAGGGCTAGCAACTATTTGAATTAACGAACCCGCCGTAAGCTACGGTCCTCCTACTGTAGCTTACGGTGGTGTTTTTCTGCATAAACATCATCACCCCTCCGTAAGCTACGGCCAGCTGTTGCAGCTTACGGTGGGCAGCTGCTGAATCATGTATGCAACTTATTTTGACCCGTTTCGAGTCTTGTTCGATTAGGCTGGCTTCAAGACGTCCAAACACGCCTTTTTCTAATATCTTATATGTTATTACTTCTTTTCAAACCTTCCCTTAATGTTACCAAATCCCCATACTCTCTTTTAAAACTTCTTTCCACTAAAAGTTATGACTCGATTACCCCTATATTGAGGCTTTACCGGTTTAACATCATACCAACCATTTCAACAAATCATACCTTAACATTTATCATTTATTTGTACGTTCCATCTTGATTTCGAATATTTAAAATATATACATATTCCACTAAAAGTTATGACTCGTTTCACCATTTTAATCTATAAAAATTAACACTTTGCACATTTTATTCAAACATTCATCTCACATGGTGTTTATTTACTTTATGCTTCTTTTTCAAAATTTCTTACTTATTTACTATACCATATCACACACTTCGTTCTTTATGTACATTTCTTATATTTTGCTAAGTTCTACAGTTTGACTTTTCAAAGTCAAACTGTCATTTATTACTTAGTGTACATGTATATGCATCTTGAAGTACGCATATGAACATACTTACAAAACTTCATTTCATCAATTTAGCATTTCTTATCAAAAAAAATTTTACGTGTTAATTTCAATCACCCACTTATTATCTTATTGACATTTCTCTTATACTTACTCATCTAAAGCGTTTGACTCTAACATGATCAAATTGTTAACACATCCATAACTAGGTTTCAACAACTAACTACAAACCATCACATGCATATTCGTATATGCGTCACATGCATATATACATATATATATATACACACACACATTCTTTTATGTTTGATCCGTCTATGGATTCAAATCTTTCATTATTACTTTTCATTCTTTTATGTTTGAATCCATCAATGGATTCAGACCTTCATTCTTACTTTTTATTTCTTTATTGTTTGAATCCGTCTCTTGAAATATAACAAGTATCATATAGATTCAAACATTTTATTCTTACCTGGTTGGTCTATTCTTCTTTCATTCATCAAATTCAACCAAACATCCATTTATTTCATATCATAATCAACCTATCTAATAATAATTCATTACATACAACATACTAAAGCAAAATTACACAAATATTGAACATGGATGATTCACCCACATCATCATCCTCACTACTACAAGTGGGTTTTACCCCCAAAAATCAAATGACATCTAATTTATGTATAATTCATGTTCCATATGGTGATTCTAACATAGGTTCATCTTTAATTTCATACAAATTTGTGAATTGATCATAACCCACTTCATACAAAAATCATCAAATCAAAATTACAACTTACCATATGTTTGTTAGGGTAGATGTTGAGAGATCTTTATCCATGCAATGTTTTTCATTCGATTTTGTCTTTGATTGGGCTGAATTTGCATTCTTGTTCTTAAGAGATGATTTGTCCTCTCTTCGTTTCTCCATTCACGACACACACACATCTGCACATTCTAGTATTTTGTTTTTCTTTTTATAAAAACTTTCATTCAACTTGCTATATTTAGTCTCTCATGTTGCTATTTTAATTCATTGACCACAAACCTTGTTTTTTACTATAGGACTTATAGTTCTAACTAAGTTACAATAACGTAGTTATCACTTTTCATTCCATATCTCATGAAATCATACTAGTGAGTCAAACATTCGGGTTTTGGGCGTTACATGGACTAATGTGACATCCCGGTTTTTCGGATAACTTAAACGCAATAATTGTCGAATAAATTATGTGCTACGTATTAAACGTTTATAAGTTGGTGCGTTATTATGTGATATCCGAGTTCGTGTTTTATGTTAGTTATAATGTATAGACGTAGTAAATAAACAAATTAATCGAGCCGAACCGCGACACGAGCCGGCCTCTTTTCTTGCGACTCAAGGAACTAAACTTGGGTATCGAGTTTTAAACTCAAACCATCCGGTCGCGAGCAAACAACCCAAACCGACCCACCCAAGTCCCTTCGGCCGCGAGAACAAACCCAAACCGCAACCCATTCCCTTCACCTCTTGCGCCTATATATACAAACACATGCATGCTTCCTTCACAACACAAAAACACTAATATCTAAGAAGCCGACGGCAGCCTTGCTACACTTCCTTCGGTCGCGAGCAGCCCCTTGTTCACCTCCTCGATCGCAAACAGCCCTCTTGTCCCTTGATCGCGAGCAGCCCTCCTTTCAGTCCCTCGACCGCAAGTAGCTTGTTACAACTCCATCTTCATCCTCGGTCGCGATTCTTTGATCATTGGTTCCTCATCTCACTCTCGGCTCATTGATCTTGTTATTAAAGGTTAGGATTATAATTGTTTGCAAGATCATATTCGGATTATATGTTTGAATGTAAGGTTATGTTAGCCGATTTATTGATGATGTTTGCAAGTTGATGTTTGTTCGAAATCTGGAATCATAGGCTGTGTTTTGTTTATAAAAACTAGAGATATTGATTTGGGTTTGCATGGATATGATATATGTATTGATCTATGATTGGAAAAATCAGTTCTTGATCGCCTAGGTTCATTGTATCGACGGTTATTGCGAATTAGTTGTGATAAAATGCTGAAACAGGTTGCTGAATTATGGTTACATGCAAGCGCAGAAGTATCTTGACGGTGCAAGGCGAGAATGCAGGCGCCGTCACAAACATCATCTCTTACATGCAAGCGCAGAAGTATCTTCGGAGAAAGAACTCCTTCGCTTTACTCGCACTGGTTACCGAACAGCCTAAGGACGAGAAACGTATAGAAGACATCCCAGTCGTCCGTGATTTTTTCGATGTATTCCCAGAGTAATTACCTGGTCTTCCACCCCATCGACAATTGGAGTTTGAAATCGAATTGGCGAACCATGCAACTCCTATCGCCAAGGCTCCATACCGCCTAGCTCCAGCCGAGCTGCAGGAGCTGTCTACCCAACTTCAGGAGCTGTTAGAAAAGGGATTTATCCGACCAAGCGCTTCGCCATGGGGAGCTCCAGTCCTTTTTGTTAAGAAGAAGGACGGGACCTTCCGCATGTGCATCGACTACAGGGAACTCAACAAGGTTACTGTCAAGAACCGATACCCGTTACCTCGCATCGACGATCTATTCGACCAACTTCAAGGATCAAGCTACTACTCCAAGATTGACCTACGGTCGGGTTACCATCAGTTACGCGTCAGGGAGGAGGATATCTCTAAGACGGCATTTCGTACTCGGTATGGCCATTATGAGTTCTTGGTCATGCCCTTCGGTCTCACCAACGCACCCGCGGTGTTCATGGACCTCATGAACCGTGTGTGTAAACCATACCTCGACAAATTTGTCATTGTGTTCATCGATGACATACTCATCTACTCTAAAAGTGAAGAAGAACATGCTGAACATCTAGGATTACTGCTAGGATTACTTCAACAGGAGAAGCTATATGCCAAGCTTTCGAAGTGTGATTTCTCGATTCGGGAAGTTCAGTTTCTCGGGCATATCGTAAATGAAAAGGGTATCCACGTAGACCCTGCCAAGATTGAAGCCATCAAAAACTGGGAAGCACCCAGGACACCGACGGAGATCCGCCAATTTTTGGGTTTGGCTGGTTACTACAGACGCTTCATCGAGGGATTTTCAAAGATCGCACAACCGCTTACTACCCTCACCCAGAAAGGCATCAAGTATGCTTGGGGTGACAAGCAGGAAGCAGCATTCCAATTGCTAAAGCAGAAACTTTGCAGTGCACCCATTCTGTCCTTGCCGGAAGGGACAAATGACTTTGTAGTATATTGTGATGCTTCCATTCAGGGGTTGGGATGCGTACTCATGCAACGCGAAAAGGTCATCGCGTATGCGTCCCGCCAACTGAAGGTTCACGAGAAAAACTACACAACGCATGACCTGGAATTGGGAGCAGTAGTGTTTGCACTTAAGATTTGGAGACACTACCTCTATGGGACGAAGTGCACAATCTTCACAGACCACAAGAGCCTCCAACACATCTTTGATCAGAAGGAGTTGAACATGCGACAGCGTCGCTGGGTCGAACTCTTGAACGATTATGAGTGTGCCATTCGGTATCACCCGGGTAAAGCTAACGTGGTAGCTGATGCCCTCAGTAGGAAGGAACACTTGAAACCTCGTCGTGTACGAGCATTACAGCTCACTATTCATTCGGGGTTACCCGAACAAATACGCGACTCGCAGTTAGAAGCAGTTAAGGAAGAAAACATCAAGGCCGAATCGGTGGGAAAAATGGAACGCGATTGGGAAGTAAAACCCAATGGAGCCCGGTATTTCATGAATCGCATATGGGTACCTCTCTACGGAAACCTCAGAGAGCTAGTCATGGACGAAGCTCACAAATCCCGATACTTTGTCCATCCTGGTTCGGATAAGATGTATCAAGACCTTAAAGCTGCGTATTGGTGGCCCAACATGAAAGCTGATATAGCCACCTACGTGAGTAAGTGTTTGACTTGTGCAAAAGTCAAGGTAGAGTATCAAAAGCCATCGGGGCTACTTCAACAACCTGAGATCCCAGTGTGGAAATGGGATCAGATCTCGATGGATTTCATCACTAAACTCCCGCGAACTTTGGGTGGTTGCGATACCATCTGGGTGATTGTGGATCGTTTAACTAAGTCCGCACACTTCCTAGCTATTAAAGAAACAGATAAGATGGAGAAGTTGACTCGCACCTACATTAAGGAAGTAGTTTCTCGGCACGGAGTGCCAACATCCATCATCTCAGACAGAGATGCTCGCTTCACGTCCAACTTCTGGCAGTCACTCCAGAAAGCGTTGGGCACACGCTTAGATATGAGCACTGCCTATCACCCTCAGACTGATGGTCAAAGCGAAAGGACCATACAAACCTTGGAAGACATGCTTAGGGCATGCGTAGACTTCGGGAATAGTTGGGAAATTCACCTGCCTTTAGTGGAATTCTCGTGTAACAACAGTTACCATACAAGTATATCGGCAGCACCGTTTGAGGCATTATACGGTCGTAAATGTAGATCACCGGTCTGTTGGGCAGAAGTCGGTGACAGCCAACTTACAGGCCCTGAGTTGATACTTGAGGCTACTGAAAAGATTGTACAAATCAGAAACCGCATGGCGGCGGCACGAGATTGACAGAAAAGTTACGCTGATCAACGACGCAAACCGCTCGAATTTCAAGTAGGTGACCGCGTCCTACTGAAGGTGTCACCCTGGAAGGGTGTAATCCGCTTTGGAAAACGGGGCAAACTAAACCCACGGTACGTAGGTCCGTTTGTAATCTTGAAACGTATTGGACCCGTAGCTTATCAATTAGACCTTCCTGTCGAACTCAGTGGAGTTCACAACGTGTTTCACGTGTCAAATCTGAAGAAGTGTCTATCAGATGAAACTCTAGTTATTCCATTGGATGAGATTCAAGTGGATGAACAACTGCACTTTGTGGAACAGCCTATCGAGATCATGGATCGTGAGATCAAGACTCGAAGGCACATCAAGATTCCGATCGTTAAGGTTCGTTGGGACTCTAAGCGTGGACCAGAGTTCACGTGGGAAAGAGAGGACTAAATGAAAAGCAAATACCCACACCTCTTCGCAACTGAGCAGCAAACTAACGATACCAGTAACTAAATTTTCGGGACGAAAATCCTTTCAACATGGGGATGATGTGACAACCTGGAAATTTCTCATACTTTCGCGTACCATGGTTAACTAAATCCTTGTGCATGGCACTTGGGAATCTTTGTGCATGGCACTTGGGAACTTCTTGTAACTTCGCATACCATCGTTAACGAACTAACTCTTTGTGCGTGGCACTCTAAACATGTACGCTGCATTCTAAACCGCGTTTACTCAATTTTCGGGACGAAAATTCTTTCAACATGGGGATAATGTGAGATCCCGGTTTTTCGGATAACTTAAACGCAATACTTGTCAAATAAATTATGTGCTACGTATTAAACGTTTATAAGTTGGTGCGTTATTATGTGATATCCGAGTTCGTGTTTTATGTTAGTTATAATGTATAGACGTAGTAAATAAACAAATTAATCGAGCCGAACCGCGACACGAGCCGGCCTCTTTTCTTGCGACTCAAGGAACTAAACTTGGGTATCGAGTTTTAAACCCAAACCTTAAACTCAAACCATCCGGTCGCGAGCAAACAACCCAAACCGACCCACCCAAGTCCCTTCGGCCGCGAGAACAAACCCAAACCGCAACCCATTCCCTTCACCTCTTGCGCCTATATATACAAACACATGCATGCTTCCTTCACAACACAAAAACCCTAATATCTAAGAAGCCGACGGCAGCCTTGCTACACTTCCTTCGGTCGCGAGCAGCCCCTTGTTCACCTCCTCGATCGCAAACAGCCCTCTTGTCCCTTGATCGCGAGCAGCCCTCCTTTCAGTCCCTCGACCGCAAGTAGCTTGTTACAACTCCATCTTCATCCTCGGTCGCGATTCTTTGATCATTGATTCCTCATCTCACTCTCGGCTCATTGATCTTGTTATTAAAGGTTAGGATTATAATTGTTTGCAAGATCATATTCGGATTATATGTTTGAATGTAAGGTTATGTTAGCCGATTTATTGATGATGTTTGCAAGTTGATGTTTGTTCGAAATCTGGAATCATAGGCTGTGTTTTGTTTATAAAAACTAGAGATATTGATTTGGGTTTGCATGGATATGATATATGTATTGATCTATGATTGGAAAAATCAGTTCTTGATCACCTAGGTTCATTGTATCGACGGTTATTGCGAATTAGTTGTGATAAAATGCTGAAACAGGTTGCTGAATGATGGTTACAGCCGACTTCAACTGGCTGTAACTCGGTCATTAGTTGTCGAAAAACGGATTTTCTGAAGTCTAAAACGTAGAGAATTGAATAACGAATCTAATGGCGCTGGATTCATATTTTTCTGAAGTCGTTTGATATTTTTAAGTGGCCAATTAAGTTCAGTAACTAAAGCTGTGGAAATCCTGAAATTTTGTTAGTTGTTTATCGAGTTGGATTTTATAATCTGTAGGGAGTCGAATCATGAAATTTGTACAGCAACTAGGTATGGAAATTTCCGGGCAACTCCCACTGGAATTTTGTTAATTGGACGATCGGTGATTTTTAAATAAATTCTTCCGTGGACTGCAGTCAGAAAGCGACGAATCTGACTGCAGCCTAGTATATTAATATTTATGGTTAATTGGTAAAGTATTAGGACTTGAAAAATTTATATAAATTTCTACAGTATAGTTGTCACCTGCTGTAAAATAATTGGAACTTTTGGAACGTTGGAACTATTTTATAAAAATCCTAGAAAACAGCCGAATTATGAGTATGTAAGCTGAAACTTGATAACTTGTGAATGTGTGCACCAAAGTGTTGCATGGATTGGATTATGTTCATGATAAATTGTTTTGATTTCTATGTTCACATGAGGATACTTGCATGCATGTTTGAGTGTTAGGAATTTTGATTGTGTGTATCACTTTGTGCGTAAATTATGTGTAGAATTTTGTATTGGTGTGTTCACACACTGACTTGAAATCAATTGGTTTGTTAGGACGCAATTAGCGGTCCCATCCTTTACGACTTCTTTGCTACACTAACCGAGCAACTAAAGGTGAGTTCACGGCCCCTAGTTTTATCGGTTTTAAACAACAGGGGGAGAAACATGTATACACTCTTCAAACTCAATCTCTTTACGTTATACGAATTTAACGTCACATAACTATTCGGTAACTAAGTTAATGTTAATGTAACGTTATGGTCAAAGCAGCTATATCACATAAGTCCTCGACAATCTCTCGGATCGTTAGTATTGGGTTTAAATAGCGGGGAAATTATAAGTAGTACTACTGGGCCCGACAAACCCCTTCCGAGCTAGTCGCGCTAGCCGACCGGGTATGGTCAACGGGTGAATAATTTGGCCTAACTTCGCCATGGTCAGTGATAGGCCTGGCAACACAGAGGCACAACAGTCAGCTTCGATCGCGAACACTTACGTGACATAACTTTAGGCTAGCTACCTATATATGTTAACATTGAACTTAATTACGAATCAACATATATTATCCCGGGTTGGGGATAATGGAAACAACAACTATATTATCCCGGGTTGGGATAATGGAAACAACAACTTTATTATTCCGGGTTTGGAATAATGGAACCAACATCATTATTATTCCGGTTAAGGAATAATGGAACTATCGGTATTATTCCGGGTTGGGAATTATGAAACTAAATCGTTATCCCGGGTTAGGGATAACGGGGGAAACAAACTCATAACCGAACAAACGAATTTATGAAAACCTGTGAACTCACTCATCTTTAATGTTGACACTTGTTTCTTTACATGTTTCTCAGGACGCTAGGAGCTCTAGGTGCACTCACTTGCATTGATCAAGACATCTTTTATCGAGTCTCATTTACAAAGATTGTTTTGGGTTTTCTTTGGTTTTGGCGTTTATGTTGGCGCCCGTTCCTTTACTTTACTTTATGCTTCCGCTCAACTTTAAAAACTAATGCTTCCGCTAAACATTGGTAACTAAATAAGACAATATAAAATCTACGACAAATGATTTTTGAAAACGTATTATCAAATCATATAGAGTCGTTCGACGTACTAGTGTTTCAGATTCTGGTTTGTTCACACGCCTCGCGGTAAAACTCCGCAAGTGGAAATTGAGGGTGTGACAGATTGGTATCAGAGCCACTAGCTATAGAGAACCAGGTTTGCATTAAAAGTAGACCTAAACTATAGCTGATTACACGACACTAGACGTAGTTTGGCACCGAACTGATTATATCTTATTATGTGATGTACCACAACTGTGTATGTAGATTATGACTTCATAATAAGAAAGGAAAACAACTCGTAACTAACTACACAACCTAAAGGCAATGTCATCATCATCCTCATCATCATCCGACAAACTTACGCAACCAAGGACGCCAGGAAAGGCACCTATGGTGGAACCCTCACCACCTCATGGCGTGGAGACACGCTCAGCTACTAGGAAAAGACTCGCTCTAGGGGAGGAGTCGTCCTCACGCCCGACCATCGCTGTGACGGTCGAACCGGTTAACTCGTTAGAAGTAGGGAACGACCTACTTAGAGATATGATAAGAACGCAACCAGAAAACTAGAAAGAATGCATGAAACCATCCTAGAACAGGGATGGATGATACGACAATTGACAGGTAAAACTGGATCGCTCGAGGAAGAGCAACATACGAGTAGGATAGCTCGTAACACTTTAGCCAGAGATCTTCGTGCTGAGCAGCTGAGGGCTGACTGGCAAGAAGACAGAGTTCTTGAGTCTAGCTGGAGAATTCAAGAACTAGAACAGAATCAGGCACCTGTACCAATACCCGCACCAGCACCGGCCCCTCCAATGCCGGTAGAGGATCCAGAGGAGGATCCAGAGGAGGAAGAACCAGCTGTAGAAGCTGGAAACGCCGCGGAGGATGACGGCAACGATAGCAATTTGGGGGATGGAGACGTAGAAGACTGACACGTCTCGCTTATTTTATTTACTTTCCTTCAGTCAATTTATTTTCCACTTAGATCTAAAATGGCAACTGGACGTCGCGGAAATCTCAACATGACGCCTTAAGAATTAGCCGCAATGATTCAAGAGCACGTGAACGCAGCTCTAGTGGGTGTTCAGAACCAACCGGCAGCAGGTGGGGGTCTTAACCCCTACAAGATGTTCCTCGACGCGAAACCAAGCAAATTCTCGGGGGCAGAAGGACCCATAGGACTGGTCCGCTGGATCGAAAAATCTGAATCAGTATTTGAAATGTGCAACTGTCTGGAGGCCAACAAGGTCAAGTATGCAGCCTCAACACTGGAAGATGGGGCGCTAACTTGGTGGAATGCACAAGTCCAAACGCGTGGACTTATTGCTGCAAATGCCATGGTCTGGGCCGAGTTTAAGGCCCTAATCAAAGAAGAGTACTGTCCGCGAGACAGAGTTCAACAGTTGGAGCAAACATTATGGAACCACAAGATGGTGGGATCTGAAATCGAAGCATACACAGCGAAACATCACGACTTGGTATTTCTGTGTCCCGATCTGGCCAACACTGTGGAGAAACGACTCGAGTTCTACCTTGGGGGTCTGGTCCCGGAGATTCAGGGTATGGTGATGGCTAGCAACCCTGCAACTGAACATCAAGCAATCAGGTTGGCGCACAAACTCACCGATAAGGCGGTGGAACAAAAGAAGTTGCCAGCTCGGGGTAAAACTGAAGTTGCCCCTGATAATAAAAGAAAGTTTGAAGACTCGTCTGTTCGACAGTCTTCGTCATCCCAGCCACAACAGGGGAACCAGAAACGGTTCAATCATTACAACAGCCACCGGGGTCATCAAAATCAACCCGCCAACAACAACCAGAACGCAAGCGGCTATGTAGGTCGAAAGCCGCAGTGCAATCGCTGTAATCTTCATCGTCACGGCCCTTGTGCCGGGAATCGCTGCCAATGATGTGGCAAGGTGGGACATGCGGCAAAGGATTGTCGCAGGGAAATCATGTCTCGACAAAACCAAAATCAACCCCAGGGCCAGCAACAGGGTGTTAACCGGGGATGCTATCATGTGGTAGCACTGCCCACTTCAAAAGAGACTGCCCACAACTGCATAACAACAACAACAATGGTGGGAACAACCACAACCACAATAACCACAACAACAATAATAACAACAATAATGGAAATGGTGGCACAGGAGGTGCCAAAGGTCGCGCATTTACATTGGGCCGCGGAGAGGTCAGAAACGACTCGAACGTGGTCACCGGTAAGTTTCCCCTTAATGAACATTTTGCTACTGTGCTTTTTGATACGGGTGCGGATAGGAGCTTTATATCTGAGTCTTTTAGGAAGAACCTAAATCTCACGCCTAAACCCTTAGAGACCCCTTATATCATAGAACTAGCCGATGGTAAATCTGTAGATGTGACCCATATAGTATCTGGCTGTCGACTCAAACTCGCGGGTCACACCTTTACCATTGATCTGATGACAACTACCCTGGGTAGTTTTGACGTGGTAGTCGGAATGGACTGGCTATCCGACGTCCGAGCTGAAGTTCTCTGCTTCGAAAAATCTATCCGTATTCAGCTCTCTAACGACGGAATCTTGACGGTGCAAGGCGAGAATGCAGGCGCCGTCACAAACATCATCTCTTACATGCAAGCGCAGAAGTATCTTCGGAGAAAGAACTCCTTCGCTTTACTCGCACTGGTTACCGAACAGCCTAAGGACGAGAAATGTATAGAAGACATCCCAGTCGTCCGTGATTTTTTCGATGTATTCCCAGAGTAATTACCTGGTCTTCCACCCCATCGACAATTGGAGTTTGAAATCGAATTGGCGAACCATGCAACTCCTATCGCCAAGGCTCCATACCGCCTAGCTCCAGCCGAGCTGCAGGAGCTGTCTACCCAACTTCAGGAGCTGTTAGAAAAGGGATTTATCCGACCAAGCGCTTCGCCATGGGGAGCTCCAGTCCTTTTTGTTAAGAAGAAGGACGGGACCTTCCGCATGTGCATCGACTACAGGGAACTCAACAAGGTTACTGTCAAGAACCGATACCCGTTACCTCGCATCGACGATCTATTCGACCAACTTCAAGGATCAAGCTACTACTCCAAGATTGACCTACGGTCGGGTTACCATCAGTTACGCGTCAGGGAGGAGGATATCTCTAAGACGGCATTTCGTACTCGGTATGGCCATTATGAGTTCTTGGTCATGCCCTTCGGTCTCACCAACGCACCCGCGGTGTTCATGGACCTCATGAACCGTGTGTGTAAACCATACCTCGACAAATTTGTCATTGTGTTCATCGATGACATACTCATCTACTCTAAAAGTGAAGAAGAACATGCTGAACATCTAGGATTACTGCTAGGATTACTTCAACAGGAGAAGCTATATGCCAAGCTTTCGAAGTGTGATTTCTCGATTCGGGAAGTTCAGTTTCTCGGGCATATCGTAAATGAAAAGGGTATCCACGTAGACCCTGCCAAGATTGAAGCCATCAAAAACTGGGAAGCACCCAGGACACCGACGGAGATCCGCCAATTTTTGGGTTTGGCTGGTTACTACAGACGCTTCATCGAGGGATTTTCAAAGATCGCACAACCGCTTACTACCCTCACCCAGAAAGGCATCAAGTATGCTTGGGGTGACAAGCAGGAAGCAGCATTCCAATTGCTAAAGCAGAAACTTTGCAGTGCACCCATTCTGTCCTTGCCGGAAGGGACAAATGACTTTGTAGTATATTGTGATGCTTCCATTCAGGGGTTGGGATGCGTACTCATGCAACGCGAAAAGGTCATCGCGTATGCGTCCCGCCAACTGAAGGTTCACGAGAAAAACTACACAACGCATGACCTGGAATTGGGAGCAGTAGTGTTTGCACTTAAGATTTGGAGACACTACCTCTATGGGACGAAGTGCACAATCTTCACAGACCACAAGAGCCTCCAACACATCTTTGATCAGAAGGAGTTGAACATGCGACAGCGTCGCTGGGTCGAACTCTTGAACGATTATGAGTGTGCCATTCGGTATCACCCGGGTAAAGCTAACGTGGTAGCTGATGCCCTCAGTAGGAAGGAACACTTGAAACCTCGTCGTGTACGAGCATTACAGCTCACTATTCATTCGGGGTTACCCGAACAAATACGCGACGCGCAGTTAGAAGCAGTTAAGGAAGAAAACATCAAGGCCGAATCGGTGGGAAAAATGGAACGCGATTGGGAAGTAAAACCCAATGGAGCCCGGTATTTCATGAATCGCATATGGGTACCTCTCTACGGAAACCTCAGAGAGCTAGTCATGGACGAAGCTCACAAATCCCGATACTTTGTCCATCCTGGTTCGGATAAGATGTATCAAGACCTTAAAGCTGCGTATTGGTGGCCCAACATGAAAGCTGATATAGCCACCTACGTGAGTAAGTGTTTGACTTGTGCAAAAGTCAAGGTAGAGTATCAAAAGCCATCGGGGCTACTTCAACAACCTGAGATCCCAGTGTGGAAATGGATCAGATCTCGATGGATTTCATCACTAAACTCCCGCGAACTTTGGGTGGTTGCGATACCATCTGGGTGATTGTGGATCGTTTAACTAAGTCCGCACACTTCCTAGCTATTAAAGAAACAGATAAGATGGAGAAGTTGACTCGCACCTACATTAAGGAAGTAGTTTCTCGGCACGGAGTGCCAACATCCATCATCTCAGACAGAGATGCTCGCTTCACGTCCAACTTCTGGCAGTCACTCCAGAAAGCGTTGGGCACACGCTTAGATATGAGCACTGCCTATCACCCTCAGACTGATGGTCAAAGCGAAAGGACCATACAAACCTTGGAAGACATGCTTAGGGCATGCGTAGACTTCGGGAATAGTTGGGAAATTCACCTGCCTTTAGTGGAATTCTCGTGTAACAACAGTTACCATACAAGTATATCGGCAGCACCGTTTGAGGCATTATACGGTCGTAAATGTAGATCACCGGTCTGTTGGGCAGAAGTCGGTGACAGCCAACTTACAGGCCCTGAGTTGATACTTGAGGCTACTGAAAAGATTGTACAAATCAGAAACCGCATGGCGGCGGCACGAGATTGACAGAAAAGTTACGCTGATCAACGACGCAAACCGCTCGAATTTCAAGTAGGTGACCGCGTCCTACTGAAGGTGTCACCCTGGAAGGGTGTAATCCGCTTTGGAAAACGGGGCAAACTAAACCCACGGTACGTAGGTCCGTTTGTAATCTTGAAACGTATTGGACCCGTAGCTTATCAATTAGACCTTCCTGTCGAACTCAGTGGAGTTCACAACGTGTTTCACGTGTCAAATCTGAAGAAGTGTCTATCAGATGAAACTCTAGTTATTCCATTGGATGAGATTCAAGTGGATGAACAACTGCACTTTGTGGAACAGCCTATCGAGATCATGGATCGTGAGATCAAGACTCGAAGGCACATCAAGATTCCGATCGTTAAGGTTCGTTGGGACTCTAAGCGTGGACCAGAGTTCACGTGGGAAAGAGAGGACTAAATGAAAAGCAAATACCCACACCTCTTCGCAACTGAGCAGCAAACTAACGATACCAGTAACTAAATTTTCGGGACGAAAATCCTTTCAACATGGGGATGATGTGACAACCTGGAAATTTCTCATACTTTCGCGTACCATGGTTAACTAAATCCTTGTGCATGGCACTTGGGAATCTTTGTGCATGGCACTTGGGAACTTCTTGTAACTTCGCATACCATCGTTAACGAACTAACTCTTTGTGCGTGGCACTCTAAACATGTACGCTGCATTCTAAACCGCGTTTACTCAATTTTCGGGACGAAAATTCTTTCAACATGGGGATAATGTGAGATCCCGGTTTTTCGGATAACTTAAACGCAATACTTGTCAAATAAATTATGTGCTACGTATTAAACGTTTATAAGTTGGTGCGTTATTATGTGATATCCGAGTTCGTGTTTTATGTTAGTTATAATGTATAGACGTAGTAAATAAACAAATTAATCGAGCCGAACCGCGACACGAGCCGGCCTCTTTTCTTGCGACTCAAGGAACTAAACTTGGGTATCGAGTTTTAAACCCAAACCTTAAACTCAAACCATCCGGTCGCGAGCAAACAACCCAAACCGACCCACCCAAGTCCCTTCGGCCGCGAGAACAAACCCAAACCGCAACCCATTCCCTTCACCTCTTGCGCCTATATATACAAACACATGCATGCTTCCTTCACAACACAAAAACCCTAATATCTAAGAAGCCGACGGCAGCCTTGCTACACTTCCTTCGGTCGCGAGCAGCCCCTTGTTCACCTCCTCGATCGCAAACAGCCCTCTTGTCCCTTGATCGCGAGCAGCCCTCCTTTCAGTCCCTCGACCGCAAGTAGCTTGTTACAACTCCATCTTCATCCTCGGTCGCGATTCTTTGATCATTGATTCCTCATCTCACTCTCGGCTCATTGATCTTGTTATTAAAGGTTAGGATTATAATTGTTTGCAAGATCATATTCGGATTATATGTTTGAATGTAAGGTTATGTTAGCCGATTTATTGATGATGTTTGCAAGTTGATGTTTGTTCGAAATCTGGAATCATAGGCTGTGTTTTGTTTTATAAAAACTAGAGATATTGATTTGGGTTTGCATGGATATGATATATGTATTGATCTATGATTGGAAAAATCAGTTCTTGATCACCTAGGTTCATTGTATCGACGGTTATTGCGAATTAGTTGTGATAAAATGCTGAAACAGGTTGCTGAATGATGGTTACAGCCGACTTCAACTGGCTGTAACTCGGTCATTAGTTGTCGAAAAACGGATTTTCTGAAGTCTAAAACGTAGAGAATTGAATAACGAATCTAATGGCGCTGGATTCATATTTTTCTGAAGTCGTTTGATATTTTTAAGTGGCCAATTAAGTTCAGTAACTAAAGCTGTGGAAATCCTGAAATTTTGTTAGTTGTTTATCGAGTTGGATTTTATAATCTGTAGGGAGTCGAATCATGAAATTTGTACAGCAACTAGGTATGGAAATTTCCCGGGCAACTCCCACTGGAATTTTGTTAATTGGACGATCGGTGATTTTTAAATAAATTCTTCCGTGGACTGCAGTCAGAAAGCGACGAATCTGACTGCAGCCTAGTATATTAATATTTATGGTTAATTGGTAAAGTATTAGGACTTGAAAAATTTATATAAATTTCTACAGTATAGTTGTCACCTGTTGTAAAATAATTGGAACTTTTGGAACGTTGGAACTATTTTATAAAAATCCTAGAAAACAGCCGAATTATGAGTATGTAAGCTGAAACTTGATAACTTGTGAATGTGTGCACCAAAGTGTTGCATGGATTGGATTATGTTCATGATAAATTGTTTTGATTTCTATGTTCACATGAGGATACTTGCATGCATGTTTGAGTGTTAGGAATTTTGATTGTGTGTATCACTTTGTGCGTAAATTTGTGTAGAATTTTGTATTGGTGTGTTCACACACTGACTTGAAATCAATTGGTTTGTTAGGACGCAATTAGCGGTCCCATCCTTTACGACTTCTTTGCTACACTAACCGAGCAACTAAAGGTGAGTTCACGGCCCCTAATTTTATCCGGTTTTAAACAACAGGGGGAGAAACATGTATACACTCTTCAAACTCAATCTCTTTACGTTATACGAATTTAACGTCACATAACTATTCGGTAACTAAGTTAATGTTAATGTAACGTTATGGTCACTAAGCAGTATATCACATAAGTCCTCGACAATCTCTCGGATCGTTAGTATTGGGTTTAAATAGCGGGGAAATTATAAGTAGTACTACTGGGCCCGACAAGCCCCATTCCGAGCTAGTCGCGCTAGCCGACCGGGTATGGTCAACGGGTGAATAATTTGGCCTAACTTCGCCATGGTCAGTGATAGGCCTGGCAACACGGAGGCACAACAGTCAGCTTCAATCGCGAACACTTACGTGACATAACTTTAGGCTAGCTACCTATATATGTTAACATTGAACTTAATTACGAATCAACTATATTATCCCGGGTTGGGGATAATGGAAACAACAACTATATTATCCCGGGTTGGGGATAATGGAAACAACAACTTTTATTAATATACCAGGGTTTGGAATAATGGAACCAACATCATTATTATTCCGGTTAAGGAATAATGGAACTATCGGTATTATTCCGGGTTGGGAATTATGGAAACTAAATCGTTATCCCGGGTTAGGGATAACGGGGGAAACAAACTCATAACCGAACAAACGAATTTATGAAAACCTGTGAACTCACTCATCTTTAATGTTGACACTTGTTTCTTTACATGTTTCTCAGGACGCTAGGAGCTCTAGGTGCACTCACTTGCATTGATCAAGACATCTTTTATCGAGTCTCATTTACAAAATTGTTTTGGGTTTTCTTTGGTTTTGGCGTTTATGTTGGCGCCCGTTCCTTTACTTTACTTTATGCTTCCGCTCAACTTTAAAAACTAATGCTTCCGCTAAACATTGGTAACTAAATAAGACAATATAAAATCTACGACAAATGATTTTTGAAAACGTATTATCAAATCATATAGAGTCGTTCGACGTACTAGTGTTTCAGATTCTTGGTTTGTTCACACGCCTCTCGGTAAAACTCCGCAAGTGGAAATTGAGGGTGTGACATATACCATCCAGTCCACAACACTACCCTTTCCCTTTTTGTGATGTGTAGGGCAAAGCCCCCCAAAGGTCTACATGATCCTTGTCTTTCTCTATGCCAATGACTCCATTTAGTCTAAAGAGGGTTCCCTAGAAGTTGAAAATCATGCGACTCACCTGAATTCAAACGCAATATGAGCTTTTGTGTGTTGACATAAACATCTTTCGTTTAACTAAATAATAATGTTAGTATTTGTAAACTTACAACTAAAATCCAAATGTGTATTAAATAATTACGTTTAAACTATGCAAACTTATGTTAGTTTCCCTTCTATTTTCTAACTTTTAGACAAAAAGAAATTAGTTTAATTAATGACCTAAAATATACTTTTTAAAATATAAAATAAATATGTTGGTCGGTAAACATTCTAGATTGATTCATACATAACCGATTTAACTAAATTTGCTCACAAATTATACATGTAATTGACCCACATTTTATTTAGACTAAAACTAAACCCATAGATTTCAAGTTAGTTTAATTCCATATCATAGTTAAGGAAAAAGAAAAAAATATATTAGTAGTTAAGGAAAAAGAAAAGATACACAAGTATTACAAAACAAATCTTTAATTCCTCTCCTTGTCACACCCATTAAGCAACACCAACCCACCCCCATAAATCATATGTCGTAACTAATTTTCCATCAAGATTTTCAACCATCTCCCTTTGTCTATGTTCTATCCTTCTTTGACAAGTAGTATATCTCAAAACCCTTTATTTTGCATGCTTCAATCTCACCAAAACAAACACACACACTAACACCGTTGCATGTTCTTTGTTGTCATTACTTGTATACGATCTATTTTATCGATCTTTAGTGTTTATAACAAAGCGGGCATCTGTTTTTCACCAATCTTTAACTAAAAATATCTCCTTTTTGTTGTGTCAGGATTGTAACATTGGTGGGGTATTCCAATCGGGTCATCTTCTTGATGGGTCCTATAAGAGGTAGGCAAAAGAAAAGGAAAACCGATAATGAAAATGGTGCTGTTTGTGGGTCTTTGGAAGAGGGCTCTGTTGATTGGTGGGATGAGTTCTGCAAGCAGATTGCTGGTAACTTTATTCTTGAAAAATTATGTTTTTGCTTGTTTCATATGTGTTGTATAATCAGTTTTAGATGAGTTTAATTTGTGGGTTGTGGGTTGTTGTGTTGATTTGTGTGGTGTTGAATTGAAAATGCATCTTGATTGTTGCAATAATTGATTACTAATCTTCTGTTTGTAGTTTGTGTTCTTGACCTAAAAGCATGATGAAACTGTGTGTGACTTTTGTTGGGGAACTTTATTCTTTTTGTTTTAAAAAACTAGATGCAATCAGTTTAGGGTAATGTAAACGTTTTTATTCTCCTTAAGGGACTCCGTTGAAGTATCATACTATCATGTTAGTGATACTGACATCTCAATAACTGTGTTTCGAGAAAGGGATTGGAAAAGTAGAGGTCTCGTAGAAGTTTAAAGTCGTTGATACATATTCTAGAGGTTTTGATTAAGAGTCAGATGTGTGACTTTCGAAAGGCAAACTCTTGTACCTTTTCGATACCAAGACTTGTCTGGTTTGTACTTTGTAGTACTTGATATAAATTTGCTCTCTCAGCATTGTACAACCTATGTCAAATTGAAGGTAAAAGGCGATCTTTGTTTACTTCTGTAAGTGTGTTTTCTTGAAATGGGGATATTATTTAGTCCATGATTGTTAGAATACATATATTAGGGTTAGCCATTAAAAGCCCGTTAGCTAAGCCCGTATGGTTTTCAGAAATCTGTCTGTATAAGCAATTAAGCGTTTACATTGTATCCTAGAAATTTTATCCATATTGTATCTCTCTTTTACCTTCACAATGATCTTGACATCTTAATATATTATTAGTAGAAACAACCAGTTTAGTCTGAACTGTTGGTAAGGAGGGCCCTATATGTTTATTTTAGAGATTACTTATAAGACCATTCAATTTTCAATCTTTTATTAAACTTTACTCCATATTTTATGTTTGTTAGTAATGCAGCCTTTATGCTTCAAGGTAGTGAGAAAAATAGGTTTATGGATACTTTATATTGATAAAAAGTATTATGTATTATTTGCTAAATGACTTAACAAACCCAAAGTGCTTATCATTCCAGTTCATTAAAAAAATCTATTTTGTTAACATTCTGATTATATTTTTTGTTGATAAAGAAATTTCGAAGTTTTTATGAAACGATGGACCTTCCAAATCTTTTGAAGAAATCGTGTCAACCTATGCAGTTAATTTCGCCGATATATCACCGGTTATTGGTCCCCTGGTGAGATATCGGTACAAAATACCGGTTAGAATATCGGTGCCGATAATATTGACGATATTAAACGATATTAGACTGAATTATCACCGATTTTCCCCATATCAGTACCCTTCTTAGTTCTACCATTCGTCTTTCTTCTTATTGCTGCTATTAGTATTTTAAGTCTTAAGAAGTTCCTACCTGCTACAATTTTGCAAGTTGCAAAAGGTTAATTTGTTAATGGTAGGAGAGTATACTAAATTGTTAGTGTTCAGCATGATATTAAAATTACCGATATCCCACCGCGATAACTGATATCTCAAATACGGATTTTTTACCGCGTTAACTGCTTAGGTGTCGACTCATTTTACCTGTTTTCAGGTTCGGTATCTCCTTCAAAAGGTGTGGATGAGTTTGAATTAATTTTCAAGGTTTCAAGAAAAACATTTAACTACATATGCTCACTGGTGAGTGAGCCCATGATGGCCAAAACAACAAGCTTCGCGTTCTTAAATGGCAAATCAATGTCTCTAAACGACCAAGTAGCTTTGGCTTTAAGAAGATTGAGCTCCGGTGACTCGTTAATAGGCGTAGCCAACTTTTTCGGTACAAACCACTCCACCGTCTCACAAGTCACGTGGCGGTTTGTGGAGGCGATAGAGGAGCGTGGGCTCCAGCACCTCCAATGGCCGTCAACAGAAGCGGAAATCACACAGATAAAATCCAAATTTGAGAATATCAGAGGTCTTCCAAATTGTTGTGGCGTGATCGATACCACTCACATTATGATGTTGCTGTCGGCCTCTGATCGAACAGTTGATGTTTGGCTTGACCATAAGGACAACCACAGTATGATCTTGCAGGTATTTAGAATTGATGTTTTATTAAAGAGTAAAGTACACGGATGGTCCCTATGGTTTGCATTTTGTAACGCGTTTAGTCTCCAGTCAACAAATCTAAAGGTTTTAGCCTGTCCAAGTTAAGGACTAAATGCGTTATGAAGTGCAAACCTCAGGGACCATCCATAAACTTTTGGAAAAAGCCGTGGACTAAATGCGTTACAAAGTGCAAACCACAAGGACCATCTGGGTACTTTTGGAAAGCTAGGGACCAAATCCGAAGTTTTGGTAAACTACAGGGACCATTTGTGTACTTTACTCTTTTTTAAATAAGACAATTTTGACCCAGTTTATATATGACAGGGTTGATTTGGATATGCTTTATTTATAATGGGTCAAACAGGTTATACTAGATAAGTTAGCTAAAAAGAAAACGGGTCGATTTGCAGGTGATTGTGGACCCGGAAATGAGATTCCGTGACATAGTTACAGGATACCCCGGGAAAATGGACGATTTATCCGTGCTTCAAAAATCATGTTTTTTTGATTTATCAGAGAAAGGAGAGAGACTAAACGGGAATAAACTGAAGCTTACAGAAGGAATAGAAATTCGAGAATACATAGTTGGAGACTCGGGTTTTCCGTTACTACCATGGCTCATAACACCATACCAAGGTCAAGAACTACCCGAGACAAAAAGGGAATTCAACAAACGCCATGTTGCAACAAGATTGGTGGCCCAAAGGGCTTTGGCCCGGTTGAAAGATGTTTGGAGGATGATTCATGGAGTGTTGTGGCGACCCGACAAGAACAGGTTACCTAGAGTTATTCTCGCATGTTGTATTCTTCATAACATTGTGATTGACATGGAAGATGGCGTGTTAGATGAGTTAACTTTGACTAGTCAACATGACTCGGGGTATCGGCCTGAGGTTTGTGACATGGCTGACAATAAAGCGTCGGTGTCAAGAGATAAGTTGGCTCTTTACTTGTCTGGAAGACTGCCTGTATGATCTTTTTTTATACATTTGGTTTAAGAATTTGTACATTACACGCATAGTAGCAAGCTTAAAGTTCCAGATATGAGGTTTTGATTATTATTATTATTTTTTTTTTTGGTTGACAAATATAAATAACAGTGTAGTGTATGCATTTCTTTCAAGTGATGAAAATCTTTGCATGATGTCTTTTAGCAATTTGGGGTAAAGTGTGTTGGCTCGTTAAAAAGAGTGAGACGTACTCTGGGGAAAGAGTCCCAGGCGAAGGTGCATGTACACACACATACCTATGCGAGGCACAAAGTATTTTTATATATTTTTCTGTTTTGTTTTTCTTCATATATAAATAACATTATGTATTGTTGGACGACCCATCATGTTGGGCTGACTTGGAGTGCAAGTTGGTTGGAATAATTACGGGATTGACTGAATTGGGTTAATGTAACCTAGTCAACAATAGAGATGGGCATAATCGGGTTTTATTATTACCCGGAACCGGTTCCAACCCAGAACCGGTTCTGCTCGGATGTCATTGGAACCGGGTATGGTGTGGAACCGGGTCCAGTTCCTACCCGGGTTCACACCCAAGAATATGGAACCGTGTAGAACCGGGTACGGGTATTATGGAACCGGGTATGGTGTGGAACCGGTTCCTGTGTGGAACCGGTTCCTGACAGTCGAAAATCTGATTTTAACTGTTTAGAACCGGTTCCTGACAGTCGAAAATCTGACTTTTACTGTTTAGAACCGGTTCCTAACAGTAAATCCTGACTTTTACTGTTCAGAACCGGTTCCTGACAGTCGAAAAATCTGACTTTTACTGTTCAGAACCGGTTCCTGATAAAAAAGTTACCGTTATAACCGGTTCCTGATAAAAAATGTTACCGTAGAACCGGTTCCTGATAAAAAAATGTTACCGTTGGGAACCGGTTCCTGCTCGTCGAAATCGATTTTTTTATATAAACCCCTCCCTACTTACCATTTCAACTTACAAACTCACCATCATCAACTTACAAACTCAATCATCTTCTCAAAAATCTTGCAAAATACCTATGGCAAGCAACGAACAAGTTGTTACTGTCTTAGAGACGAAAAGAAACCCAGCTATATGGAAGAATTTTGATCTCTGTTTAATGTCCGACAGCCACGAGATGGCTAGATGCAAAGCTTGCGGAAAATTTATGAAGGCCGCAGCCAACTCAACCCTTAAGAAACACACTGAGCGGCATTGCCCAGTGACGAAGGCAAAGAAAAATGAGACGGGAGAAGGTTCCGGCACCGGTTCTTCCAATGTTTGATGTAACCCGTTTGGTTTGGTGTTTTAATAAAGTTTGTGTAATGTTTCTTTCTATTGTGTTTGTTATTTTTGTGTTTCTTTCTATCGTTAGTCTCCACTTTTTCGGCTATAACCGGTTCCAAAGGTAACTTTTTAACGGTATAACCGGTTCCTTCTTGAACTTCATTTCCGGGTACTGATGGAACCGGGTACAAGTGAAACCGGGTACGGGTAGGAACCGGGTACGGGTAGGAACCGGTTACTACCCGAGTCAAATGGTAAAATTGTGGAACCGGGTTGGAACCAACGGGTATTTTGAACCCGGAACCGGTTCTACTTAATGTCGGGTAGGAACTGGAACCGGTTCCAGTTCGGTTCTACCGGTTCGGGTTCGGAACCGGTTTTTATGCCCATCTCTAGTCAACAAGTTGGTTGGATTAATGGGTTAGGATTAAACAAGTAGGTTTATCTGCTATTCGTTAGCTATTTGATTTGTGTTCAAATAGGTTAGCTTGGCTAGCGAGTTTGGTTGGTGCATATAGATTATCCGAATCATGAATTCATTAAGAGAGTTGTAATCAGCTTTTAAGCTATTATTCCAATTAATGTACGCGAGAGTTATTCACAAATCTCCATTGTTCTTATCGATCGGGACTTGATGTACAACCTAAATACTCATATATATATATATATATATACACACACAACCTTCTAATGCACAAAATCCGTCCACGTACATGAGACGTGCCTCAAGCTTTTGCTGCATGCGCCTCTTGTACGCTTGTCACCTAACAGTCGGAAACGAAGAGCCTTAGCCTAAGTGCGCCTGAAGCGTGCAATATAAAACCAAGCCTAAATCTAGGTAAGACGTTAAAACCTTAGTCATATTATTGCAACGAAGACAAATCGAAGGAAGGTTGATCGGCGACAACCATGTATAATTCCAACTAACTTCATTTTGGCTTGACCACTATGTCAAAAGTGTTGAAAGGATAATAGTTACAGATTTTGAATATAATCATGAATAAAATAATTATGGCACATTCGTTATAGTTATACTTGTTATATAAAAAAACTTATGTTAGTTCTCCCAGACCCTAGGTCAAGAGTCTGAGCCCGAGCCCGAGCCACCCCGGGTTTTAGTCCGCACGTTACGCCAGATATATTCTCTCTTGTGACGGTGCAAACCCCTGCCACTGGCACAGGGGTTGGTATGATTTCCAGGGGAACGTCGTAGCCAAACTCAGACGCCAACGCGGACCCGGTTAAGACAACATAGTATGGACAGAGTGGAGTTAGGGTCCTCTGTTTAGGAGGTTGTGAGATCTCTCTCACAACAAGTTAAAGATTCTTGCCGTTAAAAAAACAAGAAGATATGAATTAAAAACAAATAAATTGTAAAAAAAGCAACTTAAAGGAAGATATAAATTAAAAATAAATAAATTGTATACGTAGAAGAACTTGTTTGATAATTAAATCCTTTCACATTTTAGATTTTCTTTCCATATTCTAACTTGCAAAATGTGTTTTGACTCAACACAAAAGTTGATAAATTTCAAAATTCTAGAAAAAGTAGTCATCTCACGGCAAAAAAGGTCGAAGTTTCGTCATAGGTGACGAGTGTTACCGTCACCTGACCCACTTACTTTCAACATGGGATAGTAAGTGATATGTGAGTGTTTGTTGGATCGATATTATATATATATATATATATATATATTTATATATATATATATATATTGTGTGTGTGTGTGTGTATTTATTGTTAATACACACAGCAACAAAAGTCAAAACAGTTTACGAAATAAGCTATTAATTCTTTTGTAAGTTATGAAGAGAAATTGGGAGGATGAGAGAGGTTGAAAACTTAGCTATGGCCAACTGCCTGATGCTCCTTAACCGTTTCGGTGGATCGGGTGACCATTCCGGAAGAGTTTTCCACTGCAAGACATGCAAACAAGCAGTTCTTGTCGTTCCAAGCGCTAGGCGGCCATCGTACGAGCCACAAGAAGGTTAAACCGGTTCATGAATCGCCACCAAAGGCTAAGACGCATGAATGCTCCATCTGTGAATTGGAGTTTGAGCTTGGGCAGGCGTTGGGTGGTCACATGAGGCGGCACCGTGACAGTCAGCCGGAGAAGAGTGTTCCGACGAAAGCGACCGTCGAGGAGGTTCATGGTAGTGGGTTGTGTTTGGATTTGGATTTGAATTTGACACCCTTTCAGAATGAACTGAAAATTTGGAGTCGTAGTATTGGAACGAGTAGAATTGCTATTTAGAATTCTGTCTAATTTTTTGTAACTTCACTTTTGTATATTTACTCTCTTTTTTGTGAGAATGGTAAATACATAGAGCACATATTTAGGAGCTTTTTAAACTTTCTTTACATTTAAGTACGTAGCCTGTATAATGCAGAATACAGAGGAAGCTATCGACTTTCGAACCTGGTGAAGAAGAAACACACAGAACAATGGCGGTAACCCCCCGACACAACCGTGTTGACCAGACAAAGGTTAATAAGGTGAAGGATGTCCATCTCAAAACCGACAGACCAAATTATCGTTAAATTTGTGTCAAATGACTTTATTTAATATAACAATTTAAAAGTACCTTGTGGATTACTTTTCAGGCATGATAAAAACAACAGTAATTATGTCGAGACGAAACTTACAAAGTTAGATACACAACCAAGACCTCCACAATAATAGTATCGTATGGTTACAATAAAGTTTACTTCCATTGTCACTGCTACAAGCTATTCCACAAACAAATTCAAACATCGAACAGAAAACATTAATTCTATGCATCACCATCAGTTTAAGAACCGCAGCAAGCTGATTTTTGTGCGGCTTCACTGTTCCCACCAGTTGCATCCGGTTTATTAATTTTAATCGTAGATGGCTGCAATAATTCAGTGGGTTACGTTTTATCATCAACGGGGTGAGAAATCAGAAATTATCATATCGATCTCAAAAACAAAGGTCGGTGGCCTTTGCCACCGACCAAAACACCCCTACACTTTTAAAATAGACATGTACACCCCCTCTTCTTTGAGTAAGTCACAAATTCATTTCTAACTTTTGGTAATTGACAACTTTGGCCCTCCAAACTTTTCTACTTAATAGCTTGAAGCCTCATTTTGTTTAGATTACTTTTAGGACTTTACACCTTTACATTATTATACTTTTTTTTATCTATGCCTAATCATATGCTAATGCCTAAATTACTTTTACGACTTCACATAGCTGTCTAAATACTTTTACGACTTTACACCGCAACGATCGAGACATAATCTTTTTTTATCTATGTCTAATGACATTAATGCACAAACGTGTATAACAAAGTCAAAAATGTGTAATGTCATATGCGGGCACCACACGCTAATTTCATCATCATACAATGTAACCGCAATGCTTATATAGGATACACTAAGTTAGATCGGATGCGTCAAAACATGCATTTTCATAAAAAGTTACTTTTTTGGACTTTAGACCCGTATGACATGCCCATTTTAGCACCTCTAGTTTTAATTGAAGCGTCTTTTTACCGACAGTATATGTGAAGTAACTTTGATAACATACCTCAGCCTTGGTGTCGGTCTCCGAAAGCCTTTGCTTGATATCCTTTGCTATCGAAAAGAAAACTTGCTCTACGTTTAGGTTTGTTTTCGCACTCTGCCAACAACAGAAGGTGTTCAAGATTTTCTTTAAGTCGTCTCAAAGAAGTAACGAAAACATAAGTATGCTGTTGGTAAACTTACAGTTTCAAAGAATTTAATGCCATATTCATCAGCAAGTGCTTGTCCCTTCGCAGTCGGTACAGCCTACAGCAAAATGCGATGACGTTTTGATCATTTTGGTTTTCTTAACAACTAAAACGTTATTCTAAAGCATAGAAAAAGAACAAATATAAAATACCCTTTTGCTTTCATCCATATCAGCCTTATTCCCAACCAAGATCTTGTTAACATTATCAGAAGCATGTTGTTCGATGTTACGAATCCAGTTTCTTATGTCTACCGACACCAGGAAACATAATGAGCGAAATAAGGGGCATTCTCGTAATATCAGAGTATCAATTATTAAGTATAGAGTCTAATTAAAAACGTTGTGGGAGAAAACCTTACTGTTGAAAGATGATTCATCTGTAACATCGTACACCAGCAAAATACCCATAGCTCCTCTGTAGTAAGCTGGAGTTTGAGGGATAAAAGTGTAAATTACATGGGATTATGATACGAAACAAAACTAAATAAATATCTATAAACTTTATATATCAGTTCTTTCGTATCTTATATATATGGATCCGACACAAGAGACGCTGAACATATAAAAACTAAAATCTACGAAACGAAAAATGTGTTTTCAAGTGTTTTACCAGTTGTGATTGTCCGGAACCGTTCCTGACCAGCTGTATCCCAAATTTGGAGTTTGATCCGCTTGCCATCAAGTTCAATGGTTCTTATCTTAAAATCAATACTGCATCACGAAGTTCTTATTTATGATGTTAAGAATAATAAATTAAATGTCCATGTAGTAATTATGAAGTAAACTCACCCAATGGTAGTGATGAAACTAGTAGTGAAAGAACCATCAGAAAAACGCAGAAGAAGACAACTCTTCCCCACACCTGCCATATAATAGAAAAATATAGCTACAGGAATGTGTTCCAGTAAATGATGAATAAGTTTGAGAAGTTGAAACGTTAATGTTTCCAATGTTCTCAGAAGTCAAATAGCGCATTTTTAAGATTTATTTATAAAATAGACATGCACAAAATTCCAAAGAAAATCTGGTACTAATTGCAACCAACAAAAATGGACACTCTTGACTGAAAGTTGAAACCATTTTCAATTTTCCATATGTAGTTTGGATTGTTTGTATCATGTAGGTAGGATGGTTGGGCATTTATAGTCATAAAAGGCTATGGTCCACATACTTCATAATTAACGTTGAGAGGAGGTGTAAAAAAAAGAAGGTTGACAAGAAACACAATCTTTTTTATAGTGGGGTCTTTATGTATCTACATTTAAAAAAAAAGAACAAAAGAAATAGAAAGAAAATAACCATCCTTCATCAGGATATCAATGTGTGTGTGTGTGTGCACAACAAAAGGAAAGGATAAGTGAAAGAAAGAAAGAAAGACATTAAAAGATCATTCTAAGAAATAAACATTTACAAATTATGCATTAATCTTTGGAAATAAATCTGACTTATTGTGATATTAACCAATTATATATTGTCAAGGATTCATCTTCCTTGTGAGTTTCCTACTTGTATATAAATTCCCCTTCATTTCGTAGTTTTGTTAGCCTATAAATAGTGGTCACATTGCAGCCTTATGAGATATCTATATAATAAGAATTCCAATCTTTTTTTCCTCTCAAAGTCCATCTCGTTCTTGATCTTTACTATCATAACATAAATCTATTTTTGGAATAGAAATATCCGACAACAGTTAGAATACAAATTATAGAAAGAAATACTTAGGGTAGCAATTATGGCTTGTTTGGCTAATTGGTAGTTTTCTGAATTATCGGTATGACTGTATTCGGTCGGAACACTACTAGGATAAATATTCAGTTTCCTACTATACTAATTTTAGACCATTGTAACGTCTTGTGTTCTTATACGTCTATATACATAAGCTCACATCTAGTAGCATTATTATTGTTTTTGTGTGAGCTTTGCGGAATATTAGTACAATCCCTCTTCCAACTTATGTAGTCATTTCCAGTACTTATCTATCCATCCTAGGGAAAATATACAAAAACTGTTATTGTACTTTCACACATACTTTCTAGACGTGTGCTCATAAAAAGATGAAACAATCACGCACTATATCATCACAGATATATTATCATATTTATCCAACTTAGTCAAATTAACTAACATCAAAGGACAATTTAAGACCTTGATGGACAGCATGTTAACACGTCAACTGTTATTGATTGTTAAAGAGAAATGACTTGAATAAAATTGGAAAAAAAGAAGGGTCATTAACATGAGTAAGAGAGTATCTGTATGAGTGACAAATCAATTTTCCAAGTGTGTAATTGAAAAAAAAACGTAAAGATACATTGACATTTCATTTACTTTGTCTCCCATGCTACACCGACGGCAGAAGGGTATAAAAGCCAAAGAGAATCTTCAAACAATGTATTTACATCAATTTACGTCTCCATAACCCACCGGCTTTCATTAAAACCCTAACCACCTTACCCCCTTTATCTATTACTTCTCCAGACTTATTATTACTTCTAAATTATTCTAACAAGTATTTTTAGAGAGAAGAAAAACCTTTTTTTTAACTATGGGAACCCAAGCAATATTGAAAAATGCCCCTTGCAACAAATTAAAAGAGTAAAGAAACAAGCTTTTTCCATTGTAGTTATGGGGATAAACCAAAATACCAACAAAAAAATACAATTTATAAAGCATGTATTATATTTTCGGGTGAAATTGTATGTGTTGGTTTGGTAGAATTAAATATGGCCAATTCGGTTAAGTATGATAAAGTAAATTATTTCGGTCCAACAATTATTTGGTTGTTTTGTTGTATTAGTTAGAATAATTCTTACTATCTACTGATGTTATCTATCGTCACAAATAGAGAGGTTATATAGCTTTTTTGTGTGATCACACCTTTCATGGTCGATTATGTAATGTATCTCATCTTCTATTGTAGTTCTCTCCTCAACCCCTCTATCGTTGCATATATTGTTTTTCATGAATACTATCATAAGTTTCATGACAACCACATCAAGCCAAGCGTAATGTTATTATAATACATCCTATAGCCTGTCTCTTCATCTCTTGCAGAAAACAGCACCACTAGTAAGAAACTATCAGCAACGCACTCTCTCTCTCTCTCTCTCTCACACACACCAACACACACACACACACATCAAGCATAACATGCATCAACTAAGCAGCATATTCCACAAACCACAACTCAATGATCAAAACACCTTAAATCAACCTAGATCAGTACAAAAATCATATTCAAAGTACCTAAAACCTATTTTTCCTTACTAACAGATTCACCAATTTCAACATCATGCAACCACATAATCCTTACACATAGAAAACCTAACATAAACCGGTAAACAAAAAACTTAAACATACCGCTATCACCGATCAAAAGAAGCTTAATAAGATAATCATAATCTGCACGTGCCCTAACAGGTGGAGAGGCCATCGAATAATCAAACTCAAATCGAATAAAAAGCCCTAAAAGCCAACTCTACGCTCACCTATATCTGTTAACAATCAAAACACAACAAATTCAGAAATCAGAAACGAAACTTCAATCGATAAATCAATTTGAAAGCATACGATATTAACAGGATACACACCAGATCAGAAATCGATAAGCGATCTGACTGTAGTTGAAGCGATGAATGTTATTGTAATAATAAAGTTTGACCTGGCTGACAATAGAACCGTTGCGATGAGGTAGTGTTTACAGGTAGCTCTGTTTTCCGGTAGGTATGCCGGTGAATCCCCTGTGTAAGAGAAAAATGGGGGATGAGAACGATGAAGCTTTCAGGTGTTGACGCGAACAAGATTGGAATGTAGACAGCTGTCGGTTTTCGTTTTTAACGGAAACGAAGCGGATGTTCGCTGTGATAACGGTGGCATCGTCTTTCTTTATATTTATTTTCGAGTAAAGTGTTATTTTTGAAGCTTTCATTTGGTCATTATCATTATTGTCACTAGGTCGTCCAATGTTTACCTTAAAACTCAAAACTTGATTCGAATCTCAAGCCTTCCGGATCAGAGAATATTAAAAAAAGAAAAACCCTTCAAACACAATCAACCTGAACTTTACGTGTATCGGGTATTTTTTTCTTAGCAAACAACATGACTTGAAAAACCCAAAACACAAAACCCGAATATTTATTGTCTTTTTTTTATATATGGTTTTGTTTGGAGTCTTTCGCATTTGCGACATTAAGTTTTGGGACTTTTAAACATATCATATCATATTGTCAAATAATGTTTGAATTTTAATGATAATTTTTAGTAGCAACTAGGATTTTACGCGTTATGGCGGTGTAATGCCTTTTTAAGTGATTGAAAGAGGTGTTTAAGTCCATACTTCGAAGTATGGCTTATATATCAAATAAGCACCATGGCAGCCGCTTCCTTTAGTTGACTTTTAATGCATGCAAACAGATCAAAGTATCAAACAACAACATCTTGGATGAGAGTGACCTTATCTTCATAGATATTTTCACAACAAATGATGATAGAATTCCAAAACCCCAGCCATTTTAAGTATAAGGCAAAGGTAGTCAACAGATCAAAAATGCTTCATTTGATTTAGTTATTCAGAACATCTTGGATGAGAGTGGCCTTATCTTCATAGATATTTTCACAACAAATGATGATAGAATTCCAAAACCCCAGCCATTTTAAGTATAAGGCAAAGGTAGTCAACAGATCAAAAATGCTTCATTTGATTTAGTTATTCAGAAAGTAAAATTGAATTTTAACAATCTCAAGTTTGACATATTGACCGACAAGACAACAGTCCCAACTAAGGAAATATTTTGTGACAATTTTTAACATATTTTCACTCAACGATCCTGTATTAACTAAAAATTAACGTAGTTAGTTTTTTCTAACATGGACTGCCACATAAGTGATCCTCTTCATTAAAACATTGCCACATAAGCAGTTTGTGACATCAAAACTTTGACTTACTTGCCATAAGCAGCCCATGTCAGCAAAAACTAATCAGGTTAAATTTAATTAGTATGGGATCGCTAATGGAAAATAGGTTAAAAGTTGGGACTGTCACAAAATATTTCCTTAGTTAGAACTCTTACCGGCCAATATGTTAAAGTTGGAATAGTTAAAATCCAATTTTCCATTTAAAAACAATATAACAATTTGTATCATTAACTTGAAGAATTACATATTAAAGGTGAAAACTAGCATTATAAGCAACTTCATTAATCCAATACCATTATGAAGAGTGATGGTCACCACCTATTATGTTGATGGTTGTTAAGTAAATACGTTTTATCAACATACTAGCCAAATTCTTCAACACTGTGACCATAGCAACATTAATGTTCTTCATATAGATAACACGCCTAATTTATTATTCACATATAGGGGTGTGTGGAGGGGTATGGTCCCAAAATCATTGCGTCTACGAAAGGTATCATACCCTCGTAATGATAACAGGTCATTGGAATAACCCTTCGCGCTACCTGCAACGATACGCCAACCTTGAAACCAGCAGGTTACCTAACAAATCTTGTGCACCCTACGCAACAGCAAGTTAAACCTGTAAACGCAGGTCCCTGACCCTACGGTGATTGAACAAGCCTCTAGCCGCGAATTCCTAAAATCTTGCACAAGGCCAAGACTAAGATGAGAGCAACTCATACTTAGTCTTGAGAACAAAAGGACTTGATCTCTACAAGTTCACGCTGGCAAAAAGCATTGATAAGGTCACGCGAAAGGGAGAAGTGCAAAGAGACACTGATCAAATACAAGGGTACAGAGTGGCAAAGCTGTGACCCAATAACTGTAACATCCGTCAAAAACGGATTTACCAAACCCGCTCCATTTATCAACCGAACAGTCAGTCAAAATTTTCGTTGCGAATTAAATGCCCAAAATATTTTTAAACGATCCGTAATCAATTATTATACGGGAATATATATTTAGTTTCTGAAAAACTGTCAAAAGTCGAAAAATAAAAATGAAATGATTCAGCCGGGTTTCGAACCCGGGTCTGTACCGAGTCACTCAGCGGCTTATCACCTCACACACAAACCACTGCGCCACTTGTTCCGTTTGTTAAATAATAGAATCATTTAATTGATAAAGTAACTTTACGAATTCAAAACCGGCGCCCAATCAGTTCAGTCGTCGGAATCCCGGTAAACTCGCGAGTCTTAACTACGATTTACGTTATAACGTAAACCATTAACCAGACATCGGTTATAACCGATGTTTGAAGTCCGCGACACTTTTCAAAACCGCCGGAAATTTTAAATAACGAACACAGTCCGAAATCAGACCAAATACATCTCGTTTTTCTCCTATAAATTGACCCACAAACGACGACAAACACTTTCGCTCAAAAATCACACCTTTTCTCGGCGTAATTCCACTCGCTGGAATAAACCTGTTCGTCGCCGGAAAACCGGTTTCCCCACTGCCGAGTTTTTCTGAACCTCCTAAGTTTATACCGAAGTCACCCTTACCTTTTCCAAGCTTTCCGGAGACTAGCTGCTATAAGGAACCTGTCGCCGGAGTCGAATTCTGTCGCCGGATTTCTGCCGGAAAACAGAGAGTCCAGTCGGTATATTTCTCCGCCCAGTTCCTTTTTCTTTTCACTTTTATCTTACCCTAATGGACAGTAATTCGCTAACGAAACTTGAATAAAACTCGAACCAGTCGATTTCCGATTTCTGGTTATTTTTCAGTGAAGAAGACGATGTTTTGTTATCATATAAGTATAATATAAATCAGGATTTTACTCGGGTTAGACACACAGTCCAGCGGTGGACTGTGTGCACATAAAGCGTTAAACATGCAAAGGTCTCGAGTTCGATTCCCGTCTCACACACGCTGCCTTAATAAAAACCATTTTTTTTGTTTAACTGAACCGGAGTCGCCACAGTTATATGTTAAGTATATTAATAACCGGAATAATAACCAAGTTAGACACACAGTCCAGCGGTGGACTGTGTGTTTGTTTATATCGTTGGTCACGAGTTCGAGTCCGGTCTTCAGCACCGACTCGGACAATTATCTCCTCTTTTTAATTAAGGCAGAAAAGGAAATAAATAAATAGTATTTAAGTATAATAAAAATCGAATGATATAACATGTTGAACACACAGTCCAGCGGTGGACTGTGTGTTAGATTAAACCACAGGTCCCGAGTTCGAGACCTGTGGAGTGCAAGACCGGTCCGCTTAAACTGTTTTTAAAATAAAATGATTTTCTGTTAATTCTAATTAATGTATATATGAAATTAAAATCGGATATATAACGGGTTAGACACGTAGCTCAGTTGGTAGAGCTGCGTGCACGCGTACGGGAGGTCTCGGGTTCGAGCCTCACTCAGCGCACAATAATCTGCCATCGAACCGGTCAACGGTCAGGTCAACGGTCAAAGGGTCAGTCAACGGTCAGAAAAAAATAAAATATTTTTATTATTTTTTTATTTAATTATTTTAATTAAAAATCAATTATAAATACTTAAAAATAACATTTTTAAGATTAGAAAATAGCCTCAAACTCACAAAAATGCACCCAACCATCCTACTAAAATAGTTTAATAAAATCCGTTTACTTACCAAACCATAATGCAATTTATCTAGGTTAAATCTCACTCGTGGTTAAAACCACTTCGCGTGCATTCAACGTCATCAACCGAACGCACCCACTGTGAGTGAATCTTACAATTCCCCTTTTAAATTACACTTTTTGGGGTGTGTCATGTGTTATGAAATTAATTAATTTATTTATTTAAACTTGTGCCATACCACATCATGACTTAAACTTAGATTGTTTTCTTGTTATGATTTACTTATATTCCTTTTGTCAAATTACATGAAACTCATACATTAAGCCCATCAGTTCCTCGTGGGAGACGAGTAGAACATCGCGTGCTTCACATCAATTTCATTATTGTCCATGTGTGTATCATTGAGTTTATATTGTTTGTAGTTGTGTTATTCATATTATCATGTTTATGCAATTTATTCATCAGGCCCCTCAGTTCCTCGTGAGAGACGAGTTGAGCATCGCGTGCCTTTAATTGTTCCATTATTATTCATGAGTGTTTCATTTAACATCTTATGATTGTTGATCAAGTTACATCTAATTTTACTCATGTTTGGTTGTGCACATATTTCATAATCAATGTAAATAAATTGTTCAAATGTTTTCCATAGGATTCACTCGCCAACATTATGTTGATCCAAAAACCTTTTTACACATGATACAGGTGAACAGGTTGAAGCAAGGAAAACATAGGATATGCCTTAGAAGAGAACAAAGAAGCTAGATTGTTAGTTAGATCATGTTGTAGCAATCCTTGTAAATTTCCATTTAATTTGTATTAATGAATATGAAACGCTTAATAAATGTCATGAGCTTTGATGATAACCCAATCATGCCCCGATCACCTTTTCCGCTGCGGGTCGGGGTGTGACAATAACCGCTCAGTAGGTTGTGCCAGACCATGTTGCATGATGAGTAGTCATGCAGAGGACAAAAAATACGCAAGGACGTACACGTGGCACCAACCAACTCATGCCAGCGACTGTCACACGATCTCCACTAACGGCTGATGACAGGTCCGACAACAAGGACAACTGCCACGACATGTGCCTCCATACACCATGCACCAAGCGCCCCTCCTGCCAGAGACCATTAACGGTCGTTGCACAAGAGACATAATGGATATTACTGGTTGTCGGTTCCTGGCCCAAGACCCATCAGCCCATCTCCTACACACTTCTTTTCGGCTATAAAATAAGGATCACACCTCAAGGTAAAACACACTGTTTTGAGCTCACTTACTAATTACTTACTTTATCCTTTACAAACCCCGATACTTATTCTCACGCCGAAGTGTAGTCACGAAGAATACATGACATATTCGGATGTGACGACGAATCACGGGCAGGCCTGAATACTAGTTAAAAGAAAAAACAATCAAAACCCAAACCCTTTCCCCCACCCTTATCTCTCATATATGCACATCCACACCTATTGACCACCATCACCACCACATTAGAAACCTAATCTATTTAGTTAAATCAAAAAATAAAACCCTACATAGAAGAAGATGAACATGACTTAAACTTTTATGTTGTTCAATGACTCTCAAAGATTAGTTTATAGAATGGGAATCGAGGTGGGTTAGGGTCTAGCATCTCCCTCTTTCAATCAAAGCAAACCAAAAACTCATTTACACTCTAGTAACTACAACCATTAACACACACATACACATTCACTCAAATAATTAGTGCTTTATGTCATATGACGTAGCCGAGCAACACCATCAATATTTGTCACAGCCCTCCTAATCGTTTTCGATTCAACGACATAACATTAACCACCATTGTTATGGCAACCCACCAATCAATATATGTGGCAACCCTCCCAATCGTTTTCTATTGTTGGGTTTTTTATGGGGTTAATTGAAGCTGAATTGTACAAACATGGTGGGTGGGTTCGCCAGACAAAACGATCTGTGACCTTCTTGGCAGTTACGATGACGATCGGAAGGTGGCCAGTTAGACGTGTAATCTGGCAGCAGGCCGATGTTGGATGTGAGTAGGAAGAAGAGAAATTCGGGTGAGGGTCGAGAACAAGAGTCCCAACACCCAACCTGCTGATGAGTGATGTGATACGTAAATTATAGGTAACTGAAAATTTCTTAAGAAGCTTGGTTGCCGGAAAATCTTGTAGGTCTTGCGGGAGGTCACCGTATTTATAAAAATGAAAAGAAAAAGAAATGCGACATCAGCATGTAACCTCTTAAATAGGTTAAAAACCTAGGATTTCCGCATAACTTGAAGCTTGAATGACTTAATTGAGACAATAGAAAGTTTGAGTGACTTAATTAGGACAATATAAAAACTTAATTACCATTCCTAAGAAGTTTTCCCAACATAGATGAACACATTAGCAAACATTCACGAACCTCAACGATTAAACGCAACCTCTGCTCGTATTCGTTTGTTTAACTTATCAAACACAATTTCTTGTTCGTGTTTGTTTATTTATTAATGAACGAACATAAACAAATTTTCCGCTGAACGGTTCACGAACTGTTCGTTGAATATTTGATTCGTTTGCAACCCTAATGTTTAGTCTCTCTACTTTAACTTTGATAATATACATCTCTCTACTTTTATTTCTTTTAGCATTTCGCCTTTCAAATTTTTTTCTTGCTAATGTGACGAACCAACTTGACGCAAAACGCGGGGTAAAATTTATAGTTATTATTAATTATAGAATGACAAATATATAAACATTACATGTTGCTTAGTGCTATGTGCATAGCTTTTATTATAAGGTTAGGCGATATGGACTTTAAAACGTCGACGTGGCCATTGCGGGCTTCCGGGGAACATCACGTCCCTCTCTGCTTCCCGTGAGTTTCAGAGTGAACGTGAACCCAGCTCCACTCGTCATAGAGAAGAGGTTACTTGGTAGCTACATGGTTATGTTCTACCAATTTCCAATCTCTGACTTATTATTAATGCATACAACAATATTCACATCATCATATAGTCATGTCCTCCGTAAGGCTTTCAAATATTACATTTTGAAATTTCAATATGTTACAATTGTACTCCATCAAGATGGCACTAGCTCATGTTTGAAATCGTGGTAGTGGTGGACTCGTGGTATCACATCTCTTTTGTATAAATAATAGGGATTACATATGAAACCAAAAAGGTTACATCTTTTTAAAAAGTTAAATTGTTATCGCATATTTGCCTCGATCATTAGACCTTATCGTGTGGTGTCTATCCAAATAGGAAGTTAATTACGGTTCTAGTGATGTTCATTTTGACATTTAGTTCTACTCTTATGGTGTTATCAAGCTTGATTTCCCCAAAGCACAAGCGATTAACGGTTGTATTTTTTTAAGCATGTGAATGTGTGGACATACTAGGTTGGACAGGATAAGAAATGATGTCTTTAGGAATAGATTAGGTGTGGCTAGCATAGCAGATAAGATGAGGAGGGAAGGTTGAGATGGTTTGGCCATGTTAGGAGGAGACAGTTGACGGCCCCTGTTAGAACCGTCGAATCTCTCACTGTGGAGGGGAGGGGGAATAGAGGTAGGCCAAAACTGACTTGAGATAAGCGTATTAGGGTGGACTTGCTAGACTTGCATCTCTCTGAGGACATGCCGAAGATAGGAGTTATTGGAGATGTAGGGTCAAGGTTAAAGACTTTTAGGAGACTGGCGCTTTTTCTTCTTAGGAGCTTAGTTTTCAATTATTTCGATGACCTTTACGTGGTATCATTTATTTGTGTACATATATGTAGTGTGCTATATGTCCATATTACGTATTTTTAGTACGTGATAACTTTTGTTGTGTGTAATAGTTACATGCCTTTATTTGTTTTTATTTTACTCTTATATTTGGATACTGCTTTGGAGTCGGGGGTCTCACTAGAAGAAGCCTCTCTATCCCCAAAGATAGTGGTAAGGTCTGTGTACATCTCACCCCTCTCTAGACCCTACAAATAACTTCAGGCTATGCATGAGCTTACACTGGGTATGGTGGTGGTTGTTTTTAAACATATGAATGAATCCATGATTTCTTGTATAATATATATGTTTTGTTTTTTACTCACTCTAGATACAATAACCCTATTGTATCCTTGTATACCATAAAATATGTTTTGTTTTTACTCTACTCTAGATACAATAACTCCATCACTCCATTTTATCAAGCATTTGAAGTTCTTGATATATGACACACAGGAGCTAAAAAATGTCATAAACATAGTATCAAAAAAGAAAAAAATACAAGTGAAGAAAAGATTTACTATACAAGTCGAAAACATATATGAAAGTATCAAAAAGAATAAACACACAAAAGTTTATAAGAACTTCTAAAATTGAAATAATATTGGTACAGGCGGGGCTCGAACCACGACCTTCGGCTCATAAGACCAACGCTCTAACCAACTGAGCTACGGGACCTTTTGCTTTAAAGCATCTGTCATTAACATTATTAATTGGACTTAATAAGTGACACTGAAATCAACCAATTAAATTCATATTTAGACGAAATAAGTTAAGAAACTAACTCCAAAAAACCAGGATAAAGTATAACTAATTTCTTGAGCATCATGAATCGGTTACATATTGATGTCCTTTCTGTATGATACTACTTTTCAGAAACATATTTTATTATGCCTTTATGTATTTAATATATATTATTATTATTAATAAGCATACAATGAAAAGTAATATATTAAAAAGTTAATGCTTGAAGAATATGCTTCACATATGCTCTACCATTAACTCAAAAGCTCATATTATAGGTCCAAACAGATCTTGGTCACTTTCTTAGACTCTTTTTATTCACATATTCTAGTTTTATGGTTGTCACTTACGTGATGAGGCTCTGGTGAAGTTCAACGTAAGAGCCACCACCAAGGCGGAGGATGATGGTGGTGATGACGATGGTGGAATCAAGTTCTGAGATGGTGAAGTAGTGAAACTGTCTTTGAAGTTTGAATAGTCGGGCAACTGCACAAGCTTTGGCAAAATACAAGAAGAAGCAGCAGCTATCTTTTATTTCTTTTGAAAAAGTTGAGGAGAAAACTATAATCATGAAATATTTTGGTGTAACTTCCTATACATTGTTGGTGTAACCGAAACCTATTGTAACGCCTTTAGAAGGGCCTCATGTGTTGTTATATACTCATTTCTAGAAATTTCCCATAGAGATGCAACGGGAAACTTGTATACGTATGAAATAAAAAAAAATTATTAACATTTGTTTATTAAGCAAAAGATGTATATTTGTAATCAAAGATAAAGCCATAATTTACCTAAAAATATATCTCTACCACATTAACAAGTCGAATGACACCAATTCTTTTCATAATGCATTGTCAGATAATCATAACCAATATAAATGCCCATTATCATTATTATTGGGGTTGAGATATTGATTAGTTTTAAGCAATTATAAAAAAAAATTAACAACGAAATATGTATAGAAAGCATTAAAAGCTGATTATCCAATTACAAAAGTCAATAGATAATATGAATGTGTATAAGTTAAATGAATTAAAATTATAATGGGAAGTGCTGGTAGGAGATGAGTCAATAAAAATACTAATTAGATAATATAAGAAAAAGGTTATTATATAAATAAATAAAACTGTATTGCAAAAAAGTTAAACAAAATTAAAAAGTTGCGAAGGTGGAAGATGAATGGATTAGTAATAGATAATTTGTATTGTATTAGGATGGTTATTATTATATAAATATAACATTGTGCGACGGTTGGGAGAGAAAACTATTTGTCCTAATATCAAAAAGGTATATCTTGTGGTGGAATTGATTCAAGAGTAACCATGCAATGCAAAACTTAACCCCATGATTTAGCTCAATTGTATGCACCAACTTCTCAATTTATTCATATCCGAGCCGTCTTCATGGTTGCTACACGTTTTTAGGGTCTTTAGATGGATCCATAGTTGCAACTTACTCTTCCACTGGGTGAGGATACTTGAAATTCCTATGTTACTTACTTCCTCTTTTAGGGTATGATTTCTTCTTTGTCCATTTCGAATTAGTGTCCCAATGGTTGATCCATCTAGTGTCTTTTAGAAATCCTCCCACACGACACTCATATGTAGACAGTGGCGGAACTAGAAAAAAATTCAGCAGTATCACATTTTTTTACCTAGATCCGTTCTTGAGAATTTGAGGGCCCCTAAGGGCCCGCAGCTAGTAAAAATAGGCTATTAATTTTTCTTTTACCTATGGTCATCCCTGAGTATTCGAAGGCCCTTAGGGCCTTTGTGTGACTAGTGAATATATAATGTTCATTTTTTTATTAATGGGTGTACCACTAAGGATGAGCATGGTACCCGTTTGCAATTGAAACAGTAACGATACCAAAAAATGGGAGAATTGGTATCGGTACCGAATATACTCGATACGGTTCTATACCGATACCCAGGTACAAAATGCGCATCATATGTACCACACACAAAAACGTTATCAAATATTAGAAATTCTAGGCTTTGTTATAAATCGTATCTAAGATGTTTATCTTTAATTTCATATGATTGTAGTTTAAAACTTTCCTATTCGTATATATGTAGAATCATGTAGATAAAACATTCATATATATATATAATATATAACTATTTTAACGGGTTTTTTTCGGTATTATTTTTATTTTTAAACATTTTTGTTGCTTAGAAATAAAAAACTATCAAGAACTATCGTTTAGATAAAATGATAGTAAAGGTAAAAAGATAATAAACAAAGTGAAAAAGAAAAATGAATAAGTAATTTCAAAATAAACTTTAAAAATGGCTAGTAAATTTTTTTTGTTCGTTCAAAACACAAAAATATAATAATAATAATAATAATAATAACATAAAGTTTAATTTATAGTGACTTATTTCTGACTTTGATACTATTGTTACCTTTTCATTATCCCAAAGATAATATTATTATATTAATGTAATAACTTCATCTTCTTCGTTGTTTAACAAATGTATCGCTGCAAGTTCCATCGACCGGAATTCTTTGTTTCTGTCGAACGAAAATTTTATTTCATTTTGGTTGTCCTCGTAGTTGTTTAGGGGTATCCTTTGTATAAAACCGAAAAAAAATTACACTAGCGACACACAGTTGAGCCGTAGCCTGTGCTACGGTTCGTTATATACCAGGTCCGCCCTACATGTAGGTGCCACTTGAATTCCCTTAGCCATCTTTAATTGATAGTCAAGGTGAGTATCAATAAAGTTTGCTACATTAAATGGATCTTCGACACGTATTCTTTTCCTCTATCGATGTACTTGATTTCTTCATTGCCAACACAAAGTTTTAGGATACCTTCACTCATGTCTATCATGGCTCAAGCGGTAGCTAGGAAAGGTCGTCCCAAAATCAAAAGATCTGTGTTGTCTCCTCTCATATTTAGAGTGAAAATCAGCCGGAAAAAACAAACTTACCCATTTTTACCAATATATCTTCAATCACTCCATCGGGTTGCTTCATGGATCCATTGGCTAGCTTTATGGTATCCTTAAGTGGTTGTGGTGTACCAAGATTTAGCGTGTCGTAGAAGTGGGTAGGCATCAAATTTATGCTTGTACCAAGATCGGCTAGAGCATAAGTGATTCCCATTTGACCAATAATACATGGTAGAAATAATCGCCTCAAATTGGTCATTTTTATGGTATACTTTTTTGAATAACCGCAGTGCATTCTTTAGTCGATCCTTTGACGGCTTGCTGAAGATTTATTTGTTGCTTAGGAAATCTTTAAGAACTTTGCATACTTCAGCATTTTTTTGGACCGCTTGAATGAAAGGTAGGTTCATATGAATTTGGCTAAGGAGCTCAGTGAACTTTTGCTATTGTTCATCCCCCTTTTGTTTTATCAGTCATCCCAGATAAGGCATATTTGGTCTATATACCTTTTGAGCCATATTCATAGGTTGCCCATGAGGACTTTCTCTATGATTTCCAACTGGGACATTGTTATCATTTGGTAGCATGCTTTTATAGTGGCTGAAGAATCAATTTTATGATTGATGTCTTATGTAGGTTTGTTTCCATATTGCTTGGAAGCCTTTCTTGTGGTATTTTGGAGACAATTTTTGCAACTTGGCCAAGTTGAGTTTCAATTGTTTGAAATGAGACTTTTTGGCTCTTTAAATTGGCTTCTTGCATGTGAAACCTTTCTTCATATTGCTTGTAGGATGGTTTCGCCAACCCAGATTGTACGTGTTGCTATAAGGATTGTTTTGTTGGCGAGTGGTGTTGACAAAGTCAACTTACTCGACTTTCAAAGGTAGTGCTTTACAATGTTGAGGAGAGTTGTGAAAGTCGGCGATGACCGCTTTAACATGTGCCTTGCTCATTTGATTGAGGCGAGTGGTTAAAGCCTCGACTTGAGTGATAAGTGAAGTTACCACATCCACTTGATATAAATCATGTCTTCCTCCTCAATTGCCCTTCGACTATGCCATTGATAACTATTCATGGCAATTTCTTCAGTGATATCATAAGCTTCTTGTGGCCTCTTGACCCCAGTTATACCTCTCGCGGTTGCATCAAGGGTTTGCCTTGCTTCATTTGTCAACCATTGTAGAAAGACGAAACTTGAAGCCAAACTTCAAGTCCATAGTGAGGACATTTTAGAAGCATGTCCTTGAAACTGTCACACCCCGGATTTCCAACCCGAAATCCATACACCGGTGGGCCCGGGTGGGGAGTATCGTGACATCAGTTGATAATCATCATAGTCAATTAAACACAGCACAACGGAAGTCTTGGAGTAAAATTACTATTACAAACTGAATGTTCGAAAATACAAAATAATATACAATCTTGTAATAGAAGATCCACAGGCGGATTATAAAATGTACATGGAAAGAATACAAAACAGACTTTAGGCAGATTTAGGATTTGCAAGATCCTCTATCACTACCGAGCAGCTTCTGGCCTATTTCGTATTGTACCTGCAGTTTAGCCTTTGGACGATACGTCAGCTTACGCTGGTAAATACACCCAACTGGCTCATTTTGAAAACTTTAAAATGGTTTTAAGTGCAAAACGGCACAAAATCTTTTATTAACTTGGGAAAGTTGACCTTGCAACCTTGTATCAGATTCACATGTTTGTCAATAGATACAGGGCCCATTACAGAAACCGAGACATGATTAAATACACACCACTCAGGACTCACGAAGGAGTCATCCCCAACATCTTGGGAACATTGCATATGAGCATCAAAAGATGTATGCCTACACCCCGTGCTAAGGTCGTGGCCAATAACTAATGTATTGAGCCCAAGATATCCAGGACACGGTAATTTGACCCGCGATGTTTAAGTTATCAAATAAAACTGATTAAAACGAAATATGCGGGTTTACTAGCCACAAGAGGGCATTCGATTGACCCCATTTTGGACTAAGCGGTTTACCGTATCCCAAGCCCGTATAGGGAAAATAAGTCGAGAGTATTTACCTGAGCTAGTCTTCTTTTTTTATTTTTAAATAACTCAGCCATATACAAAAGTACCAAGTGCAGATAGCATTTACCGGGAAGGCTCTAGTCTGGATTATGGCATAAGCTATCCAATTAAATACTAACGGTCTTATAAACCGAATAGTGTACATGATCATTACGTATAAGGCTTGATTAACGACGCCACTGATCTAAAAATATAAGATACGACCAAATGATAAAATTTATTGTTGAGCAACCTATGAGGTAGGGGCTCTGAACAACTTTTGTACACGGGTTTAGATACCCACTACCTCGTAGCTCGGAATGCGAATTTGTTTTTATGTAACTCTGAATTTACTAAAGTCTATAGTATTGATTGTACATGACCATGTGTTGTCTTACTAACTGCACCACAAGGTAGAGGTGAGAAGAACATCGAAAAAAAAAACTGAACCACACAAAAGGGACCAAAAAAAAGAACCAAAATTCATGGTTCGGTTTCGATTTGGAAAACATGTTTATTTATCTTTAAAATAATTTATCAATTGCCTAAAAAAATAACAAATTTAACATAAAACTTTAATGATTTTTAAAGTATTATAAAAATGTCTTAAAAAAACTTTGGAGAAACATAAAAAAATAGATTAGAAGGTTAGGTTTATATGAACAATATTAATTAAAAGGTTAAATATATTAATTAAATGTAAGCATCTAAGAAAGATTCTTAAATATTGGATTACACTTTTTTATTTTTGTATCTTATGTAATTTTGTTACAAAAATAAAAAAAAAGAACCATTGCTAAAACCGGAAAAAAACCCGATAACACTGAACACTTTCATGTAACACCCCGCCCGAAACCCGGGCGATCATGCACAGTTGATACTTGACTTAGCAGCAGAATCAAAACTTTTTCTAGTGAACTTGCTAATCCTGTTACAAATGTTTAAAAGATTTTTACGTTAGCTTGGTGAGCTCATGCATAATTATATAAAAATAATCATTTCTTTTATGGACAATTAATAGTACTGATTCTATTATGAGAACACGTAGGTTAGCACGTGCCTTGATTACCTAAGCCTGTCACGTTTACTTTAACAGGTGTGGATATACATCTCATTCACCTTACAGACTAAACAAACACCAATACTGGGCTGGCGTACTGCCATTATATAAGACGGTGACATACTGCCTATCACGAGCGTATTTTACTACAGGGCAACCCATACTAGGAAGGCTCACTGCGGTTTCCCCAACATCAATACCTCGTTACGTATCCATGGATCCGAAATTGTTAAGTTTTGTTCATACCATAGTTGTCCCACTTTACTCAAACGTACATTTTCCTTTTTATGTACATTGGTTGCAAAGCTTTTCGGGAAGACTCGGATAGATGGCTTAAGGGATTCAAGGCGCATATGGATTTTCATAAAAATAAATGATGTTTGTACCAATATTTTTACTTAATTGGAACAATGTAGAGTTTTATAATTTATGTAATGATGTTTTGATCTCTAATATATTGTATACATGACATGTCAACCTTATCGGGGTTGAAGTGTTACATATTTATTCTTTGATTAATATAATTAACATTTAATTAAATAATCAAAGCTCGTTAATATTAAACGAAACATTCAAATAACGACTTATTCAATATCCATTGTGTTTAACATGTTAACTACTATTATTTCACAAATATAATAATAATCAACACCTAGATCTGATTATTATTATTATTATTATTATTATTATTATTATTATTATTATTATTATTATTATTATTATTATTATTCAGCAGAATGTGCATTTCGTGTTAGACTTTTAACCAATAAACAGTCCTTACTTAGTTGTTACTCTTGGTTTAACCCTTGAACCGTACCTCAGTAGCAATGTCATCGAATGTTGTTACTTGGGCGTGCTATTCCAACAACACGATAGCATCACTGATCCATAAGGCAGAGTTAGTGAAAATGCGATAGCATCATGACAAACAATAAAGATGTACCCCTTCTTTCCCTTAAAGGTATACTTAGATTCTTGGGATAAACAATCTACTTTTCAACTTTTAAACAAATGTCTTTTTTTGTGTTTTTACCATTTATTGAGTTGTTTTCACTACAATTATACCGGCATTGATGTGTGAAGTTTGCTTTTGATGTTGTTGTTTGCAGGCTTAAAATGATTGAAATATATTAAACTCGATGTACACTTCGTCTCACTAATATGTGATGTATTGTAATCGACAACTCAATGTACCTAAAATGTCGTAATATCCGTACCCTAAGATGGTACACATCGTTTTCCTGTTTCAATACCACCACAATGTTCACATTTTCCAACTCCATGTGGAAGTCCAAGAAAGAATTTGACAACTGACTTGCATGGCTGATGGTGTGGTCACTAATGGAGGCCAATAACATATAACACATTTTTCTAGCTTCAAATGGAAGTCCAAGAAACGAATTTGATAGTTGGTTTGCATGGCCTATGATGCAATCACTAATGGATGCCAATAGCACATAGCACAATACTTTTATAATTTATGTAAAGTTTTTCAATTACATAAATTGTTTAGGGTTTTATCACCTTCCAATATAATTCGTTTCGACATGTGGTGCGTAATAATTATATAATGTAAATGAAAAAAAAAAGCGTAAAAGCTACGAAATATCAAAATTTAAGTATGGTCCTATATAGGAGTCTAAACAAAATAAGATCCTACTTAGGAGTCTAAACACAAATGATATGTTAACGCTATAGACCTAAAAAGCTTTACGTTTATAAAATGCATTATATTATCTGCAACGCGAGAGGTGTAAATTTCTAGTTAATATCCTAAATTTAGGATCAAGTACATATATCATAACTTTTCTATCAACTATGATACTACAGAGTGTTTTTTGAGGTATAAGTTATAGAGAGAATTATTATTCTATTTTATACATTATTTTTTTTTAAAGATGTCTTAAATTGTGACTACTACATTTTACACACCAACTTTATTGTAAAAATCAACTAAGTGAAACGAATTACATGAAACTTGAAAGATGCTTCATTTCATTATCTTAAGAACAACATAAATGAACAAAACATCTTAATTAAGCGATCAAGTTAAAAACACATAATATAGCAAAATCCATAAACCTAGACCCAAGATGGCAACAAAGACAAATCGAATCAACACAAAACCATGATCACCATTAGCATAACAACAGTTACCAAAAAAATACCCAAAATCTCAGTAGAAGAAACCGAGCACTTTACCACCGACATTCTTCCTCCTAGCTTCTTCATGATCCATAATTCCAGCTGATGTTGTTAACACAATGTAACCAAACTGCAAATGTTAATATCAATTAGTTCTAACAGTAAATAACTCCAATCCAACATATGCATGACAAAGTTTCAAAATGTGTCGATATGGGTTGTGCCTAAACTAAAATGGGTCAAACAAATAAGTGAGCAAACGAGTTTTAAGTAGCCTAAAGTCCATTTATAACATAACACCTGTCTTGAAGGAAGAAGTCTGGCAGTCCATGGCTCGATTTCCTTGACACCAACATCAAAACGAGGACTGATGACCCCACATTTGTTCAAACGTCCATTTAACTCGACAACAATCTTACCAGATCTGTGGTCATCAACATACTCAAACTCACCAATATAACCTGTGGTTAGGACACAAGCAAATGTTATTTAGTCATTGTGCTCCTAACAGGTGTCTAAACAGATAAGATCATACCGTGCTTTTGCATAACCATAAGGAACTTGATAATAACTTTCGAAGATGGCCTAATCATGACCTGTCTTTTCCCCCTCTTTTCAGCATTGTACATGCTCTTGAGTGCATCGTTTAAAACACTAACCCTCACCATCTTTACAAATTCAAGATACTACAAGAAAAACAATAAAAAAATAAACACATGCTCACAATAGTTTACGATCACAACTAGAACTCAATTTTGACATATTCAAACTTGTTTAAAGAACATGAAATTTGAAATCATACAAATCGTTGATTCCTAATATAACCATTATCTATACGAAAGCTACCGGGACAACCTTTTGCTGGCATGAATGTCATGCAGACTCCTTTAATTACATTAAACCACTTCCATTTTTTGCATTTTAAATAACATTAAACAAAAAAAATATTTATCCACATGTTCACCACTATCAGCATAACCAGCAACTATTATCGCACACGGGATTAAAATCTCTTTTAGACATTTCATCAAACACCGGTCGTGCATTCCCCATACACCCACATGATATGAACATGATCAGCACACGATTGAGCACATGAGAACGTAAAGTTGTTTTTTCCTAATACTTTCTTTTCCCATTTCTTTAAAAACGTCAAGAACTTAACAAAAGCTTTCTTCTTTACAACTGTTACTAATTCTAACCATCCATACCACAACATTACGCCGCGAAAGTATCCGATTAAACACTAAATGCCCATCTTTAAAAGACCCAAACTCACTGTAAAAACTAATCAACGAGCTACTCACAAACAAATCATTTGAATAACCCGATTCAGCAACCAACCTTGGATTTGTTTGACAAGTGTCAAGTTCAATACGCTTGCACAAGCCTTGAGAACACAAACAAAAACCCAAGAAACAGGGAAACTGCTGCAACTAAAAAATATATATTGTACTTTAGGATCTGTACAGAGGTTAATTACTTCTTCATACTCACTACTATATGCATAACCAGCAATCATTATCACCCACGAGTTAAAATTTCTCTTAGACATTTTATCAAACACCTGGCGTGCATTCTCCATGCACGCGCACACAATATGAACATGATCAGGACACGATATGTTCGTCGTTCACTGGTTGTGATCGTAAACTATTGAGCCGAACTGAATTCAAAATTTGGCCAACACATCGACTGCTCTAATGGATCATCAGAGTTCACAATCACACTGTTTCTCCAACCCTAAAACATCTACTTAAAAAAATATAATGTAACAGCCTAACCTGTGTTTACTTTTCATGGCATACACCCATAACAAAAAGTATCAGGAAAAATTCACCAAATGTTTGAAAAACACTCAAACATCATCAATTCAAATAGAAACAGAAGATAATTAATCAAAAGTCCTGATAAATACTAAAAATGTCAACAACAGAATGAAGAGATTAAAGAAATACGCCTTAATAAAAATTAGGGTTTACCTGGAAGCAACAATGGCAGCGGCGTTTCTGTTAGCACGATGTTGTTGATACGAGGAGAATAGATGAGTCATGGTGATAGAGAGGGCCTTAGGGTTTGGGCTTTATAGGGCATGTCAATAGGCCCACTATATCAAGTGTTACATAATAACATCATTTTAAAAAAAAACAACTTTTTTTTCTAATGGAAACGTAACTTTACGAAATAAATCTTTGCACATGTAAGAAAAAACACAAAAAAAAAACCTAGTTTTTACATGTGTGGCGTTCTTTGTAAACTCGTTTTCACAAACATTTTGATTTTTTTTATCAATTTTTCAAAATATGGCTTAAAATTATTAGAGTATGACATGTGGTGAAGATTCATAAGGGTTATAGGTTCATACTAACCAACTAGTTGTTCGAAATCGATAGTTTACATCTGAAAAGTTGGGTTTAAGTTGTTACCGTACATTTAGATCCCTTTTGAGGCTTCATCGGTTTACTTTAGCCCTTCTTGGGTGTTTTACTTGACTAAAGTGCCATGAACCATACCACCCATGTTAGCTCAAAAAGTTAAGTACACCAATTATGGATGGTTAACCCCAAACCAACTATTATCTAATAATGAACTCTCTGTCTAAATTGGTGCTTTAAATAAGATCAAGATTTCACATTCACAACTTCACAAAATTTAGAAATTGATTTAATGTGTGTGATCTTATCATTCTATAAAAGAAAATAAAATTCAAGAGTTTTGATCCATAGTCTAAACACTGAATTTCTACTTCCCTCGTCAATTTTTCCTTGCTGGTGTCTTAGACACGCATCTTTACAGATTATGAAAACTAATATAGTTGTGATAACAAACATGTAACGTGCAAGGAATGGTTGTAAGTGAAGGAGAAGAAAATGTTATTGTTCATCTATAAATAAACGGGAACATTTTTCATCCCTTCTAATTTTTTAATATTTTTGAAAGTGAATGTGAGTGGAAGAGAGAAAAAGTAATTGTTTTTAGTCTGATTATATGGATATGGATAAGTATTCCTCTTCTTTCCCCAATTGTTTTACAAGATAAAAATATTTGAGGTGGTAGATTAAAATGGCAAACTTAATCAGTCAGGTAAAAATCTTTTTTGAAATGAATGGATTAAGAAAACATTAATAGTGTTTCTTCCCGTAATTAAATTACTTAATAAAATCCCAATCAAACACTAATTGTGTATGAAGTGCAATGTGAATAGTCTAATGCATCTATTACAATATGTGATTTTAATTCTTTCTTAGTGCATCCATTCTCATTTCATTGTCGTTTTCCAATTCGTAATACAAAGAAGTAGCAAATGCATCGACTTCTTTTGATAAGTTTCCTTTGCTTGTATTTGCCGTATGATATTTTGAACTACGAGACTCCTTTTCGGAGTAGTATTTATGGAGGTACCCCGTGATACCTGATAATTAGAGAAAAAAAGGTTTAGAGAAGTAATGTATTTCTTGTTTTTTGTGTATCGATACAAAAGGGAAAACAATCATTGTAAATACACAGGGAAAACCTTGTTAACAAGGCAATGCTAAAAAACTGGAAAATAGCCAGCAACCGGACAGCTGGTTGATGGACTCTAAATCGGGAAATGATGTGAAACTGATCCCCAAATATCTCTTTCTTTAACACTCCTCCTCAAGTTAAATAGTGGGATTTCCAATATTTAACTTGGTTAAGCAGTCGTTGAGGATTCTCCCATTTGTGGCTTTCGTTAAAATGTCTGCAAGCTGGTCTTCTGATCGAACGAATGGGATCTCGATAATTTTTGCTTCTAGTTTTTCCTTAATGAAGTGCCGATCAACTTCCACATGCTTCGTGCGATCATGTTGTACCGGATTTCTGAGATTTTTGATTGCCGCTTTATTGTCGCACATGATCTTGCTCGTTCCTTTTGGAGAAAAACCAATCTCAGTCAGGAGTTCTTTATCCACAATACTTCTACTAGACCTCTCGCTATGCCTCTGAATTCTGCTTCTGCACTTGAAAGGGCAACTACCTTTTGTTTTTTGCTTCTCCATGTTACCAGGTTTCCATCAACCAATGTAAAGTAGCCTGATGTAGATCTACGGTTCCCTTGGTCTCCTGCCCAATCTGCATCCGTATAAGCTTGAATATCCAGATTCGTGTTTGGTCTAAACAGAACTCCGTATCCGGTTGTGCCTTTAAGATATTTGATTATCCTTAGAACTGCTTCCATGTGAGTGATCTGGGGTTGATGCTTGAATTGACTTACGACCCCAACAGCATAGGCAATATCTGGACGAGTATGCGAGAGGTATATTAGTTTACCCACCATTCGTTGATATCTTTCTTTATTTGCAAGCTCTGCTCCTTCTACTAGTTGAAGTTTGTGATTAACGATCATAGGGGTATCGGCAGGCTTACAGTCAACCATTCCTACTTCTGCCAATAAGTCGAGAATGTACTTCTTTTGGCAGATAAATATTCCTTGTTTTGACCTTAGTACTTCAATCCCAAGGAAGTACTTAAGCCTTCCCAAGTCTTTCATCTCAAATTCAGTGAATAACCTCTCTTTTAGCTTCATCATTTCTTCTTCATCATCTCTCGTGATGATCATATCATCTACATAGATAATCAAGCACGTAACAAGTTTGCCTCTTTTTTTAGGAAGAGGGTATGGTCGGAGTTGCTTTGTTTGAAACCATACCATTTCATAGCTAGGGTAAACCTGCCAAACCATGCCCGTGTAGATTGCTTCAAACCATATAAGGACTTCTTTAATCGACACACTTCTCCCGGTCGAAGGTCTTCTGTGAACCCAGGAGGCCCTTCCATGTACACTTCCTCCTTTAGCTCCCCATGAAGGAAAGCGTTTTTCACATGAAATTGATGAAGTGGCCAATCCTTATTTGCAGCGATTGAGAAAAGAACCCGAATAGTGTCAATTTTTGCTACTGGAGAAAACGTCTCTGAGTAATCTATCCCATATGTCTGAGTGTACCCTTTTGCAACTAATCGTGCCTTGTATCTTTCAATCGTGCCATCCGGCTTATGTTTTACTGAGAACACCCACCAGCATCCTACAGGCTTCTTCCCCGGTGGAATGGTCAAATGTCCCATGTGTTGTTCCTTTTTAGAGCATCCATCTCAGTTTCCATTGCATTCTTCCAGTTGATTGATTCGAGAGCTTGTTTTACGGAGTTTGGAATTTCCTTAGAGTATAGAGATGAGGTGAATGCCTTAGCTTATTTGGATAAGTTCCCCTCAGCTATATTCCCCATTGGATATCTCGAGCCTCGAGTCTCCTTATCTGGAGAGTATCGTTTAGGAGGAACCCCTCTGTTCGCTCTTGGTGGCAGGACATACCGTTCTTGAGTTGTTTCATTTGCACTTGTTGTTTCACTTGTATTTTCTTCTTGTATAGGTACACTTTCTTGGTTAGTTTCACCACCTGGTTTCTGTCCTGCTTCTTTCTCAACATTATCATCAATAGACAAGTCACCATTAGATAAATCATCTTGAGAAATACTTACCTCGGATGTCAGGTTGGAAGGATCATGTTCGAGTGCACCTGGTTCCATGGATTGTGTGAATGATGGTTATGCTTGGATACTGTGATGGGTCTCTTCAGACGACGGTACCAACCAACTGAGTGAGTCATGCTCATTATCCCCCTGACCACTACGTTGGGTGTAGTAGAAAGAAGTCTCGAGAAAGTCACAGTTCATTGTAGTAAACATGTGACGTGTTTGAGGGTTGTAACATCGGTAACCTTTTTTATGGACTTCATAACCAACAAAGACACATTTTTCCGCACATGGATCAAGTTTAGTTCGATATGTTTTAGGTATGTGGACGAAGACGGAACACCCAAAGACACGTGGTTCAAGAGTAAGCTCTGGTTGGGAGTTTGGTAAATTCAGATAGGGTTTGTAAGGGGATTTTGAGTTTTAGGGCGTTTGTTGGAAGACGACTAATGAGGTAAGCGGCGGTAGCTACAGCTTCGGGCCAATAAGATTTGGGAATGTGGGATTCAAGCAAAAGGGCCCGGGTTATTTCAAGAAGGATGCGGTTTTTACACTCAACGACACCATTTTGTTCGGGGGTATGTCTGCAAGAAGTTTGATGAATTATTCCCTAGTTTTGACAAAAAAGTTTCATTGATTTGTTAATAAACTTTGTGCCGTTGTCAGATCGTAAAACTTGAATGTCTTGTTTAAATTGTGTTTTAACCATTGCATGAAACATAGTGAATTTTTCGAACACTTCGGATTTATGCTTTAGAAAATAAATCCATGTCATTTGTGTGCAATCATCAACAAACAAAAGGAAATATTTAAAGTTTTGCCCCCAGTAATTGGGGATGGGCCCCAAACATCCGAATGGATTAATGAAAAAGGAGAGTCGACCTTTGTGTTATTGGGTTTAAATGTTGCACAATGACTTTTGGCAAGCAAACACGTTTCACAATTTATTTTAGTATTCGATGAAAACAACTGAGGAAATAAAAGATGTAAATAACCAGCAGAGGGGTGCCCCAATCGCCTATACAATAGCCAAGCTTCTCGACTAGTTGTTCCAAGAGCTAACATCGTAGTACCATTTTGCTCTACTTCATCCATATAGTACAATACATGGCGTTCAGTGCCACGCCCAATGATCGCTCCCGTCCTGATATCATGCAAGATACAAAAGGTGTGATGCATCAAGACCGTACAATTCAACTCTTTCGTTACGTGACTAATTGATAGTAGTTTATGTGATAATTGTAACATCCGTCAAAAACGGATTTTACCAAACCCGCTCCGTTTACTAACCGAACAATCAGTTAAAAATTTCGTTGCAAATTTAATGCCCAAAATAATTTTAAACGATACATAATCAATTATTATATTGGAATATATAATTAGTTTTTGAAAAACTGTTAAAAATAAGAAAATAAAAATAATATGTTCCTGCCGGGTTTCGAACCCGGGTCAGTAACCGGTCCAGCAGACTTAACACTCAACACTTAAACCACTGCGCCACTTGTATCTTTTGTTAATTATTAGAATCATTTAATTCATAACGTGTCTTTCCGAATTCAAAACCGGCGCCCAAATTTCAGTCGTCGGAAATCCCGACTAACTCGCCAATAATTTACGACTTCTTCAGTTATAACGTAAACGTTTAAACCTATATCGGTTATAACCGACGCCTGAGTCCGCGACACAAACTATAACTGCCGGAAAACGTAATGACTTTGAATCAAGTCGGAAATTGGACCAAATTCATCGACGACCTGCACTATAAATACCTCCTCGAACCTCTGCAAGCTTTTTCGCTCAAAACCGCACCTTTTCTCGGCGAAAATTTACTCGCCGGAATATTTATGCACATCGCCGGAAAACCGAGTCCTTCACTTCTAAGCCTTACTAAACCCCCTGAGCTTATACCGAAGTCACCCACATCCTTTTCAAGCTTTCTGAAGACTCGCTGCTGCAAGACACACGTCGACGGAAGTGGTTGCTGTCGCCGGAGTTCTACCGGAAAAACAGAGGAGTCCAGTCGGTATACCTTACGCCTAATTTCTCTTTCTTTTTATTTATATCTCACTTGTAATTAACTAAAAAACGCTAAAGAAACCGATTAAAACATTGAACCAGTCGGACTTCCGATTCTGGTTAAAATCGACGAAGAAGACGAAGTCCTGTAATGTTTAAGTATAATTAAAATCAAGTTATAACTCGGGTTAGACACACAGTCCAGCGGTGGACTGTGTGCACAATAAACACACTAACGTCTCGAGTTCGAATCTTGTCCCACGCATGCTGCCTTCATAAAAATGCTTTTTTTGTTAACCGAACCGGAGTCACCACTGGTACATGTTAAGTATAATAATAACCGGAATAATAACCAAGATAGACACACAGTCCAGCGGTGGACTGTGTGTATGTTTAAATCACAGGTCACGGGTTCGAGTCCGGGCTACCGCACCGGCCCGGATAATTATTAAACTTTTTAAATAAGTCAGAAATGAAAATACTTAGTTTGTGTTTAAGTATAATAAAAATCAGTTAAGTTAACAAGTTGGACACACAGTCCAGCGGTGGACTGTGTGTTAGCATAAACCACAGGTCCCGGGTTCGAGACCTGTGGAGCGCACCGAGTCACGGATTAAAATCGTTTTTAAGAAATAAAGGATTTTCTGTTTAAACTAATTAGTATATAAATATAATTAAAAACATAAATATTTCGGGTTAGACACGTAGTTCAGTTGGTAGAGCTGCGTGCACGCGTACGGGAGGTCTCGGGTTCGAGCCTCACTCAGCGCACATATACACGCATACGAACCGGTCAAAGTCAAAGTCAAAGTCAACGGTAAACGGTCAACTGTAGCAAAAATCAATTTTTTTATTATTTTTATTTATTTATTTTATTTAAAAATCAATTAAAAATACTTAAAAATAACATTTTTAAGGTTAGAAAATAGCCTTAAACTCACAAAAATACACCCAACAATCCTACTAAAATGGATTAATAAAATCCGTTTACTTACCGAACCATAATGTTATTTATCTAGGTTAATTTCACTCGTGGTTAAAACCACTTCGCGTACATTCAACATCATCAACCGAACGCACCCACTGTGAGTGAATCTTACAACTCCCCCTTTTTAATTACACGTTTTGGGGTGTGTCATGTGTCACAAAATAATTAACTCGTTTATTTAAACTTGTGCCATACCATATCGTGATCTAAACTTAGATTGTTTATATTGTTGTGATTATGTATTTCATTTTATCAACTTGTATGAAATTCATTCATTAAGCCCATCAGTTCCTCGTGGGATACGAGTGAGCAACGCGTGCCTCAAAACCAATCCATTATTGTTCATGTGTGTATTATTGAGTTTATATTGTTGTAGTTATGTCTTTCATATTATCATGTTTATGCAATTCATTCATTAGGCCCATCAGTTCCTCGTGAGAGACGAGTTGAGCAACGCGTGCCTCTAAACGACCCATTATTGTTCATGTGTGTATTGGTTAATATTAAATTGATTTATGAATAAGTTTACATCTATTTTTACTCATGTGTGGTAGTGCACTTTATTTCATAATCAATTAAATAAACTTGTTCAAATGTTTTCCATAGGATTCACTCGCCAACTTTTTGTTGATCCAAAAACCCTTTTACACATGATACAGGTGAACATGATGAAGCAAGGAAAACATAGGAAATGCCTTAGAAGAAAACAAAGAAGCTTAGATTGATAGTTAGGACATGTTGTAATATTTATTGTAAATTTCCATTAAATTGTATTAATGAATATGAAACGTTAAAATAAATGTCATGAGCTTTGATGATAACCCAATCATGCCCCGATCACCTTTCCCGCTGCGGGTCGGGGTGTGACAATAATGATGGCACATAAACACAATTTGAAAGTTTAAGGGTTGGTGATATTTCGATTGTCCTCCCCCGATAACATTAATCATGTTTCCATCAGCCGTTTGAACACTAGTTCTTTTTGGTTTTGACTGAGAAATGAAATCTGATTTCTCAAAAGTCATAGTATTTGTGGCCACACAGTCAAAGATCCAAGGTTTCTCATCTTTATAATCAGCTTGTGCCACATGTGTTTTATAGGTATTAAAAGATTGCCCATTTAAAGGGTTTGAGAAAAAACTCCCAAACCCAGTACCTGTCATGTGGTCACTTTCTTCATAACCAGCCACCATAGCTACTAAACCCCCAGTCCTGTTTTCGAGTGATTTGTCGCTGCCGGAGCCGGCGGCCTCCTGGTTGCCCACGGCAGCTGCTGCCTTCCCCCCTTGTTCAGCCCCGATCTTCCCTTTCCTGTGCCCATCAGTCCACCACTCCGGGTAACCTACCAACCGGAAGCATTGTTTCTTAGTGTGTTTAGCCATACCACAGTGGTTGCATTTTAGTTTGGATTTGTCTACCCGTGGTGGTCTATTGTTGTTCTTCGATTGGTCCAATCTGCCCTTCGACAGAAACCCTAGCCCCTCTGGTGTGTGTGACCCGTTGGCGGCCAATCCCGCCGCCACGCCATCTTGGCCAGATCCTTCGATGGTTGACCTAAGTATCCCTTGGTGCGCCATTTCTTTTCTGACTGCTGCGTAGGCGCCTTCCGGTGAAGGTAGCGGGTCCCACCTGAGAACCTCTCTCTTAATGTTGTCATATCTCCGATCGAGGGCATTGAGGAACTGAAAGAGTTTTTGTTCAGATTTGAGGCGATTGTAGGTTGCTATGTCAGCGGCACAGGTCATTGGGTTAGGATCCCTTCTCTCAATTTCGCCCCAAATACCCTGTATAACAATCCAAAAATCTTCTAGCGGTGAGCCATTCTGTATGAGTTTGTTTGCTTTGACGTGTAAGTCAAAAGTTTGTAGCTTATCCTTCCCGCTACTGTTAGTAACCACCAAAGCATCCCACAGTGTTTTCGCGGTGGGATATTCGGTTAGGTTGCTCACAAGGGAGGGCTCGATGTTTTGTATCAACCATGAGAACACTATAAGATCACCTTGTTCCCATTGTTCATACTTTGCATCAAGTTTATCAGGTGGGTTATCAGACAAATGATTGAGAAGGTTTTTTGATTTGCCACCGATGGCAACACGGATCATTCTGGCCCATAAGGCATAATTCTTGCTGTTGAGGTTGATACTGATCTTCAGGCTATCTGATAGGTTCTGTTTTGGGGAGTATTTTGATTGTTTAGGCTGGTTTTGAGGAGGTTTGTGATTTGCAGAGCAAGGTCATTGCTCTGGTTGTTTTCATCAGACATGATGGTCCCCCCTTTTTTTTTGTGAAGGACCGATTGGGTAAGTGATGAGCAGGTAGGTCCTAAGACCAAATACACTGCTCTGATACCATGATAATTAAAGCAAAAAAGGTTTAGAGAAGATTGTATTTCTTGTTTTTTGTGTATCGATACAAAAGGGAAAAAATCATTATAAATACACAGGGAAAGCCTTGTTAACAAGGCAATGCTAAAAAATTGGAAAATAGACAGCAACCGGACAGTTGGTTGATGGACTCTAAATCGGGAAATGATGTGAAACTGATCCCGCAAATATCTCTTTCTTTAACAACACCCTAGGGTTGATACATATCTTTCATTTATTTCCTTACTCACTAATGGAGCTTCAGTCTGAATGTCTCCGGTTATAGGCTCATTAGATGGGGGTTAGTAACATGTTCATTAGGCGTATCAGAAGAGTCACTTACCTCATATATCAGGTTGGGAGTCGTGGTCACATGTGCAGGCGTAGTCACAGATACTGGGACACTAGTAATCGGATCCTCATGTTGTGTTGAGTGTGACTCGTCTTCGGTATTATGAGTAATTGATTTTTCTGGAAATGGAGTAGGTTGCGACCAACTCAATGTGTTTGAACATTCTTTTTCCCCTAACCATTGTGTTGGGAAGTGTAATAATATTATTGTCACATCTCAACCCTTAGCATATTATCAGTCAGGGCGAGATGATTGTCCAAAACTTATGACACTATTAAATATTTCATAATTATTAAGTCACTTTATTAGAATATTACATCAAAACATAACAAGTTACATATAATTCAAAATAAAAATACATAGAAATTCCATTCATTTATTTTTGATCCATTTCCTATGTGGCTTCAATCATTGCATCCTTAAACTTCATTCCATGTACCACGTGTAAAATATTTGGGTCAGCTACGAAAACTAGTGAGTAAATCTGAGTTAACTAAAAATAATTTATCTTGAAAGTAAACATGCAATTCATGTGTTAATTGAATATAGCTAATAATGAACGATGACCAATAATTGAAATGAACCAATGCGTGAGTCTCAAGCCCCGAAGAGCGAGACTGAATGAAGGCGACCTGCAAGTATGGATCTAACTTCCCGTTGCGCCAAGTACGCAAGGCTCGTTGTGCAACCTGTAAGTATTGATCTAACTTGCCGTTGCGCATGTACGCAAGGCTCGTTGTGCGACCTGTAAGTATTGGTCTAACTTGCCGTTACGCCAAGTACGCAAGGCTCGTTGTGTGATCAGCAAGTATCGGTCTAACTTATCGTTGCACCATGTACGCAAGGCTCGTTGTGCAACCTGTAAGTATTGGTCTAACTTGTCGTTGCGCCAAGTACGCAAGGCTCGTTGTGCGACCTGCTATCATTGGAGTTGTATTGCCACTGCGCGCAACGCGCAATGCTTGCCTATTAACACAGGGTCACAGGGCATGTGCTTCCAGGTCTAACTTACCGTTGCGCAGGTTGCGCAAGGTTTGTTGTGTTACCTGATAGTTTCAAGACAGGCACACTGTTGCGCATCGCGCGCAAGGTTATTCTTGTGAATTGTTGTCATTGAGGGTATGGTTCCTTGCGCAGGCACATCATTTTTGGGACCATACCCCCCCCCCAAGTCCCCCCAGTCCAGTTCTGCTCTTATGCGCATGTTGGCAAGTAGGTGGAGTGCTGGACTAAAAGAATTCTTATATGCGCGCTTATTTCTACGGCAAAAATTCGAGAAGGATTGGAGTAAACCTTTGTGTGAGGGAAACCTTTCTCATGATGAGATCTTTAAAATTTCAATCGTCAAGCTGACGTTGCAAGTGGGTTGGTGAGAAAAAAGAGTGCCCTAGAGGTGACGTTTGACAGATGTGGCATGCTGTCAACAGTGCAGCCTCTATTTTATTAATGAATTGGCAGAGAAAGTGCCAGCCACGCGCGCGTGACAACTGTTAGTTGCCACTTGCGTGACACTCGTCTTGTGCGGATTGGTTGTTAATTCCACGTGTGCTTCACAGTTCCTCATCGCATTAAATGCGAGGTGTATATATAGGGGTAACCGTCTAGGGTTTCGTTCACGCCTTCAAACTTATTCTCTGAAATCTTCTTGAGTTCTTGAGTCTTCTTGTTCTCAAATCTTCTTTTCTTCCTTGATTTCCATGGCGACTAGGGGTCCTGAGACCGGTCCACCAGTGAGGCTTCGACCTCGTTGTCGGCGATCAAGTGGAGCCAGGCCAGTTTCCAACGCATGGTTTCCGGCTACCGATTCTCTAAAGACTGGGATGCCTGGTTCCGGTGGAGGGCGATATTGCTGCCGATGCTCCGGCCGGTTACATCACACTACTTTTGTCTTGTTGTTGCATTTTTTCTTGCTTTCGCCTTGTGTGTAGACTGATTGTAAGTGCTTTCTTTGCAGGGGTGCCGCTATATGTTGTGGCGTTCCAAAGGGAGCAGGGGCATATCGAAAACATTGCCCTTGGCCCGGAGGAGCCCACCTGGTACGCACAGATCTTGGGGAATTTTGAACTCCCCACGAATGAAGATTTGTTGGCCCCGCACCTGAGACTGGTAAGTCATATTGTTAAATGTTTACATCTTTGCAGATCACTTATTGTGTTGCGCCATTGTGCAGGCGCTTTAAAGGACTTGGGCATTGGCCCAGAGCCAAAAAAGAAAAGGCTCGCGGGCCCAGTGTTGCGGCTGAGAAGACGGTGCCTCAACCCAGGGCAGACCCTCCCAAAGGTATACGTATTGTGTTCGATCATTGGAAAGACTATGCAGTAGTCTCTGACTCATTGGAGGGTCTTACGCCTGTAGGTGTGAGGAAGCCCAAACTGGAGCCGATGGTGATTCCGGCTGCCAACCCGGACGACTCGGTGGGGGTCGAGTCCAGCCCGAAGCCTCTCAAGCGGAAGAGGGCTCCGAAGAGCGATATCTCCGTGCAACCCTCCAAAAAGGCTGCGCGGAGGGTGATCGGAAAGCGCGGGAGCTTGGACGCGCTCGCCGCCAAAATCTCTTAGGTAAACGCCTTTTAACTTGTTTATCGCACCACTTTTCGTTTATATTTGTCTAACTGTTTGTCATCTCGCAAGGGAGGTGAGCCAGTTTTTGTTGCTCCGACCACTCCGGCCGCGCCCAAGGATTCTCCAAGGCTCCCACCTGTGGGTGAAACCGCGCAGGCATCAAGCGCACAGGGTGGGGAGTCAACTGCCGGGGCGGCAGAGGTGCAGGTGGAGGTTGAGGCCGTAGAGCCTGAGGTGGTGGTTGAAGAAGTTGGTGGTGGTGAGGGTGTTTTTGAGGAGACGAAACCGATGGTGGTTGCCCGTGATGGGGTGCAAGCTCATGCTCCACATGGGGTGCATGGAAAAGAGCCAGCACCCGAGGGTGAGGCCAGGGAGTCTTGTAGAAGCCCTTCTGCAGAAGGATCTCCAATCCGTCTGGACGAGACCCCGGGTGATTTTTACTACAAGTCATATACTGCAGGCCGCACTGAAGAGATCCACACCCCTGTGTGGAAGCTAAAGAAGGGAGATGACTTCTCTCACTGTATATAGGTCATGTTTTATGGTGATATGCAAGGTCAAAACCCGGACTCTAACCGGCCAAAACCCAACCAAACTTGTTAAAACCTGGTAAAAAACCTCAGCGTGTCCAGAACCGGTTTGTTGACCATAACTAGACCTATAACCTGCATGGTTCCGGTTCTAAATAAACCCGTTTTGTGCACCTCTAATATTTAGCTTACCTTATGCAAGGTTCTTCTTTCAAAAATCTAGCAGTTTCTTAACTTATGCTATATATTTCAATGGAAAATTTCTTGATGCTTATAAGATTTCCATTCTACTGTTTTCTTTGAATATGGATAATTAATGTATGTTGGAAACTGTATATTCTCTTCGTGGAGCTCGGGCGTGCTGCAAGGAGAGGACGAAGGGTAGAAAAGGTCGACCCAAAAAACCTAACCTTCCTCTAAAGAACGGGTTACCGATTGAAAGGATGATTCCTCTTGCACATGACAACATCATTGATTACAATCTCAAAAGGCTCTTAAAAGTAGTTCATGTACAAGCCTGCAAGTAAATCACATCTAAACAGGTTACTGGTTTTGACCCGTGTACTTATGAAGTTTTGTTTGGCTGGTGCTTTTTTAGTCAAACGGGTCAAATGGTCAAACTATTTGAGCCATTTTTTAAGCATACAACCTCAAAAGCTGTTTTATTTGAAGATTTTATGGCAAGGCACCCCTTGAAAATAGTTTATATGGTTCAAAAACAAGTTCCTTTAAGGAAATAAAAATCATTGGGCACCTTTGCAAATTTCCCGCAGGTCGCGTGTGTATTCCTAAGTGGTGGTGGTCTGTGTAGAACTGCCTATAATTGGGTCTGTTATGAAAAATGTTTGAATGTACATGACCCAAATCAAAAGTATAATTGGAAAAATGCTTTGTAACAATGGTATTCAAGGATTTGCTGTCAGTTTAAACATGATTACTTTTATGAAATGAATGGTTTATTAGGTGTCATGAGACTAAGGGAGTGGCTATGAAAGGTTTTTACATTCTTCAGAACAACATGAATTGTTATACTGAAGTTGTTTTGACTACAGGCATCAGCTTGCATGACCCATTAATCACACTCAATATCCCAGTTGGAAGAAATAGATAAAAAAAAAATAAGAGAACGAGGTGGTGGTAAACAATTAAGGTCGTTTAAAGAGGCCCAAAGTGTCTACGGGTTGTAGATAGTGTGCATCATTGTGTGTATGGCATGACTAAAGTTGTTTTTGTGGTTTGAACTTGAAGCAAAACTGCTTCAGTCGGTTATAGGATAAAGAAGATGGCAATTATGTTGACAATTATAGATGATTTTCTTTATGTTAATGATCTTATTGCAGAGTGCCTTACAGCTGAGAAATTAAGAAGTTTGTGCAGAGCTGTGATACTGTCGCATCTAACAAGATTTTAATGCAAGCATTCTCATATTTTAATCGGGGCCATCGGATTCAAACCTCGAGTTATACTTATATTTGGATGGTTGTGATTGTTCATCCTGAAACTTTTAGTTTGATGTTTACTGTTGTGTTTGTAACTCTCAATGCTACATGTTTAAAGTACTGGGAATAATGTTAGGTTTCCTTATGACCTTTTTTCCGTTTTTGTGCTTGTTTAAAGTGAAGCAATTATAAAGTTGTGAATGATCACTGTTACAACAGTGATCTGCAGGGTGGTCTAAGTTGAAGTTTGTCTATTTTTTTATTGTTTCTGTTTAAGCTGACTTTGGTCATTGTCGAATTTAATTCTAAACAAATTTAATAATTAATTGAGGATATTTCTTGATCACATGCGTGCTAAGCATATTTCATTTTTAGGTGGTTATCATCACCGTGTATTATGATCCACTCGTTGTGTATAAAATTTGTTTCTTATGTTGATTCTAATGTGCTGTGGCAGCTTTAACATGGGTTCTCGACTTGAAATTAGGCGTTTTGTATGTTCATATTTTGTATGGATGCTTGTAAATATATATTTACGCTACACTTTAACAAAAAAGATGAAATATAAAGATGTTTTAGAATTTATAGTAAAACATTTAGTTTCAAAAGATGATTTTTATTTTTAACGAAAAACTAAGATATTTCAAAAATACTAAAAAATTGACCTCTTCACTTCTTGGATACTTTGATAAGGCTACCTTACAATCATACTATTTCCTTTAAAAGTAGTTCACTTTGATTGGGCACCTTGCTATATTTTAAGTTTTTGTTTAGTTTTTAATTTCAACCATTATACGATTAATAATATGACCTGTTTAAACTTTTTTAATTTGATTTTCTTTAATAACTTGTGTGTTGCTAACTTGAATAGGTATTTTACCTACATATATACCCATGGTCTCCAAGAGTTGGGGTACACCAAAACACACACAACACCACCACCCTCCCACCGTCTCCGCCACTTTCGCCAGATGTAGACGCGCTCCGCCCTTCGTCGGAAATCACCGCACGTCATAGACCGCTGCCAACGGATTCCAACCGTACCGATACCAATATTTATTTTAATGGTTTTCCCTCCATGTAAATTTGTGGTGATTATATAATGAGTGTCAGTTTGTAACGAACCGAATTAATATTGATCTATAACTCCCGTCGGGTAGAGCGGAGGAATCTCACTTTAATAGTTTAGCTCTAAGTACGTTATTTAATATTTTAGTTCGAAGTACCGTTGTGTTTACGTTTTTATTCAACTTTTGGATATGCCCGCCACATTAATTGATAAACTAACAAAAGACGAGTACCGCGTTGTAAATTCTCTTCGCCGTCCCATCACGCGAGTTTCCTACCAGTGATACATAAAGTTTATCGTGAAGTTCGGTTGATCTAAATTCAAGTAAATTAAAATATAAGAAAAACCGCCAAACCTCACAATCCCCGTCAAACCTTCAAATCAGGACCATCCATTAACTTTCCTCATTTAACACATCTCATCCAACGACTCACACACCCGCCATGTCACCAATCCTTATAACAACTAACCCAACCAATAAAAAACCACTCTCATCCCCTATATAAGAAACTCTCCAACGTATCATTCAAACCACCAAAAATCCCCAATTTCAAACCCTAACCCTAACCCTAACTTTTTCAATCTCCAAATCACCAACAAATTCAATGGCACCAAAGGCAGAGAAGAAGCCCGCCGAGAAGAAACCGGCAGAGGAGAAGAAGACACCGGCCGCCGAGAAAGCTCCGGCGGAGAAGAAGCCAAAGGCCGGTAAGAAGCTCCCGAAGGAAGCCGGAGCTGGTGCAGCTGACAAGAAGAAGAAGAGGACGAAGAAGAGCGTTGAGACGTACAAGATCTACATCTTCAAGGTGTTGAAGCAGGTGCATCCAGACATCGGGATCTCGAGCAAAGCTATGGGGATCATGAACAGTTTTATCAACGATATTTTTGAGAAACTTGCTCAGGAGAGTTCCAGGCTTGCGAGGTACAACAAGAAGCCAACTATCACTTCAAGGGAGATTCAGACCGCCGTGAGACTCGTTCTTCCCGGTGAATTGGCTAAGCACGCCGTGTCTGAAGGGACCAAGGCCGTGACCAAGTTTACAAGCTCTTGATTGGTTTAGGTTACAGTTGTGTTGGTGTAAGCTAGGGTTAGATCTTCATGTCTCGTGATGGTTTACCGTGTTAGTAGTGGTTATGACTTTTTTCTTTTGGTGTTTTAGGGTTTGTAATTGTTGTGATCGGTCTGATGTTGATCGTTTTAAAGTATGAATTTCGAAGCATATATGATATGATATTTTTAGTTTGGTGTTGCTATGGAAGTTTGTTCACTGTAGCGTTGTATTTACGTTGGGTTACAAAAAGTGACCGGTATAGATGATTTGATTCTTAAAGATTTCTATAAATTGGCGGTCAGAAACGTATATACCCAAAAATTTCTATACGAAAACTATTGAGCGAAGAGTTAGGGGTTAGCAGCCCCACTATGCTGTGCCATTGGTGGTGAAGAACCAAGTCTTTGCGGATAATTTATTAGGTAAAAATGGTTGCCTCATGGTATCTACCAGTAGAAGCGCTCTCGAATATCTGATCTTCCATGTATCCGTTAAATGTTATCGTTTAGTAAGATTTCAATACCAACGCAAAGCTCTGAAATTGTTGTATGAAGCCAATGTTGGTGATTCCAGAGGATTTGTTTACAGCATTTGAATAAAGAAGTGAACAATGAAGGTGTAAAAAGAGTAGAGTTCCAAAGATGCTTAGATATCACAAAGGAGATGCAAATAAAAGCGGGTAAAGATGAATGGAGATGACTCCTGAACTTATTCAGCGCAAGGTATGAGAAAGATGCTAGGTAGGGCAAGTTATAGTCCTTTGGCAGACATGTTGTATTGGTCTAATTCGGTACCATTAAAATCAAATTTTTTTTGCTTGGAGAGCAATGATGAACAGGATTCCAACCAAGGATGAGCCGGGTGACGAGGGGAATAGCAACCTTGTGCATTTGTGGTTCAGAAGCGGAACCGCCTTCCACATACTGTTCGAATGCCATTTCCCAAACAGCATCTGTTACTACGTGCTCTTCAATTGCAGACGTTATTCTATTCAGATCCCCAAGCAGGTACAGAAACCACTTCATTTCAAGAAGGGTCTGTAGGTAATTATTAGCCTCTTGTTGGTTGGTTTGGAGAGCCCGAAGCAAAAAGATATTTAACAACAAAAAAGTGGCAACAATTATGGAGAAGATAAAAGGTGAACGTGTTCTGATGGCTAAAGCACAGAGCAAAGAACAATTCTGTTGAACGGTTCGACTAGTGTAATGCCGGTGGGTATGGAGTGGCGCCCCCAGCCACATCACACAAATAGTGCCCCCAACACCAATGCACTGGCACCATGGGGGCGCCAAAGAAGGCTCCATCATTGTATTAGCGGACGTGAGGAGAAAGAGTGAGGCCCATGTGCAAAGGACCAATCACATATTTTTTTTGTTTTTTATCTCTTTTTTCTTTTTTTTTTAACAGTTATAGAGACTTTATTCCACACCACCCAGCCTAACATGTTTCTATTGCTCTGTTTTGTATCGCTCTAGCTTCTTGCTAGTTGCGTTTTTTCTATAATATGTTGGCCTGCAAAAAAGTTTCCACATTTGTTTAACTTGCCATTTATTCTGACTTGTATCAGTTTAGTTTAAATATTGTGATTTGCTACCAAATTTAGATAAGCCGGATGTAATTTTTAATGATTCTAAATTTTTTTATTGCTTTCAATCTCGATTTTGCGCTTCTTATATTACTCAAAAATACATGGTCAAAGTCCACCATGTAATGGAAAATCATCATGTAAATGACCATTTCAACAGGGAATTTTTCCTAGTTAACCATTTTACTTGTTATACATTTTATATATCCAACCAGATTACAACCCTTGTATCAAAAACAAAACTCCTGTTGTATATGGGCAAAACCATAAGAACCAACCTTGATCGGGTCTTTTTTGTGAGGAAGTCAGAAAAAATTAGTTTTATCATTGGTCACATAATGAAGTAGCAAAAGAGCGTTATGTGATGAAGATGCAATTATATTGGGTAAGTGGTCCACTGCCGATGTGCTTAATATGTCCGGAATTTTAAGATGTTACTTCTTCGCTTCTGGCTCAAGATCAACCTCAAGAAATGTAAGTTGTTTTGGATAGGTACAAATGAGAGTAGCATTCAAAATTTAGCTTCAATTCTACATTGCCAAACCGGGGAATTCCCCTTTATTTACTTGGGTTTACCCATTGAGGCTAACATGAATCACATAAAATTCTGGAAACCGGATGTTGATGTTTTCGAAAAGCGTCTATCCTTGCGGAAAGCTAGTTTTCTTTCAATTAGAGACAGATTACACTGTTGAAATCAGTTCTTGACAGCCTTCAGATTTACTATTTTTTTCTCTTTAAAGCGCCGGTCCAAGTTATTGATTTGTCGGAGAAAATCAGGAGAAACTCTTTTTGGGGGAGGGATTCTGTTAGATCTAAAACTCACTGGGTTTTGTGGCGGTGGATAAAGCGCCGGTAGGTGATCAGTACATTTTAAGTAGACGTTATTGAATATTAATTATTGTAAAAATGCATTGATATTAGCATTGTGTTGATTCGTTTTTATACTTTATACGTTGAAAATGAAATGGAGCTAAATCGGGGCATTTGAGTTAAAATTGAGATGAACAAACAGATGTCAAGTTGATCTTTATTTGTTATTCATATCATTAATCCTTTTGGTTTGAGATTTATAATTACTAACATGGATATATTGTTTACATTATGTTGATGGTCACATATGTGTGTTACTAGGTTATAAATTCTCAAAGCAAAATTGAAGTAGAGTGATGGGATGAATTGAAATGGCAAGCCAAATATAACATGAGAATTACTGGTGATGCATAATTGCATATCATTCACTGTGCAGGTGATTTTGAATGGGTTTTAGTTAATTTGAGCCAACAAACTTAGATTTACTTGGGCCATTAATTTGGAACGTGGCCTTGTAGATTAACATCATCTAAAGTCGGTTGTGAAAAGATATTATAAAAAGCCTTGTAGATTAACATCATCTAAAGTAGATTGAGAAAAGATATTATAAAAAGTCGATCTTTACATCAACAGGTGTAAACTTGTATTTCTGTTGGCCGTTAAAAAAAAATTCGACGGCATTACTAGGGAGATTGGCAAACAGCTGAAGAGTGGGGACGCGCAACCGTCTTTTGGCGGTTGTGCACGGTTCAAGGCATGAGCGGCTAGGTGGCTTTCTTTGTGGTGACGGTTCGTAGAGTTTAGTACTTTTCTCAGTTTATTCATGTTTGGAATTGTTTTTGACATTGACAACGTTTTATAAACAATTTGATAAGTTGGTTTATTTATACTATTTGCATGTGTTTGAGTTCTTGCTTTACAATTGTTCGGTTGATGACAAAACCTTGTAGCTTGTTGGGTGACATAGAGTAGGTTGACTCACATTGGAAAATATGGTAATTAAACTGTAAAAGATCTGAAGACAAAGACATGTTTTTAATTATTATTTACATTAATCGACTTTTCAGTACTATGTGTGGTGTCTAATTAATTGATTAAATTGAGTTTTGTGAAACCTAGAACTAGAAACCCGGAGGAGATTGTGTTTTCTCTATCTATCCCCAAATCACATTAGTAATAATTAATAATTTTCTACTTAAACACTAACCACATATTCCTTGTGAAGACGACCTTACTTACCCGTACAAATATAGGTATTACTAGTATCGGTATTTAAGTCTTAAAATAAATACTTTTAATTAGCCCACAGCAGCTACATATCGAAAACCATAAAACAAACAATTTAAATTGGAATAGAACAGGTAATTGGCTCAAACACCCAAAAATAATAAAATCAACAAACAGATAGCGAAACAAGGGGTTTCTTTCATTCATAAACCTCAACAACAACATAAACATAATAAAACACTATCACCAAACTACAAACCATTCCCAATTTAACTGCAACAACACCACAAAACAACAACAAACTTAACCCAACCCAACATAAGCGTTCTTCGGAGACGTAGCCAGCGACTTCGACTCTTTAGTTGCAGCAACAACATTCTTTGTTTATTATCAGCTGTGTTTATTATCTTTGTTTTGGTTACAAAAATGTGACTGATATGACATGATTGTTGAAACTTGGATTTGTGCTACATGCCTACATGTGTATTGTTTGATTCCTTGAGACAATAATATTTCGAGTGTCACCTTGTCAATTTTTTTGTTTCAGATAATGTTAAACTATTTTTTACATTTATTGGTATATGTTTAACACGTAGAGTGTTAATTGTGCCACTTTTTTTAACAGCCATATACCAAAAACTAGCGCGCAAAGTCCATATATTAATAAAGTAGTTATTGAAACATTAACACTTTTGATGGATATTTAGTGTGAGCCCTCCTCCTGCCTGTGTGACAATGACTTGAAAGTCACTTTTTAGCCCACCAAGAACTTTTGACCTTGACTTTAACATCACATGCAAAACCGCATGAACCGAAAACATGATCTGACCGCTCCTGATTGACACCAAAGTTGCATAACACCGGTTGCAGTTGGACTACCCTCGTTACCAGGAAAGAGGAAACCTAAGTTCTCATTTGCCACCACGTACACTTTTGTGCAACAGTGGTTGCAGACGGACCCATTTGAACCATACAAAGTCTTTGAGATCCGTAACATTAAAATTCCTAAGTGATTTTCATCGTATAAACACCTAACTGATTACCTGTCCAAACCAGGAGTCCTCACCATTCGAGTAGCCATAATTTACCACCATACACTTTAAATCACTAAGATCTGACTGTTTGTCTTAAGATATATCTCTTTTCCACTCACTCCAATTCGATTCAAAAGATAAGGCGGCTTTTGAAAGTTTTCAACTCAAATAATCATGCAATGTTTCCAAAAACGCATTTTGAAGGGGTATGGTCCCAAATAGCATGTGCGGGCGCGCATGCATAAGATCATACCACTCCAGGGACTTTATCATCCAGAAGCATCTAGAAGTCGAGAGACAAACCTGTAGACAGATATGGTCAACACTGATGACGACAGGAAGAATATTAGCGACAGATAAGGAAAATGACATTACATGGCACCAATCATTGGGTGTTATCCTGTCCCACGATCTCCAAAGGACAGTCATGGACAACCCGAAAGCAAGTACTAAAGGACGCTGAGGTGGAGCGAATGACATTGCGTCAAGTCAGACCTGGTACAAAATAAATGTCCTGTCATGTCAGAGGAGACAGAATGGACATTCTACACGATTGGACAGTTGGCAAACGACCAGTTGGCTACCTCTCTCCTTCACAAACCTTCGGCTATAATAGAGAACTTCACCATCAGGTTCAAGGATCACGTCTCTCGCTCTCTCACTCTATACACACACTTTATTTTCTCAAAGTGAATACTTATTCTCACGCCGGAGAATAGTTACAAAGAAAACCCCACCCTCTCCTCCTTGTAACGATTTCACTGATGGTGTTTTGTTTGCAAGATCCATAGAAGATAGTTAAGTCGTTCAATGAGGAAAGAATAGAGATTGATTGTTGTTTACGAGACGAACAAGCTAAGCCTAACCTAGTGTTTCTTCACATTTTGTTTTTGTAACCAAATCTACGTTTAAACAACTCAATCTCTATACCAACTTCCAATTTAAACGAACCACTTTGATACATCTTTACCATTACGAATAGTCCTCTATCTTTATGTGTCACCACCATTTCGTCAACAATGCCAAATTGATAGCCCGAAGTAGGGGTGCAAACAATCCGAGCCGAGCTCGAGCTCGACTTGTTTAGTATTTGTTAATTAATTTATATTAATTATAATTATTATACATAAAATTTAGTTATTTTTTTATATTTAAATAAATGGTAACTATTAGTATTTAAACATATGTTTAATATATTAATAAAAATATATAAACAGAAACCTCGTTAAGGCTCACGAGCCGCTCGAGCTCGATAAGCGAAGCTCAAGCTCGGGCTCGTTTACTAAACGAGCATGTTTTTAGGCTCGGGCTTGAATAGCCCGGCTCGCTTGCACCCTTAGCCCAAAGACTCCCCATTCCTACACCACCTTGATATTTGACTATATAATATTTCACACATTCAATTAGATTTTTGTGTCAAAAATTGTCATGGTATACGCCCAAAATCTTGAGGATCCGTCCTTGACCAAATTCAATTATAAACCTTTATTCACTTGAATGTTAAAATTTTGTAAGAATCTCAATACCAAGGTAAAGGCCATAAAGTGTTATTTGAAGCCAATGTTTCTGATTTCAAAGTAATTGAAAATCATGTAATTTGACACAAAAGTTGAATAACACCGATTGCAGATGGACACTCCCCTTATTACCAGAAAAAGAGGCAACCGGAGATCTAGTTTACCACCAACTCCACGCAAATTATTCATCCCTAAATAAAACAATACCCAAACCAAACAACAAAATGAAAAAGAAAAAAAAAAAAAAACACACAGATAAGCGAAACAAGCGGTTTCTTTCATTCAATAACCTCAACATAAACATAACAACACTATAACCAGACTTCATCCACTCCCAATTTAACTACAACTTATCCCAACCAAACACAAACTATGCCTTCTTGGGAGACTTAACACCTTTAGCAGGCGACTTAGGCTCTTTGCCAGCAGCGGCGCTCTTCTTTGGCAACAACACCGGGTTAATGTTTGGCAAAACACCACCGTGAGCAATCGTAACTCCGGCCAACAACTTCCCCAGCTCATCATCGTTCCTTATCGCCAACAAAACATGTCTCGGTGTTATCCTGTTCTTCTTATTATCCCTAGCTGCATTTCCCGCCAATTCCAACACCTGTATCCATCAACCAATTTCATTCATTAATTACAAACCCTAATTTTTATTACAAATCAAAGTTCCAAACAATGACAGTAAGGCTTACTTCAGCTGCAAGGTATTCAACAACGGCGGCGAGGTAAACCGGAGCACCGGTTCCGACACGCTTTGCATACCGGCCGTGTTTGAGGTAACGGCCGATTCTGCCGACGGGAAACTGGAGACCAGCTTTGACGGAGCGGGTGACGGACTTCTTCCTTGGACCGCCAGCTTTGCGACCAGCGGCACCCTTCTTAGCTTTTCCGGCGGTTTCCATTGGGTTTTTGGTATTTGTTTCTGTGTGTGGAAATGGTTTTGGGTGTTGGTTTCGGTGGACGGTGAGCTTGTTTATAGAGTGGTGATTAGGTGGTAAGGATTTGGGGGGATTGGAGTGGGTTGTTTTTTGGCTGTTGGATTTGTGGTTGATTAACGGTTGTGGTTTGGTTTTGTTGGATCCGTGTGATGTGTGACTGTCCAATGAGAGAGAGAGAGATAAATTTTCAAATCTTTGTGATGATTTTTTTGGTTTTTTGGTCTTATGTTTTTCTTGTTATATTTGAGTTAAATGCATGGTTGGTCCTTGTGGTTTGTGAAAATTGCAGATTTGGTCCTAATGGTTCACTAATTACTAACTTGGTCCCACTAGTTGCAATTTTTGAACTCGGGTGGTCCTTAACACTAACCTTTATTAGATTTTTCGTTAAGTCTTTGTAAAATGACTAAATTATCCCTAAAATTAAAAATAAATAGAAAACCTCATCCTCTTTTCTCCATCTTCACCACCCTCACCTTTACTTAACCCACCATACTACCACTCGAACCCCACCTTCACCTACCACCACATCTCCACTCCACTCCACTATCAACCCACCACCACCACTCCATCCACCTTCAACCCACCACCGTCTCCTCCACCTTCAAATTAAGGAGAAACTAGATGAATTTCGTCTGGATTTGTTGATTTGCTAGATTCGCCGTCCGGTAACAGCGGCGGATGTTGAAAACACTCTAAGCATCGCGTGGTCGAACTGCTTGTTTTGTAACTAATTTGTTGATAATGCCTTTAATTTTATGTATATGTTGTTTTGATTGCGAACTACAGGTGTGTTTTGGTAGTTTGCATATTTAATGGATGGAGTTTGTAGAGCACAATTTGCGAGATGCTTACGTTACTGTGTCAGTAGTTAATTCCTCTTTGTGCTTCGAGTTCGTCATTGCTTGTAAACAATCACCTGGTGTGTGTCGGTGGTTGAAAGAACTCCACGGCGGAGGACGATGCCGGAATCTTTGCCTATGAGATCTCAAATAAAAATTGAAACTGAGCACTTTTTTTATTCCAATAATACCCTTCCATTTAGTTTTTAAGTGTCATCAAGTCAATTAAATCATAACATTCATGGTGGTGGTGGGTGGAGGTGGAGGAGACGGTAGTGGTGGGTTGAGAGTGCAAGTGTAGGAGGTGGTGGTGGGTTAGAGAGAGGGAGAGAGAGATGGAGGAAGAAGATGAGTGGTGGGGCTTATTTTTTTGGTTTTTATTTTGTTTTTTAATTGTTTAGGGACATTTTAGTCATTTCATAAAGACTTAACTGGAAAATGTAACAAAGGTTAGTGTTAAGGACCACCCGGGTTCAAAAATTGCAACCACTGGGTCCAAGTGTGTAATTAGTGAACCATTAGGATCAAGTCTGCAATTTTCGCAAACCACAGGGACCAACCAAGCATTAAACTCGTTATATTTTGAATATCTTAGAAATGAAAATATGTTGTTCATAATCGGGTTGAGTAAGTAATTACCGTTGGTATTTTTACAAAATAATAATATTGTTTTGAACAACTAAGATTAAATACATTCAAATTCAAAATGTTATCAAATTCAAAAACATACATTCGTATCATATATTTTTCGAAGGTTATAGATCATTATTTCATGTTTGTTGTCAAATATAGCTTGAAATTTTGTATATAAGTTTGTTGTATGCTACGTATAGTGTATACGTTATTCATTGTCAAGGAACACTTTGTTATCAGATAACACTTTGTTAATTGATTAAAAATCACCGAAAAAAACATTAAATTCCTTGCAGTTTGGATAGTACTGATACTAGATTCGTAATACTTTCTCATCTCGCCTTATGACACCAAGCGATTAGATTTTTCTGTAAAACTTAAGAGGTTTACTTTTCATTCATATGTAAATTGTAACATTTGATGATCAAACACTTCTCAACATATTTCACCATTTCACATGTTATGCCAATGCTCGAATGATGGATATTTGTACATGGGATTTATGTGGAATAAAATTGGGACCTAATATCTTGTTTAGGTGCGTATAAGATAGAATTGTATAGCTACGCAAGGTCTTGTATATGCTAGTCGTTTTGTAAGTAAATTTATCCTTCGTTGCTTGATTGTAGAGTACACCAAAATGGATAAAAGCATATAAGTGTGTATGTACGCTACTGAATATGTATGTAGAGGTCGGCCATTACGTATAGAATAGTCATAGAATCTAGAGATGGCAAAAAAGCTCGAGCCCGACGGACATACCGGAAACATACGAGCCGGGTATACCCGAAGTCAGCTGGGTATAGCATTATAAATAAAAAAATATTCAAGTACGGATACGAGTATGAGATTAAGCGATACCCGACCCGTTTACCCGAAAATCATATTACTTTAAATTTAATTTTCCATTTATATAAACTTTAGTACATACACTTATTCATATTATTTTGCTTTGTTGTTTGTATTCAAGACTTTAACATACAAATACAAGATTTTATGTTTAGTTATGTTGTTTCAATGCAAATAAAAAACGTGTGTTCGTTTTGAAATTTCTAAACACATTTCAAGTTGTTAGGGAGATTACTTGGGTTCTGATTAATGCTACTGTTTTTCATGTTTAGTGCTCAATGAAATGCAAAGTAGCGGTACATTAATAAGTTATTATGTAGATATATGTTTCAAATATGCATTTGAATATGATATGTTTCTATGTTATTGGTCATATTTTCCTTTGTTGTAGTTATTAAAGTAGTAAATTATATAAACATTAGAGTAAAAATTACACATGAGAGTTTCAATGATATTTTTAACAAATTAATGGGTATACCCATTATCCGCGGGTATACTCGATGGTTAATTACCCGATGGGTAACGGGCAGAGTACGGGCAAAAGAATTACAACCGGGTACAGGCTTGGGATTACTAATACCCGGCCCATTGCCATTCCTAATAGAATCCTAAACTTCATCTTAGGCCTAGTAATTGCATGAAGGAAAATGGATGACAGGTTTTGATGATACGAATATAGAATTTGAATTTATGTATTTTAATGTTGCTAACGATATCATTATGAGAATGGCAATGAAAGTGTAGGCATACATGATGGATACATGGGATTCGAAGGTTAGGATATGGTGAACGGATACCAGATTGTAACCAAAAGGGATCCAATTTTGCGGAGATATTTGTACATAAACATTGAGTTTTCATTAAAAGCCATTATCACCTTGTGAACGTGTCGCATAAAGTCACTTGCTTAGCCAATGAAGTGGTCATGTGGTGTTTGAAGGTTGTTTGCGTCATTATACAAAGTGAGTGCAACACCCCAAAAACCGAATGTCTAACTCACTAGTATGGCTTCATGTGTTTAGAATGAAAGTTGATAACTAAGTTATTTAACTTAGTTAAAACTACAAGTCTAATAGTATGGAATAAGGTTTGTGGTAAATGGGATAAGATGGCAAACATTAGAGGCTGAATCTAACAAGTTGAATTAAAGTTTTATAAAAACCAAAAGCTATAGTAAGTGTATGTGTGCGTGTGTCGTATAGAGCGAAATGGGGGAATAGAGGAGGTGTAAACTTCTCATGATCAAGGAAAAAATTCAACAAATTAAAGGATGTTGAATTGATGATCAAATGCATGGATCAATGTCCATGAATCGAACCTTAACAAACATGTGATAAGTTGTAGATTCTTATTTGGTGATCTTGCAAGAAATGAGTTATGATCAAATTCGTGAATTAGTATGAAATCAAGCATGATTGTGTATTAGAATCACCAGGTAGAGCTTGTTTTGTGTATGATTACAAGTAATTTGATGCTTTAGATGAAAACCCACTAGTTTGGGTTAGGGAGGTGACATGGGCGTGTCACACATGTCCAATTCTTGCTCAAATCTTGATGTCGTATGATGTATTTGATGAATTCTTGTTAGATGGATTGAGTATAGTATAAAATTTGTTTGATGTTTGGTTGTATATGATGAATGAAAGCAAGTAGTATGAGGATAAACATGTAATACTTGTACCTTATGCCTTAGATAGTGGTATGAACAGCAAGTGTTTGATAAAATGCCAATGTGAGATTACTAGATGAAATTGTATGCAAACGATGGATGAAAATGTATAAAATGTGCATGTGATGTATTTGGTGGTAATTAAACATTGTCACACCCCGACCCGCAGCGGAAAAGGTGATCGGGGCATGATTGGGTTTTCATCAAAGCTCATGACATTTATTAAAATGTTTCATATTTATTATTACAAATTAAAGGGAAATCATACAATCATAATTACAACATGTTCTACACATCTTTCTAAACTTCATTATTTTCTTCTAAGGCATTTCCTATGTTTTCCTTGCTTCATCCTGTTCACCTGTATCATATGTAAAAATGGTTTTTGGATCAACAAAAAGTTGGCGAGTGAACCTTGTTAGAAAACATTTATTATTTATTTCTTGTTGTATTTAATATGGAAAAATTGTGCAATATTCATATATAAACAAACGTAAGTAAACATACAATAACAACAAATAGCATACAATAACAAACCAACAGCATACGATATCAAACAACAACAAACAATAACATACATTAACAAACCAATAGCATACAATAACATATCAACTTGCATGAATATATAACATGAATGAAAATGTGCGATCAAGGCTCAATCAAACGGAGCCGATCGTATTGCATGTACTGAAAATGATAAATGTCTGTGCGATCAAGCTCAATCAAACGGAGCCGATCGTATTGCATGTACTGAAAATGATAAATGTCTGTGCGATCAAGGCTCAATCAAACGGAGCCGATCGTATGTTGGCAACGCCAGGTTCACGCTCATAATGTAATGGGGAACTGCTCAACGCTCATAATGTAATGGGGAGCGGCGGCCTATGAAATTGCATGTACTGAAAATAATAAATTAAATCTAAACAATAACCACACAAACAGTTTATACAAGCTGAATACACATTTATTCATGATATGATGTATGCACAATGATTTAAATATAATAAATGGTAAGACACATGATACACCCCAAAAACGTGATTAAAACGGGGAATTTGTAGAGATTCACTCACAGTGGGTGCGTTCGGTTGATGATGTTGAATGCGTACGAGTTTAGAGGATTGATCGACGAGGAAAAACTAACCTAATTAATAACGAAAGGTAAGGTAAATAAATGGATTTTATTAACAACTTTAATAGGATTTTTGGATATATTTTTGTGAGTTTAAGGCTATTTTCTAACTTTAAAAATGTTATTTTTAAGTATTTTTAATTGATTTTTAATTTAAATAAATAAATAAAATAATAAAAAAAATGTTGATTTTTGACCGTTGACTTGTTGACCGTTGACTGTTTGACCGGTTTTAGTGTGTGTAAGTATGCGCCGGGCAGGACTCGAACCCGAGACCTCCCGTTCGCGTGCACACAACTCTACCAACTGAGCTACGTGTCTAACCCGAAATAATTATGTTTTTAATTATATTTATATACTAACTCAGTTTATTCAAAATTCTTTTATTTTCAAAAAATGTTTTAAATCATCGAACCGGTGCCGTCAACAGGTCTCGAACCCGGGACCTGTGATTTATAGTTACACACAGTCCACCGCTGGACTGTGTGTCTAACTTTGTTAATATACAGATTTTTATTATACTTAACATCTACCGTGAGTTAATCCGGTTTAGTTAGAAAAATAAAACATTTTTATTACAGAGCATACGTGTGTCAAGGATCGAACTCGCGGCGTGTGATATGTATGTGCACACAGTCCACCGCTGGACTGTGTGTCTAACCCGTTTATAATACCGATTTTAATTAATCTTATAATGTTAACATACTTCATCTTCTTCGCCAAATTTACAGACAATGATTGACTCAACTGTTTCTTGCTTTAAAACGATTAACAAATGTACAAAAGACTAAAATGAAATGGCAGAGACGATTTTGGAAGTAAACATACCGGAGAACGATTTATCTCAGATTTCCGGCAAGTCGTCGGCTCTGTTTTTTATGAACTTCGACTGAGCGAACAAATTAACAGTTTTGATTAGCTAAGTGTGGAATTGAAGTACTAAACAAGAGTTACCAGGAGGTTTAGAAGGCTATACCGTTTCACAGTGAGAATTGAGAATTTTCAGCAGTTTTCCGGCGAGAGTGAATTACCCGATATCGACGTCTGAAATTGATTCCGATTGAAGGGTTTGAGTTAGCAACAGATTAACAACTGATAGACGATGAAAGAATTGAGTGACTCACTGATTTGATAGAAAACACGGTTTTCCGGCGAAAGTCCGGCGAGTTCAAATAGTTGCTCCGACGAACTGAAAGTGTGCGAAAATGAAATTGAAGGTTTGCAGAATGTGTTTGAGTCGCGAGAGGGGTCTATGATTGGAGTAATTCAGGAATTGAAAGTTTTCGGTTATTAAAACCGATCCACTCTTGAATTCAAGTCCATTCAAAGCTCAATTGATTGGAGGTGTCGGTGTAGCGGTTATAATCGGTAAACCGCGAACAATCAAACGTTTTTGGACGTTTGGTGACCGATTTCGGTTACAGTTAGCGTAACCAGATCGCTTCATGATTGACCATAAAGTTTAATTGTTTCCTATAATTCACAGAAAACATCAAGTGGCGGAGTGGTTGTATGTGTGTGTGATAAGTCTTTGAGCTTAAACCCGGCTGACCCAGGTTCGAGTCCCGGCTTCAGCATTTTATTTTTAAATCACTATTTTTAATACTTTTTCAAATATAACTTTTATATTCTAATATACTTATTAATTATGTATCGTTTAAAATTAATTTGAGCATTAAATATGCGACGAAATTTTTAACTGGTTGTTCGGTTAATAAATGAAGCGGGTTTGGTAAATCCGGTTTTTGACGGATGTTACAAACATGATAAATATATTTTAGATGGAATACATGTAGTATTTTTGGTTGATTGTATGATGTGGTAAAAATATGCATTAGAAGGTTGTACTCTATGTTTGAATGGTATGTTGCACGCTATGTGTTGATTGATAGGTTATATGAAATCAAAACGTGACTTGGTGTTAATCGTGAATGTATTAGGAAGGAAAAAGTGTTGGAATGATGATTTGAGAAAGCTAATCATGGGTTATTGTGCTACTTGTAGGATTCTGAAAATACTAGTATGGACGGAAGTTGATTTTATATGTGTGTGTTTGTAATATATGTGATCATGTGGTGGTACGTGTCTTAAAACATAAGTATAAAATGTATACGGTGACATTAGATAGCCAAGGGTAAAATGGGTATTTCACATGAAACTAACGAGATGGACTCAAACGGTAGCAAATTTCATAGGGCAAGGACTCAGGCAGTGAAAATTGCTTCGGGACGTGACCTGACAACGACCCTAAACCCAGGGGCACAAATTGCATTTTACTCTTTGAGGAGTTATTGAATTCTTTTGTTGTTTTCCGATTTAACGCCATTATGCACCAATAAATTCATTAAAAAATTTATTTGATAATTGAAAATATATGAAATCTTGTACCACTCTCAATCTTGGTGTGATCACCACGCCACTATCGGTGTTCAAACGAAGCTTATTGCATGTTAATTTCGGTTTTCGGGTGTTATACCTTTTGTTTGGCGTGTGTTTGATCGACGTATACACTTCTAGAACTCATGTAAGGCTATGTACTTTACCTAAAGAGCATATCAAACATAAACATGTATATAACATCATGCATTAGGCCTTGGAAACAATATTTTTTATTAGGGTTTTAAACTTGTTTTCCTTGCTGAATCTTTGCGTTTTTGATCCATAACTCGAAGTTTTCCACCATAAAATACCATGAACCATCTTAATATATGCTATATGAGTTCAAACAACCTTTGTGGCCAATTGGTTAGGTTTCATGCATCAAAACACCATTCTTTTGTTTAAAACACTTAAAACCTTACTTTAATTCATTAAGTGAAGGGTTGATTACATTGATTTTGCTGGGAAAGATCTATAGCAACAAAGAATAGCATATGGGTGGGTTTGGTATGAGTTTTTGGTTTAAAAGGAAGCAAAGGGAGGTGCTAGTGTGTGTTGCGCTCGGACAAGAGGGGAGGCCACATGGCCTCTTTGACTTTGAATCTTCTCACTTTTCCACTGTATTGGATAAAACCAAGAAGATATTTACTAACTTGGATAAAAATCGAGCTTAAACGCTCCCTAGTTGAATTAAAAAGTCATAAAACAATCGGGTTTTAGCGCATTTTTTGCGTTTTTCATATAACCGATAATACGTTTGCAAAAAAACTAAACGCTTTCACATTTGTTCTTAAATCGTGAATAAGTGTTTTGTAAGTCTTTTTAGGCTTGATGGTTGATACAATACATGTTCGGATGATACAAATCGTGTTTAAATCATAAACGTTCCGTTAACTGGAAACTAATTAGTATAACTTCTTTGCTACGTGTGTAATGCCTCAAGGTTCCTATGTTACTTACTAATGATCATGTTCAAGCTAAGTTATGCCCTTAGAATTGCCTAACACTCATACGATTCCGTTTTGTTAGTTGTGTAACCTCCGGGTTTCGATAATTGGACAACAAATCATCTAAGATGTTTTTTTCAAGTGTGACAAACATTCTAGTTTTAAGTTACCTGTTAATGTATCATATTAATCACTCCACGTCCTCAGAACCATTTAACCTAAGTTTTATTGCATATCGTGTCTCGTTAATGCTTATCAATAACAATTTTGTTTACCGTTTACTGTTTTTGTTTACCAGGATTTTCACAAACGTCACAATCACGCTCAAGGGATAAGAGCACCATATGCAAATGAAAAAAAATCAAGTTCTTCGAGAAAGATTTTTTTCGCATTGACGCTTTTCAAAGATCAGAAACAACGAATCCAAGCAAAATACAAAAAATGAACTAGTAGTTGTTTTTAAAGTTTTTTTTATTATGGTTTGTAATTTATTTTTTATTATAGTTTATTGGCAATTTTTATGTCAAATCTTAATTGTTTTTTTATAACTTATGTTATTTTAAGGTGTTTATAAATTAAAAGGAAACAAAATAAAAATAAAAATAAAAATAATAATTGATTAACGATCAGGCCTTATGAGGCTGTATCTCAATAGATAACACTTAATAATAAAGCTCCAAGTTGATGTGTCGTTTACTAGGGCTGCAAACGAATCGAACGAACACGAACAAGAAAATATATGTGTTCACGAACTGTCCATGAACATTTACCGAACCAGATTTTATGTTTTTGTCTGTTTGTTAAGAAAATGAACTTGTTCATGTTTGTTTTAGGCAACGAACAAAAACAAACGTTGATGAACACAAATGAGCACAAACTAATGTTCATAAACACAAATGGAAACAAACGACTACAAATAAGTGTTTTTGAACACAATATATAATACACTGAGATTTATTAAACATTTTATTTTTTAAAATTTTGAAGTATTTAAATAAAAAATAGAAAAACTTAAAACATTCGTGAACTATTTTCGAACACTTTACCGAACGTTCACGAACATATTTAGCGAACGAAACATTTGTTTATGTTCGTTTGTTTAACTAAAGAAACAAAAATTTTTGTTTGTGTTCGATTATGTAGTAAAAGAACACAAATGGTATTCACGACAAATAGTTTATAAACTGTTCATCGAAAGTTGAGTTAAATGCTTGGTTGGTCCCTGTGGTTTGTGAAAATTGCAGACTTGGTCCCAGTAGTTCACTAATTACAAAGTTGGTCCTAATAGTTGTAATTTTTACACCCGGATGATCCCTAACACTAACCTTTGTTAAATTTTCCAGTTAAGCCTTTGTGAAATGACTAAATTATCCCTAAACAATTAAAAGATATAAAAAAACCAAAAAGACATACCACCCCTCATCTTCTTCTCCCCAGTTCTCTCTTTCCTCTTTCTAAACCCATCACCACCACCTCCACCTTCAACCCACCATCACCACCACCTCCTCCACCTTCAACCCACCACCTCCTCCACCTTCAACTAATTAAACAGTATCACACTCAACAATTATGCAATCTCAAAGCCAAGGACAATACTACCAATTCTCCACATCTTACTCAACATAAACAAACCAATCAATACGCATATATGATAAACCCATTAACGCCTTTAAAACGAAGTACATGCTACTAGACACAAGACCGTTACTTCCAACTTCAGGAATCAAATCATCCAAACCTCTTGAACTCTTTTCACTTCAATCACTGCTTGGTTCCGCCTCCTCCGTTCACCCTAAATTCCCTAACAAATCATGATCAATCTGTTGACTCTGTTTATTTGAATAACCACTCACAGATGCTAAAACATCATCATATCTCAAATTCGCAGAAGACGACACCGTTTTATCAAACATATCATCATCATAAACCTGCGAATTCGAAACCTAGGTTTACTTTTCATTTCATCGTCTTCTTCGTGTTGGTATTGGTTCGCAGTGCATCATAAACCAGTGAATTCGAAAACGGATCACTCTAGAGATAGAGTTAGAGTTAGAGAGAGAGAGAGAGAAAAGTGCAGGTGGTGGTGGTTGCGGTGGTAGTGCAGGTATTGGCTCGCGGTGCTGGTTTCAGGTGGTGGTTCACAGTGGTGAACGTGTGTGCTCGGGGATGAGATGGTGGTCGTGGTGTGGTTACCGATATTTGAGAGAGAGAAAAGGGGGGATGGGGGGTTGAAGAAGATGATGGGGTGGGTCCTTTTGTTTCTTATTTTTTTTATTTTTTTAATTGTTAGGGCAATTTGGTCATTTAACATCAACTTAACTGGAAAAGTTAACAAATGTTAGTGTTAGGGACCACTCGAGTGCAAAAAGTACAACTATTAGGACCAACTTTGTAATTAGTAAACCACTGGGACTAAATCTGCAATTTTCACAAACCACAGAAACCAATAAAGCATTTAACTCTCGAAAGTTTGATTTGTTGAAACTCTATCGGTTACGTGGTCTAATGTGACGTGATAAATCACAAAGCGCTTTATTCCATAGTGTATCGCCTTATAAATACAAAAATATCCATCCCGATCAAACACATCCTTCAACCCGATTACCAAAACTCTCCCTCTCAATTTCAAACCCTAATTCAACCATCTCATCTGCACCCTCCAAATTCGCTCAATAAACCACCCTTTCTCCACCTAATCATGGCCGGTGCTGCTTTAGATATGTCTCTTGATGCTCTAATCAAGAACAACAAGAAGTCCGGCGACGGCGGCGGTCGCGGGCGTGGTCGCGGGGGTTCATCCGGACCTGGACCTGCACGCCGCTTCAACAACCGCGGTGCTAACAGATCTACTCCTTACGGTGGACCAGCTAAGGTTGATTAGTTAGTTTAGATGATGGTTGTTAAGTTGAATTGGGTGGAAAGTTTATAAAGGTTTTGTGCGTCTGATTTAGGCACCGGATGCTGCTGCTTGGCATCATGATATGTTCGGTGGTGTGGATCAGAGTGGCAGGCCTTCTGGAATTGAAACTGGAACCAGGCTTTATGTCTCCAATTTGGATTATGGAGTTTCTAATGAGGATATTAAGGTATTTCTTCTTCTCTTTAGGTAACTCTTGGATAAATTGATTTTCTTGATTTGGTTGTTGTTTGTTGACTAGTGGATGTAAAAGAAGCTATGAAATTTGTCTACTTGTCAGCAGTGACAGAACTGGAAAAAAATTCAGGAGCATCCCAATTTTTTATCGTATATTCATACAATGTAAAGTTTTACTCTACATTCATAGAATCAAACACATTTACAACTAAAATTAGTAACTTAACCTTACCTAAAATCCAATTTCGCTCCTTATGTGCTATAATACTTTTGCTCAGAGAGTAACGGAACCAGAAACTTTTAACTAAGGGTCCTAACATAACTTTAACATTAAATGCTAACAAAATAAAATTCTAAAACAAATTCTAAGATGTGTGTGTATGTATATATATATATATATATATATATATATATATATATATATATATATATATGTTTAAATAAGAACGCTAAATATCGCGAGAACCGTGAGAACGAATGAAAAAACCGCAAAAACTTAGTCAAAAACATTTCAACATCAAAATTTCTTTTTACACTTATCACTATTATTCAAATACAATATTAGAAATTAAATTTACACTATTAAACTTACATGTATTCGGAAATAATGAAAATTTACACATGTGTAAATTTGTTATATTTACACGTGTAAAATTTTTACTAAGAGTGATTTTGAGAGGAAAGATGAATTATTTAAAGGGTAAATTTTTTTAATGTTGTATTTTAGCTATAATGAAGATTGTATTAAAAAAATGATTTTAATTGGTTTTTTCATTCGTTCTCACGGTTCTCGCAATATTTAGCGTTCTCAAGATAACCCTCCCCTATATATGTATATATATTAAGAAAATAGAGTAAAAGATATTTAATATTGAACATTAACAAAATAAATTTCAACCTTTAGATAATGTAGTAATTTTAAGTTTTTAACCTATATTAAGAAAAAGAACAATATATAAAAGCATATAAATTTTGCTTTGACTAGCAATATGTTGTCAGAAACCTTGCTTGTTGTGCCTGTAGTATCTTTTCTAAATTCCAAAAGATAAATATATAATTAAAAAAGCAGGTCATCTTCTCCTTTCTTTCTTAACTGGATCGAGCTCTTCGCGGAAAACAAAGAAAAACCACCACTATGCTCTACATCTTCTGATCTATTATCTTTCACTTTTAGTGTTCTCATGTGGTTCCACAGAGCACACAGAGTATCCTAATAAGGATATACGATACATAAATGGAGAAGAAAAATTATACACTTCGCCAAGAAAGTTGAGGGGTATCCCGGGCGACCCCTGACATACCTATAGGTCCGCCCCTGCTTGTCAGTGTATTCTGACTGCAATTTCTGTATCTATAATTCATTTCTATAGTTTAAGGAATAACTACACTGAGAGATAGTGATTCTTTATATTAAGAGAAAAACTATTTTTAATTAATTTATTTTCTAATAATGTAGAAAAGTCTTAACAAAAGCACCTAATTTACTCACAAATCCTATTCTATATAATAGAGATATGGTTTAAAGAAGTTAAAATTTTCTCTTCTTATAGATACCTAAAGTAAAGTTTCAATAATATTATTGTGAGTGTATGAAAAAGAGAAAAATGATAAAAGAATTATTTGTGACTAAGATAATGATAGAAATTGAGAATTGGATGTGGGAGTTCTTTAAAAATAAACAATTTTTGGAGAAAAAATGTGTTTTTAGTTAAGTTTTATAGATAGAGAAGAATGGAATGTGAATGCTCTTATATCTATTCCTTGTAATTTTTGTGAGTGGAAGAAAGAGAAAATATTAAAATAAGAATAAAGAAGTTATATTTACATGAAAAGAGATATATATGGGGAAACTGATGTGGGTAGTTTTCTAAAATGTGAACAAATTTTAAGGATATAGGTGTTTGTAGCTAAATTAGTTGTGTCAATGATTTATCAGATTTACAATCTGGAAAAATTATATTTTTGTGCAGTCTAGTGCTCACTATGTCTTGAAAATCATAGAAATTCTTTATTATTCTTACATGGACGAACTTAATTCAATATGTGCAGGAGCTTTTTTCAGAAGTTGGTGATTTAAAAAAGTATTCTATAAATTATGACAGAAGTGGGAGATCAAAGGTATTATTTAAAGCTTGAGTGTTTGTATTGAAGAAGATTTTGTTATACTTTTGTGTTTTAAATCTTTTCTTTTTCACCGGTTTAGGGGACGGCTGAGGTTGTGTTTGCTAGACGGCAAGACGCTCTAGCAGCTGTCAAGAGGTATAACAACGTTCAGCTTGACGGGAAGCCAATGAAAGTAGAGATTGTGGGAATAAACATAGTAGCTCCTGTTGGCGGTGCTCCGTTGGCAAATAACCCTGGACACATGAATGGTTATCCTCGAAGGTATGCTTTTAATTGTAATTAGAATCTTTGATTGCATAATTTTGAAGATTGAGTATCAAATAACATTGTATATGAAACAGTGGACAAGGTAGGAGTGGTGGATTTGGAAGACCGCGCAGTGGTGGTGGAGGGCGGGGATTTGCTAGGGGTGGCCGTGGACGTGGAAGTGGAGTGGAGAGGAGGGCGTGGCGAGAAGATATCCGCAGATGATCTTGATGCTGACCTGGAAAAGTATCATAAAGAATCAATGGAAACCAATTGAATCGATGCTTGTTGATCTTTCTTAAACGTATGTGTTGCGACAAGTATTGTCTGTATTCTATGAACATCAATCCTCTAGACTAAAGACAAGTACTAGGGGAGGATCTAGAACCTTAGTTTTTATGGCATTCTTGTTCTTTGTTTTTTTTTTCAATCTTTAAGAACATCACCTTAGTTGACGAGTCATTGCATTTATTCTCCGATTCAGTTCGTGGACCAGTACCTTCTTTAGCTTCTTTTTTAGTCATTATAGGGACATTCTCGTTTATATTATCACCGACATTTGTGGAAGATGTTGGAAAAGAGTATTGTCATGGATCATACATCAGCATGAATATGGGGTAGCTTTCCGCTGATATTGACCATCTTATGATAATGAATGTGAATTCCCTCTTTCTTTTTGAGTTAACCTGTTGTGAAATGTGGAAAACAGGTAACTTAGGAACGGGGGTGTAGCTGCACTTGGTTTCACCGTATGATGTTTTATCAGAGGTGTGATTTTGTTAAGGTAATTTGAGCATTTATGTTGCGGTTTCAAACCTGCAACATTTAACCCTGGAAGGCAGGAAACTAACATGATGAGTTAAGTGAAGATTATATCTTCAAGTAGAATCTTAGTAAGGTGAGGTTTAGGGGTTGACCTGTAAGTCCGACCAAACTGGTGGCCAGAACCGGAGAATCCAACTCAGCTGATACACACTTGGTCTGATTGGTTTTTATGTAGAATTCAAGTATGGTGAGGTTAAGGGGTGGGCTGGTAAGAGAGGCTGAACTGGTGGCTAGAACTTGAACTACAAAGTATGCATATACAAGTGATTTGACTATTGGTGTGGGCATGGCTCGCAATGCCTCTAATCAGGTCAAGATTGTTTGGGTATGGATTTCGTTATACATATCCTCCGACTCCCCTTCATCAATTATTTTTATTGTTATACGTTCAGCCTATGAGCAATTTTGTTAAATTAAAATATTTGGATCTTGGAGCTAAGAGCTTAGAGGTTTGTTGATGGAATGATGGTCAATAAAGATGAAAAGAAAAATGTATATAAACTTGTCTTGTCTCGTCTTGGTTGCTACGATAAATTAAAAGCGAAACTAGATAAGGGGGATGGAAAAAAAAACCCTTTAGTCTTAAACTCTGCAGATACAGCGGCGGCTATTTAGTCTTAAACTCTACAGATTCAGCGAGGGCTCTTATTTCTTACTAGAATAGCGCTTGCTTTAGGTCCCATATGCTTAGAATTCACATTACAGTTCGTGTTACTAGGAGTGTGAGAGACTGAAGAAGAACCAAAGCGCGAGATTCAAGTAAGGGTTATTTCCTCTGTTGTGTTGAGATGCCACTTGTTGTCTTCAAATCCGGATAGGTGGATCTGGTCCGGGGACCAGGATGGGATCCTCTCAGTTAAATCTATCCAGTTTCGTATTAATGCCATTCGGGTCACAATAATCTTAGCATTCTCGAGTGGAACAATTAGGTTCTCCTGAAGATAAATGCGTCTGGATGGAGAGATTGCCAACTCTATTGGCTCTAGCGAGAAGAAACATTGGCCCGGGTAATGACCTCTGCCCTTTATGTAGGAAATACCTGGCGTGTTTATGTAAGGCCATTGAATCTTTATGGATGAAACTGGGATTAAGAAGTCTTGGTCTGGTCATAAAGGTGAAAAGTTCATTTTATTTTTCTTTAGATTTGCTTGACGTGTGACGTTTATAATGGGGCTGCTCAGTCTGGTATCTTGCTGTGGCCTTTTGCTTTTTATGGAATGAATATCTCTTTGCCTTTCAAAAGAGTCAATTCTTCTGCTTTTGGGCCCCATTCGTATCTACCACACGTGCTGTAATGAAGTCTTTCTGGTGGTTGTCGTGGTATGTTTCGGCACATTAGTGGCCAAATTCATCTCTGTCCTGGCTAATGGCGCCATACTTATTTTGCCGAACTGTTCTACATGCTGTCGGTCTACAGCCATCATAATTTCGTATCAAGGAGTTAAGCGGATGGTTTTTTTGCAATATGGTACCAACTGCTTCCTTAGGTGGTGTTTAATGTAGTTAGAAAATAATTTGTGTTTCAGTTATTGGTTCAACTGAAATTTGAGGTTGAAACTAAGCTAGCTCTATCTGGTTTGAAACTGTAATAGAAGGTGAGAGAGTAACTAGGGTTTATTGAGCCTGCTTAAAAGAATTTCATATAGAAATAATTCACGGATATCTGAAAAAGAATGTCTTAAATTTTGACAGTTGGAAATTTTAAAGTTAAGTTTTTTAACCATATATTTTTTAGTTTATCATTGTCATCTGAATCTTAACTGAAGGAAAATTTTTGGTGCAAGTCTTGATTTTCAAAAAACTTGAGCCGCTCTACACGGTATCAGTATATTAGTATTATCAAAACCAAGGTTTTATTTGGAATTTCTTTTGTCCTCTCAAGACTGGGATCACAGACCACACACAAATGTTTTTATTATCTCATTTGTGTTGTAATTCGTATAAATAATTTTTAACCTGCAAAAAAGCTGTATAATATCTAGTGCTAGAAGGTTGAAAACTCTATAAAGATGTCAGCCACTTAATGACTAGGTCTATATGGTTTCTACCTTATTTTTTCAGAAGTTGTCGAGGCATAATTTTATTTCACTGATTTATGTCCACTTGATCGATGAATAACTAACTGTCTTAAGGATCCTGTGTTTGCACAAAACAATATTATATAATCACAAGATTTTAAGAATCCTCAACAATCCTACTAAAAAAAGTTAACAAAAGTAATATCGTTTCAGTTGTGAGCTTACAAAACAACAAAACTTTGAAGGAACCTTACAACTAGACCAGCCAATATTAACTTAAAAGAAATGAATAACAAAGAGATATATCCTTGCCTGTAATGATTAACAACACTAAAACAAACTTTAACATCTAACCATCACAAGAAGAACGGCTCAAACCACCCAAATTTAAGACTCGTTTGCGACTAGGAAATACAAGCCTTGTGATCGAGTACAATATCGCGTGTATGCATGGCCACACAAAGTTCCAACAAGATGACGGCCAGTACCAGGGATACAACAACCGAAAAAACAGGCTAATAATATGTCGAGGATATCGCCCAACCTGAAACATTGACAAACAATAATGCATTAAAGAGTTTAATGACAACTTAGAAGAAAAACCACCCATAGTAACACACATACACTTATCTTCATCCTTGTTCTAATTTACTCACCGGGAAAAGAAAATCAAGAGCATCCCAGGCCGCATGACGAACAGCTCGCGTAGGATACATGGGTCCACCAGGAGAAGTGAAGCTGTACAAGCAAGTTTTAAGTCTGGTACTAGTTGTCATCCTCAGCTCTAGACCTGAACTCACCGCACACGAATGACGAAACATAATCACGAGTTAGGAGTTATACCCCGTAGAACTTTGATGTGGGATAGATAATGTAAAAGCACAGGCTCAACTTTTAGCTTTTGAAGCTGTCCAATTAAAAATGTTACATAAAATGTAAATTTGCTGGATGATAAGATAATACAGTAGACAGGAAGTATGTAAGCTCTCACCTGATGAGTTAGTTCAATAACAAAGATATCTGCAGGACCCCCTACCAAGAAAGCATTTGGAAACTCCGGAAAGTTCTGAAAGAAGCTTTCAAGCTTTTCAGCTGCAACAAGCGACAACGGATACGTTTTGATGCATACAAAGTAAGCAAAAAGGGGTATTTTTTTCAAATAGTTTTAGTTTACCAAGATTATACAGGAATATGAATCTTGAAAGGAGAAGAAACAGATCTCGTCGCGCCTGAAAGACACAAGGATAAAAATGCCATTTTTTTCACTTTAGTTGTCTTTTTTACTGCATGACATATCATATATAGTAAATTCATAACTCAACCTGCACAGGAATTTTCTTTAACTTCTTTGGCACTAATGCAACATCCTCTAGAAGATACTAGAACCAATGAACGTAGAAATCAATTTATGTATATCTACATATGTATGTGTATATATATGTAAAATAAAGTAACGTCCCACCAGGAAAAGACTCTGGAAGTGGATTGTGTTCGTCTGGATGTCAATCCTATCAATAAACATACATATATATATCATAACTCTTCCATAAAACCGCTATTAGAAAGAAATTTATGACAAGAGACCATACCAGAAGACATTTGTAGCACCTTGGACAAGAGCCGAAGAGTAACGAAGGAGGAGATCAGAACTATCAAGTCGAACTTCAAAGCTACAAGATAGATTTTATAAAGTCGTGTATATTTAATGAAAGAATACATACGGGTATTGCTATGACATTAGTGTAATAATAATGCGTGTACCCATTTATGGAACAATAATGCAAAAATATGGGAGGCAAATGGCTGGCTCCATAGTTGAACAATGAGATCAAGTATCGGTTTTCCTTGCTCATCGGGTTCAGACGCAAAATGATTGGCAAGCACATCATAGAAGCATAAAGGAAACTTCAATTGCACCTCTGATGCATCTTCCCCGCCAAGGATTATTTCTATTTTTTATCCGTTCCGGGCAAAAATCAACACAGCCTTAATGAGTTAAAAATCATATCTATGTACATATTAGTCGCTTAATAATCATATAATCAAAGAGCTGGAAAAGAACCACAAAAGGAGAAAGAATAATCATCTACATGTACCTGATTAATTAAGAAATCAGACCAAAACATAGAAATAATCTTGCAACCTTAGGAAAATAATAATAAAAAAATTAAGAGCGTGCAGGACATGTTGCATTTTTTTAAATTTATCCAATAGTATAATGGGGTCATAAATTTATTTATACCAATTGCCAAGATCCATCAAACTTTTCCCACCATCGTAAAAACTACGTTTAGATTAATGTATTCTGGTAGTTTGCTAATTCGCTTTACAATAAGTGAGTCACTAAGCAGATAAATGGTGCAACGATATAACTTTGAAAAGAAGAAAACCAGTAGCAACTTGTGACTGCTTCCATAATTTCACACTATTCAGAAAAAAAAAAAAACCAAATTTCGATTTCAAAAACCCTGTTTTCTTATATTATACTAGACGCGGTTACTAATGCCAATGTCGCGCTATCTGTGTTTAGACATGTACCTATGTTTCATTGTTCTGAGTTGAACCTAAAGATGGAATACAATCATGATTTGGAAATAATATATTATACTGATTAACAATGACATGTTCACTTTCTTTATCAATTTGATTAATATAGCCAATCAATCTCAGTTTATAACTCAACCAAATGATCAATCATTCTTAATATAACAATTAATTGTTAATCTAATCTAATGCCTTGTGGAAGATTAATCAAAACTAGATTTCTAGAAGCATATCATTTTCAATACAAATGAGACAAGCACTTGCAGATATAGATCACAAAAATGAATATCATACAAAATCAGATAGCAAACGTCTGGATTACCTATCATCAACTTCTAAAGCTATATCTGCAAACAACTCTTGTAACAAATCACGTCTCTGAGTTGGGGAATCAAGTGCCTGAACACACAAATTCAAATCAAACATTCAATTTAATAATAAACCTCCTCCATCAAACAAACATATGTAGCAGCGATGATAAAACAGAGAGAAACTTTACCTTTTGAAGTTTCTTGCTTGAGTGAGAGCAGAGCTTCAGTAAAAAAATAATGTGTGATTGGTTGGGAGAGAGTGGGCCATTACACACCCTCTCTCTCCTTTTCCCTCCTCTCCCCTTGTGCGATGACTAATCACCGAAATCCAACTCTCCTCGCGGTGACTTAGTTGATGACGGCGGTGTTGGGGAGAGCCAAACTAGTTTACCCTGGCACGCGATGTTTACGGTGAAAAGGAGAAAGAAAAAAAATATAATATTTAGAGTTAAATGCTTCCCTGTGATTTGCAAAAATTATAGAATTAGTCCTAATGGATTACTAATTACACGTGTGGTACCAAAAATTGTCAAAAATGAACTCGCATGGTCCCCAGCCCTAACATCAGTTAAATATCTTTGTTAAAACACCCCATGTGCTTGACACATGAGGGTAATTTGGTCCTTTCAATCCAGCCCATTATAAAAAAAAAGTTAAATACCTGGTTGGTCCCACCTCACCCCCTTCTTCTTCTTCCCCAAACCACCAACACCATCTCATCTCCTCCACCAAATACCTACCACCACTAAACTCCCACTCACCACCGCCATTGCTGTAGGAAAAACGAGCCTACCACACACACCGCCGCCTTCACCGGATTAAGATGCAACCAAATTAACCTTTTCCCTTGTACGTGAAGACTAAATGAAAAGCAAGCAAATTGCATGATAAACTGAAGCTAAAAGCTCAAGCATAACAAAATAACACACAACATACATTTTTAAAACGATGAATATTATTATAGTAGTATCTTTAGCAGTGACCCTAAATAAACCTTTGAGGCTTTAATGAGAAATAACCTGCAGCCAGCAGCTCATTCTTCCTCTGTCTGTGCAGATGAAGACGATGGTTAATAATCTTACATTAACTGAAAAGTCTGCTTCGAAACACAAACCAATTAACATATTGCAGGAGTGTGAAGCAATACAGCAGAGTACAAATTATCTATACTGACGGAAAAGTAAAATAAAATAATTAAAATAGTTTACCATGTATTGCATCAATGGCGGTGGTGAGTGGGAGTTTAGTGGTGGTGGGTATTATGTGAAAGAGATGAGATGGTAGCTGTGGTTTGGGGAAGAAAAGAAGGAAGTAAGGGGAGACCAACCAAGTATTTAACTCTTTTACAATGGCTGGGCTGAAAGGATCAGATAACCCTCATGTGCCAGCACATAGGGTGTTTTAACAGAGATATTTAACTGATGTTAGAGCTGGGACCAAGCAAGTTCATTTTTGACAAGTTTGGTACCACGCGTGTAATTAATAAACCACTAGGACCTAGTCTGCAATTTTTGCAAACCACAGGAACCAACCAAACATTTAAATTACTGATAGTCTAATACATACAATTGTAATTTGACTGGATTCGAATACCTTTGATATTCAAATTTTGTAGTATGAACATGAGCCGAAGTATAACTTAAAAAGGATTAGGTTGAGCCAATAGTGTTTTGTGGTGGTTTGCTTCTCTTGAGTAATTTCATGGTGGTTGTTACTTTCACTCTCTGGATCAAAGGCTCAAGTAGTCACATCTAAAGAAAAAAAAAACAGATTTCTCGTATTTACAAAATTTTGTTAAGCTTCTCTTATTTCACAGATCAGAGTCTACAGTATGGATACACCAAAGAAAGGCATAGAAATGTGTTTGATTACCTTTTAGTATATTATATTATATTATATCATATTATATTATATTATAGTAATATTAATATTATTATTATTATTATTATTATTATTATTATTATTTTTATATAACAACATTTGTATGCATGTATGGTTGTAAATTGTGCTTAAATGGTTGTACCCTAATTAACTAATGGTTTCATTATCTTACCAAATTCAATCGGTTTGATCCGGCACACCGTACGTGTGTGATTCAGTGTATTTACATCGTCTATTTTTTCATGTTTAATAAATTCATCATAACACACGAGTCCTAAATCAAGTTACTTATTATATTCTATATTTTATATGTCGTCTAATTTCTCCACGTTAAGACGCCACAACTTCAATGTTGGTGGTCGTTGGCTATGTATGGCGTTAGTGTTATTTGTCACGGTTTTACGCTCCCGCCGCAACGCGTGGGCTTAACACGATAAGTTGTTTATATGGATAAAAGTCATGTAATGTAGCTATTATGATACTACGTTAATTGTATTTCTTATTTGGTGAATTAATTATTTGTATAAGACGGTTACACAAACTTAACCGACAAAAACATATTTAACACATTGTAAATGTGAATATGATCAACAACATGTCAATTTCATTAGGCAAAACATATTTAAACATTGTAAGTATGAATGTGATTAAGAACATGTCAATTTCATCTCGGCCAAAACGCACGCAGAGGTCAATCTTCTAGTTGGATATTAATATAGGAATAAGCTAAACAATCACCACATACACATAATCCAGACACCATTGACAAATCATACGATATGACCATTTTTATTCTTAATTATATGACCATATGATGCGATAATAGCCCGGTGTATATGACCCATATGATGTGATAATCACATCAATGAGTACCACCAATACATACGATTCACCAAAATGCTACTTATTTCACAGCATCACATTAGTTATGCTTGCTCATGTCAAGACTCAAAATCCCCAAATATACATAGCAAATTATCAGATCAATTGCACAAACATAACAATAGATTCAAAAAATCAACTTGGAAAATAACGAAAGTCACCACATTTCAATTTCATTAGAACAAATCTTAACACGAAACGATACCTCCGAGATGGAGAAAAACACCAACCCTAATACTAAACAAAACAACACAAATCCAAAAGATCTACAATTAAAACTCTAAATCCCCCAACAAGAACTAGAACCCTAACCCTAACCGCCGAAACCGTAGAGGGTACGGCCCTGTCTCTTGAGCGCATAAACCACATCCATGGCGGTCACAGTCTTCCTGCGAGCGTGCTCAGTGTAGGTCACAGCATCTCTGATGACATTTTCCAAAAAGATCTTGAGAACGCCACGTGTCTCCTCATAGATCAAACCGCTGATACGCTTCACACCTCCTCTGCGAGCCAATCTACGGATAGCTGGCTTGGTGATTCCCTGAATGTTGTCGCGAAGAACCTTACGGTGTCGTTTTGCTCCTCCCTTTCCCAACCCCTTGCCTCCCTTTCCACGGCCTGACATTGTTATTGTTGTTGTTGTTGAAATTTGAATTGGATTTGTGTGAATTGTGGTGATTGAATTGGGTGGTGGTGTGGGATTTTATATATGTGGGGATGAAGGCGGGATATGAAAGTTTTTGAGTTGTGCAAATTTGAGAGAATGGTGGCCGTTTGATTGCGATTTGAATGGACGGTGGATGATGGGTTTGGGATTGAGATCCGTGTGGTGTGCTTTCTGGCTGACTGGAAAGGTGTGTTTAGAGTGTTTGATCCAGATTCCACCTTTTATGATGTGTTATTATTATAGTTTTTTTAATAAAAAATCATCAAGTTATATGTTTTCTCTTATATTAAACTTGATAGTTGTTAGAGAAAAATAATTAACGTTACAAATGAAAATGAAAGTTTATTGGTGTCGTGTTGTTTGGTATAATGGTGTTATTGAATAGTTCATTACAAACGCACCTAATGCACGAAAGGATAATGGGTTGGGTTTAGGTTGGATATTGGTAATTTTAAGTTTGTACTCGGTTGTAATTCTGTCTTATATTTGGTTCATTATCATTCTGATATTTTTTAGATAACTACCCATCAGGTATAGGGTATAACCGTTAATTTGTTAAAAAAAATACTCGTTGAGACTCGTATGTACATTTTTTACTCTAATGATTATATAGTTTACTATCTTAATAAATACAACAAAGAAAATATGACCAATAACAATATATAACCAAGCATAAAATATTGTATACGTGTGTTAAAGTCTTTAACATGCTAACTCATACCACCAATTATTGATCATCACAAATAACCTTAACTACAATCAACTTTTAATACGTATATACTGGTTGTTAAGTACTACACTTTAACACGTGTGATTGGTTCTAAGTCCCAGTATCTCAACTCTTTAAGCATTGGCATGTTTGGATTATACCTTTATAAGTTTTAATACAAAGAAAATAACGTAAGAACGACAGGTAGATGGGCAACAAGATACGTCGCAACTCATTTTCGAATAGCAAACTCGATTCTACCGAAGACAAAAGCCTGGTACTTGGTTGTCGAGAAATTATTGTACATGACCTTTTACACACTTTGTCCAGTAAACCGACAATTTTATAAGCAAGGGAAGCAAAAATATTAAAGGTAAATGGAATGAAAATATGTTGATTCTCAGCACAAGCTTCTTTCATGTTTAACAACTTTCGTCAATTTTGCTTTCAACATAGTCTGACCAGCCACAAAACAATTTTCTTTGTGCCTAACAAGGTGGGATACTCCGGTAAGGTCCACATAAGCATGTGTCCCACCTTCCCAACCGAACACAAGTACATCTACTGGTTGAATAGTGGATCTCCTTCAAGGGAGTCTGTTAGGAAATTCACATGGACCTTTTTTGCGAAGATTTCTGCTTGCTTAAGTACATCACGTAGGAAAATCCTTAACCAATTCATATATGAATTTAAAGCCAGTATCTTTTTTTTGTTTGCAACGGACCACATGTTTCCAAAGTTATCCAAGCAATCCTTAGGGCAAACTAGGCAAGGCTCATCAACTAGAAACAAAAGGATTATAACTGGTATTTAAGGATGGGCCCGATACTATGGTCATGTAGATTCAAAGATTGTGTTCTCGAGGCCACTAAAACGTATGTAGATACATCTTCCGCAGACTACAAGACTAACCCCCAAAACAGATCGGCAAGGATACCTACCTCCATTAAAAATCCCAAAAAATGCCCCCCATGAACCACAATATCCTCAATAACATCTCAGGCCTCTGTCAAAAAATAAATAACACTTCCTCAACAAACATGGTCTGGCAGGTTCACAGGCCAAACAACAACTTAGCAACCCCTAAACAAGAGCGAAGCAAAAGGAGCTCGCAGTAAGGGTCCCGCAAGCAAGGCAGGTGTAACACCCTAAAAACGGTTTGGTAATGAAACCACGTTAATATTAAAGAACGGGTAAAAGACCGTTACTGGTAAGAGTGAACCCGTAAACAAAATGACTAGGAACAATTTACCTAGTTAGTGACATGAAAGTAACAATAAAACAATGAGTTGTGGCTCTTAATAAATAAAACCTCAAACAGAAGGGACCAAAAGGGGAAAAAGTTGAAACTTGAATATATAAAAATAAAATAAAAATAAAACACCACACACAAAAGGTGTGTGTGTGTTAGCGACCAGGAACAAAGCAAGGGGTAAACCCTTGTTCTTCTTAAATCATCAATTGGAGTATGAATTTAACTCGGAAATGATGCATGAACACATATAAATGATCACCTAATTGAGGGGATCATAAGGTATGTCTTAAAACTTAGATTGGTGAAAATCATAACTTGAGACAAGTAGAATACTTGCAATTAGATAGTTGGATTATGATCCAAATATGAAATTAAGTGTATGTGTATGCTTGATTTCGTTAAACTTAAAGAAATTATGCACTATTTGACGTAAGATTACTTGTTAGTGATTAACAAGTAGATTATAAAGTGGGTTTTTTATAGTATGATGAAATTGATAATGTAGGATGGTTATGATCATCATACTTGTATGTATGTGTAAGATACTTTAACAAATTAGAGATTCGAGTAAGTAATCATACATGACTTGAAATGGGCTTTGTATGATATAATGAAAATAATACTATGTCAATGTTAATAGGTGTTTGAGATCATGTTGTCTACTAGTTAGCGCGTAGAATTTGATTATATTAGGTATTCGAATGAATGTCTAGTAATATGATGAGATGAGTTGTTTTGTGATAATGAAACAATTCCAAGTTCTTGTGTAGTTATCGATAGATTAGCATATGATCGTAGAAACTATGTTAATTTGATATTAGCAATTGCGTGAACTTGGTTTAGGAAACATAGCTATAATGGTGGCCTAAGAATAGCGCTTACCGGGTAATTAACGAAATGCCTAAATGAGTTGTTAAACTTGTTCGTGGGTTTTGTATGAGTAAATAGGCAGTTGACTTTTAAAAGTAAAACTGACCTATAATAAGATCGAATGATAAATTCGATATAAAATCCGTAAGGTTGAATAGTCGTGTTAAACGATGACTAATCTAACCATCATGCGAATGATAAATGATAGTTTGACACTTGACAAGCTAGGTGGAGGCTCGGGAAGAAGCGGGTCAAACGGAACAAGTACGCGGAAAAATGCATAATTGGAATTCAATGTAAGTAGTGCTTACATCCTTAAAATAGTAATTTTACTTATGTATTTGACTAGAATAAGCGAATTGGTATTCGGAACGAGATTTCGAAATACAAGGTTCCAACGCGAATCGATACGGGTTCGAATAAGTGAATATGGTATTAAACCATAATTGATGGTAAAAGGGGGTAAAATAGTAATATAGTCATGTAATGACAAATAAACGAAGACTTCTGAAAAGTTTCCTTGTGGTGTAAACCATAAGGAATAAAAAGGGGTAAAGATGGTAATCCAGTCACGAGTTGATAAATAAATATTAAACTTTAAAATAAGGGCACACTATGGCGTAACACAGTAATGGGTCGAACGAATTAAGAAACGACCTTAAGAAATATGAGCATAAGGCTTAAATGGAAACAAATTAAATGGTGAGATGATAAATAAATACCATCTCATAATGATAAATTGGTCATGTAGGTAAAATGGGTCAAATAGTGTTATCATCACTTGACAATAATATCTAATGATTGCTTGATGAGTTTTGTGTTCACAGGGAAATAGAGTTTGGCTCGTGTTGTTAGTAATTGGTAATTAATAGCGCAAGGTATTTAAATGGGTCAATGCCATGACCCGAGCCAGGTATGTGTAATGAGCCAAATTCTCATTAAGGACCTAAGGTCCGATGAGAGCTAAACGAGTCATGACTAAACATCGAATTACCTAAGGCAAGGTAACTCCCATAATCTAAATTTGCAGACATTAGGTTCTTAGGAACATAATGATTCAAATAAGATTATGGTTAAAATGTGCTCATTTGGTCAAAACATGATATTGAAAGTCCTTCGTCGTAAAAGAGGGGCCTAAGTTGACCAAAATGCCCTCGTGTTGTAAAAATGAGTAAACGACCCTAAGGGTAGTTTAAAAATGAGTTTTATAATTTAGTAGACCCTTTCGGTAGTGTAAAAGCGTAAAACATAAGCCTTTTTGGTTTAATGCCTTTTAACGGGTCTTTTCCGAAAATTGTCGAACTTAGGATATAAATTGGACTAAGTGAATTTATGTCACACCCCGGATTTCCAACCCAAATCCATACACACGGTAGGCCTGGGTGGGGAGTATCGTGACGTCAGTTGATAACATTATAGTCAATTAAACACGGCACAACGGAAGTCTTGGAGTAAAATTACTATTACAAACCAAATGTTCAAAATACAAAAATAATATACAGGCTCGTAATAGAAGATCCGTAGGCGGATCATAAAATGTACAAAGAAAGAATATAAAACAGACTTTAGGACAAATCTAAGGATTTGCAAGATCCTCTTATTTCACAACCGAGCAGCTTCCGACATATTTCGTATTGTACCTGCAAGCTTAATCTTTTTGAAAATACGTCAACTTTCGCTGGTAAATACACCCGACTGACTCATTTGAAAACATTTTTAAAATTTAGATTTAAGTGCACAGGGCACAAATCTTTATTAACTTGGGAAAGTTACTTTGTAACTTTGTTAACAGATTCACTTGTTTGTCCATACATACAACGCCCAGTACAGAGACCGAGACATGATTAAGTACACACCACTTAGAACTCACAGAGGAGTTATCCCCAACGTCTTGGGTAATTTGCATTTGAGCGTCTGTAAGTGTATGCCTACACCCCGCGCTAAGGTCGTGGCCATTATCTAATGTAATGAGCCGATGATATCCAGGACACGGTAATTTAACCCCCGATGTTCAAGTTATCAAACAAAATTGATTAAAACGGAATATGCGGATTTACTAGCCACAATCCGGCATTCGATTGATCCTATTTCCGACCAAGCGGTAATAATTTACCGTATCCCAAGCCCGTATAGGGAAAATAAGTCAAGAGTATTTACCTGAATTAGCCTTGTTTAAAATGCAAGATTTTATATCACAGTCGTTTCCAAACTGAATTAAGTGCAGATAGCATGTACCAGAAGGCTCTACTCTGGATTATGGCATAAGCTAACCAATTAAATACCAATGGTCTTATTTAAGTCATAGACTTAGACCGAATAGTGTACGAGATCAAGACGTATAGCGCTTGATTAAACGATGATCGGATAGAATGTATTTTAAACCGACAAGTACCTTGACTTGCATAATATGGGTAAACTATAAACATTATGGATTTTGAAACTTAAATGACAAGGTTAAACCCGTTCGATTAATTTCCGTAAAATAGTTACATATACTTAACCGTACGCATATTAGCGATATCGGGTAACCGGATAAGTCATGGACAAGTTCTATATGCCATTATACTTTAATTAAGTTGTAATATCAGTATGATATCAACTTATATGCCCGTTTAAGGTTTTAAAATGAAATTATGCCTTATAAGGGCATTTTGGTAATTTCATATCGTATAAAAAAGAAACTTGATTATAATTTAATGTTATAACCATAAGTGTTTTGGATAAATGATTTATTTATGATATAATATGAGTAGGATGTCAATTATATGTGTAATTTATCTTTTATGACCAAACTATGCACCGAAGGGGCGTTTTGGTCATTTTACACATAGTTTATAAATTTTTTAGGATTCTGAGTTTATGTGATATACCTACTATAAATATATTTAAAATAAGTTTTAAAATCAGTAGGTAACAAGTATTGGTCAAATAATATGGTTTAAAACCATACTATGCGCCGAAACGGCGCATATATCGTAAAATGACGTTTTATGCGATGTTTAATGAAAACCGATGTTAAGGTGAGATTAAAATGTCTTAGATATGTTATTTAATATAACATATCAGTAGGTAAAATAATTACCTTGAAAAGATTTGATTAAAACCATTTTATGAGCCAAAAGGGCTAAATCGTCATTTATCGACATAATTCAAGGACCTACTTGTAAACTAAGTTTATAATCTGATTTGACATCCCAAACAATTCTATTTATAATATTATATCAGTAGGAAACTTATTTTCAAGTTCACTATCATTAAAACCTTGATTTATGCAAAAAGGGCATTTTAGTAAAAAATGACATAATTACGGAACTTGCGCATAAACTCAGATTCTGATTATGATCATGTAATATAACACCAGAGGGTTATGCTATATTATATTACGATAATAATGCAATTTTAGATCAGTAGCTAACTAATCTAAATCGGGTCAGAATCGAAAGTCAAAGCAGCAGTCAAACTTCGCGACTTTCGGTTGCGAACCGACCATGGAACTGAAATTGACGAGCCGAACATGTTCTTACATGTTCTAATAATTATTACCAACTTGTTTAAGTGTCAAAACAGGTTTCATAATGTCACACCCCGACCCGCAGCGGAAAAGGTGATCGGGGCATGATTGGGTTATCATCAAAGCCCATGACATTTATTTTAACGTTTCATATTCATTAATACAATTTAATGGAAATTTACAATAAATATTACAACATGTTCTAACTATCAATCTAAGCTTCTTTGTTCTCTTCTAAGGCATTTCCTATGTTTTCCTTGCTTCAACCTGTTCACCTGTATCATGGTAAAAGGGTTTTTGGATCAACAAAAAGTTGGCGAGTGAATCCTATGGAAAACATTTGAACAAGTTTATTTAATTGATTATGAAATGAGTGCACAACCACACATGAGTAAAAATAGATATAAACTTATTCAACAATCGTTAGATATTAAATAAAGCACACATGAACAATAATGGTACGTTTAGAGGCACGCGTTGCTCTACTCGTCTCTCACGAGGAACTGATGGGCCTAATAAATGAATTGCATAAACATGATAATATGAAAGACATAACTACAAACAATATAAACTCAATGATACACACATGAACAATAATGGATTGGTTTTGAGGCACGCGTTGTTCAACTCGTTTCCCACGAGGAACTGATGGGCTTAATGAATGAATTTCATATAATTTGACAAAATGAAATAAGTAATCACAACAATATAAACAATCTACGTTTAGATCACGATATGGTATGGCACAAGTTTAAATAAACGAGTTAATTATTTTGTGACACATGACACACCCCAAAACGTGTAATTAAAAGGGGGAGTTGTAAGATTCACTCACAGTGGGTGCGTTCGGTTGATGATGTTGAATGCACGCGAAGTGGTTTTAACCACGAGTGAAATTAACCTAGATAAATAGCATTATGGTTTGGTAAGTAAACGGATTTTATTGACCCATTTTAGTAGGATTGTTGGGTGTATTTTTGTGAGTTCAAGGCTATTTTCTAACCTTAAAAATGTTTTTTTTAAGTATTTTTAATTGATTTTTAATTAAAATAAATACATAAAAATAATAAAAAAATTGACTTTTTTTGACCGTTGACTTTGACTTTGACTGTATCAGTGACTGTTGACCGGTTCGTATGTATTATTGTGTGCGCTGGGTGAGGCTCGAACCCGAGACCTCCCGTACGCGTGCACGCAGCTCTACCAACTGAGCTACGTGTCTAACCCGAAATATATCTGTTTTTAATTATATTTATATACTAATTAGATTAAACCGAAAATCATTTTATTTTTAAAAATGATTTAATTGAATCGGACCGGTGCGCTCCACAGGTCTCGAACCCGGGACCTGTGGGTTGCGTTAACACACAGTCCACCGCTGGACTGTGTGTTTAACATGTTATATAAACCGATTTTTATTATACTTAAATACAAACTAAGTATTTTTATTTCTGACTTATTTAAAAAGGTAAATAATTGTCCGGGTCGATGCAGAAGACCGGACTCGAACTCGTGCGCTTTGATTAAACATACGCACAGTCCACCACTGGACTGTGTGTCTAACTTGGTTATTATTCCGATTATTAATATACTTAACATATACAACAGTGGTGCCTCCGGTTCGGTTAACAAAAAAAGGCATTTTTATTAAGGCAGCGTGTGTGGAACAAGATTCGAACTCGAGACATTTGTATGTTTGATGTGCACACAGTCCACCGCTGGACTGTGTGTCTAACCCGAGTAATAACTTGATTTTAATTATACTTATATGTTACAGAACATCGTCTTCTTCGTTGAGTTATAACCAGAAATGATGACTGACTGGTTCGAAGTTTTTATTCAGGTTTCTTTAGCGTTTTATGATTAATTACAGATGAGATTAAATAAAAAGAATGAAGAAATTAGGCGTGAGGTATACCGACTGGCTTTCTCTGTTTTCCGGCAGAACTCCGGCGACAGCAAACACTTCCGGCGACGTGTGTCTTGCAGCAGAGAGTCTTCAGAAAGCTTACAAAGGATGTGGGTGACTTCGGTATAAGTTCAGAGGGTTTAGTAAGGCTTAGAAGTGGAAGGTTCGGTTTTCCAGCGACGAACAGAATATTTCCGGCGAGTGAGTTTTCGCCGAGAAAGGGTGTGGTTTTGAGCGAAAATGTTTGCAGAGGTTCGAGAAGGTATTTATAAGGCAGGTTATCGATGAATTTGGTCCGATTTCCGACTTGGTTCGTCGGTTATAGTTTCTCCGGCGGTTATAACTTTGGTCGCGGACTCAGACATCGGTTATAACCGATGTCCTAGTAATTGTTTACGTTATAACTAAAGATGTCGTTAAAACTCGCGAGATTGCCGGGATTTCCGACGACTGAACTTTGGGCGCCGGTTTTGAATTCGGAAAGACACTTTATGAATTAAATGATCTTAATAATAAACAAAAGATACAAGTGGCGCAGTGGTTTAAGTGTTGAGTGTTAAGTCAGTGTTGACCCGGCTACTGACCCGGGTTCGAAACCCGGCAGGAGCAAATCATTTTTATTTTGTGATTTTCAACAGTTTTTCAAAAAAAACTTATATTTTCCAATATAATAATTAATTATGTATCGTTTAAAATTATTTTGGGCATTAAATTCGCAACGAAATTTTTAACTGATTGTTCGGTTAATAAACGGAGCGGGTTTGGTAAAATCCGTTTTTGACGGATGTTACACATAACATATATAAGATCAATTTATGATTTTTCGAAAAATGACCTGTTTGACTTTTTAATAACTTAACTTTGACCCGTCAATTGGTCTAGCAAACGTGATCTTCAGGAGGTGCCCTTTATAGGGACTAACACCTACCTTATTACGATCACTTAGGCATGTTCATTACGAACAATGGCTGGACCATAATGGTCTTAATCGAAAGTCAAGGCGTTTCCGTTAAACGCTCGACTTTTGGCTATAGAAGCCTATAAACGAAAATGCAAGAACAAGGAACACTTACAAGAGGTTCCTAAAACGCAAGAGAACTAAGTTGGATGCTCCTTTCAGTTAGGAACTTCCAAAGGAGGGTATAGAGTTGAAAATGAGAATGGTGTAAGTTCAAAGGTTGAACCTTTGCACCTATTTATAGTTGGAGAGCTTGAAGGAGGTGATGCCAGGTGTTAAGGGGTGTAAGAGGGAGCTTAAAAGTGTCCTAAAACGTGGCATAGCTGTTTGCAAGTCCATGGTTTCGAATCAAATGGTTTTTGGCAATATGTGTGGAGGCCAAGCAAACTTTATGCAGATACAGGCCTCTCGCACCCCGCGAGCGCCCCACAGGCAAATTTGAAGTTTGTCACTTTTAGACCCTCAACTTATTAAACACCCTTAAAACCTCCTAAAACACCTTTTGAGCATTTTTACCCCTCCATAGCCAATATTTGGCGTACCCGGGACTATGTCGGACATTGTCGAGCTCTCGGTTCGTTAAAAGGTCACTCAGAGGTATAAATTAACATGTTGACACTTTTAATCCCTCTATTATCCAACTTTCAAATAATTACGGATTTAATCCCTCTTGACCAATAAATGGAACATATGAGAGTTAGGACTTCGTAAACGATCACTCAGAGGCTCGTTATAAGCATGTTGACTCCGATGTCACTCAGAGGCTGGGCATGTTGACACAACGGTCACTTAGAGGCCAAGTTTTAGCATGTTGACACTAATGGTCACTCAGAGGCTATGTTTTAAGCATGTTGACACTACAGTCACTCAGAGGCTCGGTTTACGCATGTTGACATCAGAAGATCACTCACAGACTTAGTTTGAGCATGTTGAAGCTTTTAGTCCCTAATAGTCTTTAATAGACTTAAAATAAAATACGATACGTGTCGCTATATTATTGGACACGATTTTACAGGGTGTTACAATTTACGATAACAAATCCACCACAAATATAGTTGTGGTGGAATGTAGATGAATATCTTTGTGTAGAAATGACAAGATAGATAAGGTTTAGTTGAAATAAGCGTTAGATTTCGCTATAACAACCAAACGGGTCAAAATGATAAAATAAATAAAGGTTTAGTTGAATAAAGCGATGTATTTCGCTAAGGAAACCATACGGGTAAAAATGGAGTTTTAATGCATACCGAAATGGATGCGTAAATGCTTAGTTTGGTTTAAATGCGGTAAAAGGGTAAAATTGGAAAATATGAACATAAACCGGGTATGAATGTGTAATTCATAAGAATTATGAATCTGGGTCAAAGATTTCGGGTTAAATAGGTAAGAAAACATTTTGTGGACATTTAGAAATGAGTTTCATAGGAAACGGATAAAAATTGAATAAGTTACGAAGGTTTTCGTAATAGAAACGGCAAGACGTAAATTCTTGCAATAGATCACCTTAAGCTACGGCGGCCAGCCGTAGCCTACGGTGGGCAACTGTTGAATGAAAATAGGAAATAGTGTTTTACAGACATGTCACCATAACTGCCGAGCCGTGATTTAAATGTTCGGGACTTAAAACGGGTCGAACGGACAATTAATCAATTCTGCAGCAAAATTGTTGCAGAAGGTACCGTCGCCGACGCCACACCATTGTTCCGACACATTAAACTACTGTCTACGACAGTCTTGATCAGACGCTACTATAGGCATGGCGTCGCCGACGTGGCTATAGGCCGTCGCTGACGCCACCTCAGAATTCAAGTTTTCTGATTTGATTTTTTATTCAAGTCGATTATGTTATGCTTTCGGAACTTTGCTATAATACTAATATTTTGCAAATTTCCAGTTTAGGTTAATCGCAAGCATTTCTGGATGATGATCAAGCTCGATAAAGAACCGAACGCAATCAAAGATCAGGTTTCCGCTTTTGGTTTCAATGTTACGAAACTAATTAGTAAGGACATGTCAAATTGTTTAATGTTGATAAAGTTTTAATAAACTCGAAAATTTGTAGTGAGCTATATTTGCATTTATTCGTTTAAATGCGAAATTTTTAATAGAAATTTAAATATTTTAACTTAGGGTCTTACAGCAGGCATCTCATAAGATCCACCTCACATGAAGCCCTTTACACAACCAAGTTGCTGATATAACTAGCGTCCCGACTAATACCCCCCAAGAGTTTCACACCCATCGCTGGCCTCCCAATCCCACTTAGAAACAAATTTTCCTTCACCTCAACCCTGTTGCACAACTGCTAAAAGACCTCAGTTTTCTTGATGTTAATCTCAACACCCAAACATGGTCCGTCAGACCTGATGATATCCAAAAATTTAGCCACTTCAACAACGTCTCCTGTAATCATTCGATCATCCAAGTACCACGCATGGAAAAAGTAAGTTGCAACAATGCTTCACCCGATGAACGAGGGGATGCAAAACAAAAACAAAAAAGATGGGCCATGTGTTAGCAATCAATGCTTTAAAAAATTTATCCATGTTAAATTTGTATCAACAATTACTGTTTATAGTCATAAATGGATCTTGAAAATGATAGAATGTTTTTATCATTACAACTGATATAAATAGTGGGGTTTAAATCTTTTTCATCATGTATTGATATGGTTTAACATTATTCTTCAAATGAGAATTCATTTCCAAAGCTGACCTATTCACCAAATAAGTTGCAATAGTAATTATATCTGCCCAAAACCTTTTGAACAGTCTAGAAGTGACCACTTTTGCACCTCATTCTAATAAGTAACAATTCCCCAATAACGTATCAACGATATCCATGATGCATGAAAAGAGCTTGCATCTTCACCCTTCACAAACTGAAATCATTCTTCCTATTGAATTTCTCCAATTCGATTTTCTTTGACACCATATTGATATCCGGTCGAAATCTTATCAACGCCTTTATCATAGATCCCCGACGAGTTTTTGATACCTGTTGTTGTAAAAAAAATCAACACTATAGAAGATTGAATACAAGACTCACGCCAGCAATTTACTTAATTGATAAAACAATTAAAAAAAATATGAAGAAAGAAATGAAAACCTCTACAGTGATCAATGGTCCTTTTGTTATACTAATCTTGTTGGTGCAAGACTTGTGACTATAACTATGCAATTCTATATCTGTTTATTGAGTGTATGAAACTGACGTACAACCGATTAAGTGGTTAGTTGGGTTTAATGATAATTCGCTTGGAGTGAACTAGAGGCGACTAGTTACACTAAAGACTTACATGACTAATAGGCCTAAACAATTCATTTGTAGTTGAGAGTGTTAGATGTGAGTATCCAACCCTAGGGGAGCTCATATAGCCACATAGTGTTTGGAAATGTTGTTTAATTGTTAGATGTAAACTCTTTCGGTGTGTGTAATTTGTGATGATTATCAATGAATGAAGTTTCTACATGTTTTATCTTGTTCGTTTTTGTGTTTGATTGACTCACACGCTTACATATCTACATGTTTATTAATCGATCTTGTTAGTTGTATCAATCTGGTGGACTTTCAAATCTTAAGCTAACTACCAAACGAAATTAGTTAAATAACCTCTAACAAACACATTAAACAAAGTTACAAAAATAACCCTTAAACCATACTAACTTGATTGACTTTTTATTATTATATTATTATTATTATATTATTATTATTATTATTATTATCACTATTATTATTATTATTATTATTATTATTATTATTATTATTATTATTGTTGTTGTTGTTGTTGTTGTCGTCGTCTCGTATAATGAATTAACCTCCGCTTGAGCCACCAAAACACCAACCAAGCTGACCGGCAGATTCATATCACAGAATGAGGAAATTCGACCCATGGCCCGTCTTCTTCAGGAGGGAGTTCAACCGTAACTGGCCGTTTCTTGTCGGGTTCGCCATCACCGGAACCACCATCACCAAGTTCTCCCTCGGTCTTACCGGTTCGTATCCTTTCTGCTATTCACACATGATTTTCATTCGTATTTTCTAATTCTGTTATGCTGCCTGCAGAGGAAGATCGGAAGAACTCTGTTTTTGCGCAAAGGCACAAGAGGTGCGATACGACGTCGCCCCCAATTTTGTAACCCTAGATTTATGTATTAGGCCAATTGTGTAGCATAATATTAATTATTAAGGTAGCTTTTAGTTATTATACTTTCTGTGATCTGCAGGTAGATTTGCATTATAGATTCATATTTGTGTGTTTGATGTGATATAATTTTGCAAGTTGATAATATTTAGTTGTGAAATTGTGGCTATCTTTGACATTTTAAGGTTTTACTGGTTGTTGATTAGTATCACAGACTGTTATCGTTAATGAGATCCATAAATATCAATTTTTCGCGATTTATATTTAATGAAATTGGTCGTTCATTCATCTCGTTGAAGCATGATAGTGATACCTTTGTGGCCATAGCTAATGCCATTGTGTTTGTGCTTCTTGTGTTGTGCAGTTGAAGGTACTCTTGGCGAAGACCACGAGTGATTCAGGTTGTGGTTATGTAGTAATAAAGATCTAAGATTGCGGATTCTTGTTAAACGCGTATCAGGATACAATGTTTCTTATGGTTAAGTACTTGAAATTATGAGTTTTGTATTGTTTTTTTTAACTGCTCTAAAGGAGAAATGTGAACTTGAATAACAGAGTTAACCGATTTTTGTGTTGTTATGAAAAGATCTGGGCTGGTTTGAGATTGGTCTCTTTTCACCCCTGTTTCACTGTACAGTGTATTTGGTTTCTGCTTCGAATACCAGCAAGAGCACTGGTACGGGTATCTGTTTTCAAGGATATTCTATTAATCTATTCGGTATCCTTTGGTTTCAGTATTTTAATGATACCATTTGTTGTACCGACCGACCATAATCGATACAGTACTGTATTTACACTTGAGCTCCTTTTTGGTTTTGGTATCTTTCGGTACGGTACCTGTGCCATACCGGTCTCATCCCTATAATCTACTACCTTGTGCAAGTTGTGATCATTCTTCAATATAAATACCGGTCTCATCTCTATAATCTAGGACCTTGTGCAAGTTGTGATCATTCTTCAATATAAAGATTGATATGGGTAACTCTGTTTACAAAATGGGTTGAAAAGACTTGGGAGTGTATTCAAATCAATAAGAGTTGAAACAAGTCACTTATGAAACTTGCTAAATTAGGATGGGTCAAATGGAACGACACCACCAATGGCCATTGTTTGTTTCACCATCTCCTGACACGACAGCAGCCGATGCCACCTCCACCCGGCATACCTAGGCCACCTCAGAATCAAATACGCTGTTTGTTGTCACCGTCTACTAATCATCACAACATGATGGCTACCGCCGCCACTTCCGCTTGATGTCACCACAATCTACCATAATATTAAATATAGGAGTGACACCATTTTGATATTTCTCCCCTTAAAGTCCTAAACAACCTGTTTTGATATGAATTCATTTTGGTTGGAACCCGTTGTGCAAAATCATATGGATATTCTCTTAAAAAATTACAATTGATTCATTTGATGTTCAAAAGGACAGAAATTGCAAAATTACAAGTAGAACCAACTTATTTGACTTTGTGAGTAAAAATTGTAGAAAGCAAAAAAACAAGTGTAAGAAACAAAACACACAACTGAAAAACAAAATCAACAGTGCTTGCTTGTTTACATCTTCTTGGCAACTCCAAGCCTTAGCCTGAAATCTTCCTCCATGAGTGGAAGACCCTCGCGCAATTTGATCTTGGGCTCCCATCCAAGCATCTTCTTTGCATTTGCGATGTCTGGTTTTCTCTGCCTTGGATCATCAGGTGTGTTTTCCACCATCTTTATCTCTATTTTCGGGTTTATAAGCTGCATTTTGACATTTTCGGGTTTATAAGCTGCTTTCAAGTCATCACTTCCAAATGAATCAAAACATGGTGGAAAGAAAAAAAAAACTAACCTCTTTCACTGTCTCAGCTAGCTCATCATTGTAAATTCGCCTGGATTACCAATGTTGATCGGTCCAGTGTTCTCGCCTTCCATCAGTCGAATAAGCCCATCAACCTAATGATCACAATATAGTCATTGTTTGACAAAGAGCAACCAACAGTATCATAAACGCATTACAACAATCAAATTATCTTTTGAGATACCATATCAGAGACGTAACAGAAACTGCGAGTTTGGGTTCCGGGAGCCTGAACAGTCAAAGGTTCATCTCTGCAAAGATTTAGGTTAAACAGGTAAGACTAGCCTAATCTGTACGATTTAAATGAAATTTTTTAACTTGTGCTTACAAGAAACACTTACCGCAGTGCTTGCGCTATAAAATTACTCACCACACGCCCGTCATCTATGTTCATCCTGGGTCCATAGGTGTTGAAAATACGAGCGACTCTAATTTCTATAAAACAAAAAGAATTTGAGACACAATTTAACTAAATCAACTGTTATTATGCAGATGTAACTCAGTAATTGTATCATGTTACCTATTCCATGTTGTCTGTGATAATCAAACATCAAAGTCTCTGCCACACGTTTTCCTTCATCATAGCAACTCCTAACTCCTGCAAAATACATGAAAGAACCAAAATCAAACGGTGCGAACATTCTGCAACCAGACAAGAATTGATGAAGATAAAGAACGGTGCGGGCTTACCAATTGGGTTGACGTTACCCCAGTAGGTCTCAGGTTGAGGATGCACAAGAGGATCACCATATACCTCTGAGGTCGAGGTAAGCAAAATTCTGTAAATTACAAATTAATTATTAGACCATATTATTAGTGTGAGCCCACGGGCCCAACTTAGGTTTCTAGGGTTTCATATATTCTCTATATAATGTAATACTATTGAATCAATAAAGCATTCAGTCTTTCATTATCTTACATTAATGTCACACATAAACATGAATCTGAAATACCAAGATAATCAAACGTTCCAAAACTATAAAACAATAATTGAACCTTGCTCCAACTCTCTTTGCAAGACCAAGCATATTTAGCGTGCCAATCACATTTGTCTTTATCGTCTGTCAAAAATTACACATTCCTTAAGATCATAATCATTATTGGAGGCGATAAAAGGGACAGAACATATTGTCGTAGTTGCTAGTTGCAATGAGGATGAGGACGAATACACACCTTTACAGCATTGTATTTGTAGAAAATCGGTGAAGCGGGGCATGCAAGATGGTATATCTGATCGACCTCAACCAGCAATGGTTCTGTGACATCTGCAAAGGTGTATGTGATGCATCTTTATAAGCAGTAAGGATACTTGACAAAATCATACGATTTATGTATATATTTCAGAAGCCATGTCTATATATGAAACAGAATCTATGGATATATATTTGTCTTAGTGGATAACCAAATGGCAAGAAGAACAATACTATAACATGTAATATAGAATTATAAACTTACCATGACGAATAAGCTCGAATCTTGGATGACCAATCCACTTTCTAAGATTGTCTTTCGAGCCAGTGAAATAATTATCAGCAACAATCACCTGCGATAAGAAGACATAGAAGCATATGTAACTAAAAGATCTGTTACAAAGGAGTGACGGATCGAAAGGTTTTTCTTCCACGACCCACGTTTACTAGTGTCACGTGACCCTGGTGTGGCCTATGTGAATCTGCCCCTGCTTGAACGGTATATATAATTGGTTAAAAGACGACATGTATACAACGTACCTCATTCTTTTCATTTTCCATCAGTTTATCCACTAGGTGAGAGCCTATAAATCCAGCACCACCAGTAACCAATATCCTCATATTTGACTGCAAATCATGCAAAAAAATAAAAATAAAAAAAAATGCAGTAAGTCTATGCATACAAATGAACTTTTAACAAACACCCCTAAACCCAAGCCGAAAATTTTAAACTAAAAGTGAAGGGGTGATATATATATTGAGTAACAATTGAGGGATAAAGAAACAAAATGAAGAAGAAGAAGAAGAAGAAGAACTAGTTGAATGAATCCTGCAATACCTGAAGGAATTTGGAGTTACGCAAAGGAGAAGGCGTCGGAGGTGGTTTGGTAGTTTTAAGCTCTCCATTTGAAGCCATTGTCAAAAGCTGAATCTACAACAAAGTTTTAAAGTCGAAAACAAATTAAACATGAGCAAAAACTAAACTGAAACAGGTTTGTAATGAATCTCCTGTGTCCCCAAAATTCCATATTTTATCATAAATAAATCAGATAAACATCCCAAAATATTAAGTTGAAATGAACAGAACAAGAATCGAATACCCGTGTGCTGTGCGAATTCACATATGCAAACAAACAACCATATAAAGAAGAAGATGACTCACCAAACGAATTTGAATTAGAATTAGAATTATTATTATTATTAAATAAATAAATGAACAACACCAAATCAAATGCTTAGACATGACGATACGCATGGAAACCTAATGATGGATTCTCGATAACAAACAACACAACCAACAAATACATATGAAAATTCAATGATAATTTGTTCAGTGAACAAGTAATACGTACGCAAACTTGAAAAGGAAATTGGTAACGGTGAAAGGGCAAATTTGGAGTCTGAAACTGCGTATGTATGATTTGATCTAAAAATGGTTTGTTTGTTATTTCAAAGACATTTGATGGACTTTGAAACTTTTGGTTTTGTTCTCTTCTTTCTTCTTTTCGTATTCCAGGTGGGACCAACTTTCTTTTCTTTTTACCATTCAAAACAACTTTATTTTTTATTTTTATTTTATGGTTAGTTACATTATATGGTAATTAAATTTTGATTCAATATATATATTTCATTTAAATCGTTTAATTTTGTTTTTTTAACACTTATAATTTTTTTTTACAACAATGGGATGATAATAAAACTTTAGTGTTTTTTTATAGGTAGAGAAAAACATGAATGGCTACAAAGAAACTTGATTGTTGTTTCATAAAATTATCTCTACAATATATGAATTACAATAATTGGTAAGATGAAACATAAATCGAAGTTGAAGAACTGAAACAACCAAAAAAAAAAAGATATTTGTCTCAGATTTTGTGTTTTTAACACGAGTTTATGAAAACAAAAGAAGTCTCTATTGATGTATAAGAGCTACAACACTTGTATTTTCAGAAATGGGGGATCAAATTTAAGTTTATTGTGTTTCATATTTAGAATACTACTATATACGAGAGCTCATTTGCTTGTTTCATGAGAAAGTAACCTACATCAAGAGTTTTCCCTCTCTTTCGTCATTTAATCCATCTATGAAATTTATTGTTAAATAATATTTAACAAATTTTAGTTAATGTTAGTTGACTTAAATGTGTAAATAAACCGCTAAATGACCAACTACACATAACAAAAGAAACCGATTATTGTTAATGAACTTTAGTTACAACCTTGAGAAACAGAGTTGAAAAATTACAACACAATTCACTAACATTGATCTGTCATTTGTGTATGCGAATCGCTAGTAGACACATGTTTGAGTTTTCCATGTCAAGCATATCAAATTTGTACCTTGACGCATAGGCGTAGGAGTAATTTTTATATTTTCACAATTGTTTTGTTAATTATAAACTCATCTAGTATTAGGATGGCTTCAACCATGGACGCAGAGTAGGGCGGGAATGGGCGATCAATTCTCCGAACTTTTCGCTTAGTAGTAAACTTTTGGAGACCGTTGGTACTTGATAAACCATAGTTTGAGCTGATTCTGTAACAGTTAGAAAATCAAAAGGGTCAAAAGTGTTACTTTGTGAAACATCTACGTACACGGCGTAATTAATTGCCCAACGTATTTAATAAATACGCTGGGTGATCAGTCTGTATAAATATGTCCAAGTTTCTTGGACAGATTTTGGTGATTTTCTTGTGTTGTGATTTTTGCTATTGTGCTTACATCCGAACATCTAGGTGCTGTTACTGATTACATGTTATTGGGATTTCATATACAACACTAGTTGTTTGATCCAAACAAGATTCTTCATCTTCTTTGCTTGGTTTTTCTTAGTATTTGCACATTCAAACAACTAATGTATAGTTGTTTGGGTGAAAACAATCAACCACTGTGATCCGAATATGTTTTGGGACTCACAATTTGGTATCAGAGCCTTTGTGCTCTTGATTGTTTGAGTTTTTGTTAAGATTTGTCAAGTTTTGAAGGTTATACAAAAGTTTTCAAAGTTTCATGGTTTTTCAAATTTTTGGGATTAAAATGGCTTGATCTGGTGCGTTTAATCTTTGGGTTGTTGTTAATCAGTAGTTTGGTGAACATTTTGGTCATTTAGCTGCAAAGAAACATGAATTTTGGGTCGTTTTTGGGTGATTAGAGGGTTTTTGTTCGTACTAAAACCCTTCTGGGCGTAATTATTTTTAAAGCCAGCGTAGATATTCTTGAAGATAGCGTAATTATCTTTGAAGCTGGCGTATTTAACTTGAATCTCGCGTAGTTAACAAATACGCTGGTTCTTAAACCAGCGGATTTATATCATTGTCAGCGAAATTGCACCAGCGAATTTAATCGAAGGCGACTTCGAAATCAGTGATACTAATCCTCAGTGATTTTATCATGGTGTTCATCGAAATTAACTAAACATTTGCTTGTTTTCATATATCCAGTGGATTTAGCATTTTGCAGGACATAATCGCCGATCCCCTCAGCGTAATTGTCTCCAAGTGTAGCATATTTGATCTCTTGTCAGCGTTTTTATCTCCTTGCGAGCGTAATTGTTCTCTGATTCAGCAAATCCCAGCGTAATTGATCATCATTCATCCATCATGTCTCTCAATCAACTCAATCCGATTGCTCAAGCCGAACTAGAAACTGGAACTGCTACAAGGCCACCAAAGTTGAAAGGTTCGGAAGATTTCAGCAGCTAGAAAAACAGGATCAAGTCCTTTTTTGAGTATACCGATTATACTCAATGGATGTCAGTCACTGTGGGCCCGCATGTTCCCAGGATAATACGTGATGACATCCGTACTATCAATGAAGATCCTTCAACATTCACAGATGAAGATAGGACACTCATTCAACGTGACAGGAGGGCTCACACTGCTCTCACTATGGCTCTGTCAAAGGATGATAACAATCTTTTGAAGAATACACCTCGGCAAATGAACTGTGGTTGGCTCTAATCGACCATTATGAAGGCAATGAGGAACTCAGGGAGAACAAACGAGACATGGTGCAGAAAGAATATGATATGTTTGGAAGTATTCGTGGCGAAAGCTTGTCCGACCACATAAGCAGATTTCTGGGGGTGTTGACCAAGATGAAGAAGGTGGGAAACCCAGTTGCAAATTATGCATCGATCAAGAAGCTGCTAAATTCTCTACCAAAAGAATGGAGTCTTCAATGCATGATGATTAAGAGAACTTTCCTCACCAGCACAACTCCATTACTCTCTCAGAATTGATTGACACTTTAAAAGCCTTTAAAATGGACATCGTGAAACGAGAGATGAATCAAACGAGATATTCTCAGAAGACGTCTCAGCAAGCTGCTGACCTCGGTCCCCAAGAATATGGCATTTCTTGCTCCTGTCACCTCATGTGGATTAAATTCCCAAAGTGCTGTAGAATCCTATTCAAATGCTTCGCAAACTCTGTGAAGGCCTCGTCATCTTCCGAGAAGACCACCGTGGCCAGCGACACTCAAGCACTTAAATTTCACAGAACATGTAGCTCTTTTTAACACTTTCTTAAGTAGCTATGAGGCGCTTATGTCAGGAGAGTTGAAGAGAGAATTCCTCACAGCAGAGGACATGTATCAAGTAGACCAGACGACATGGAGGAGATGGATCTGAAGTGGCAGATGGAATGATCACTCTACGGTTGAAGAAATTCCAAGATAAAACAGGAAAGAGGTTGGCTCTTGGAAAAGCTGGATTTGACAAGTCCAAGCTTAGATGTTATAATTGCAAAGACTTGGGCCATTTCAAAAGAGAGTGTCCGTTGCTGAAGAACGAGAATACCGAAATCAACCAGACAAGGAGGCCGATTGCCATTGAAGGAAATAATAATGCTGCTGAAAATAATCATAAGGCTTTAGTGGTGGAAGATTATGATTGGTCGGAGGAGATAGCTGAGGCAAATGGAGAAGTAAACAAGGCCCTCATGGCAAACATTACCACTGTCGCTGCCACGTCTGCTTCAAATGGGGTGGAAAAACAAACCTCCAAGATTCAAAAGATGACACTGGTTTGAAAGCATCATCTCTCCTGCCTCAGAGAAGAGACAACAGAAAGCTGAAATGAATGAGTCGAAGCCTGCTATTCAAGAAGTCATCAGTACCAGCAAGAATGAAGCGGTTGGAACATCCTCTACCGCCATGAAATCAGAAGCCGAGGATAAGGATTTGGTAAACAACATTCCATATGAATTCAAAGCAAAGCTGTGCTCAAAACCATGTTTGAACGTCGTGGCACACTACAAATCACTCAACCGTGATATAATTAAGGAAAAAGAAAAAGTTTTGAAAATAAATCAAGAACTAAAAGAAAATGAGGCTGCATATCAGCGAAAGTTGAATTCAACCATAGCTGAAATGCATACTCTAAAGGAATTTGTTTTCAGAAAAGACTTTATCACAAATGATTTGACAGAAAAGCTAGAAAAATCCCAAAACGAAAATAACAAATTGCAAATCACTATTGATAAATGGAAAATTAGTCAAAAAGCACTGGTTGATATTGGTAACTGCCAACGACCGACATTCATAAAGGATGGAATTGGATATAAAGATAAATTCGGAAATGAAAGAAAATTATTTCCTCCTCCGCACAACAAAAATTATGTTCCTATGCCATCTCCTCGTCCTAAAAACGACATAATCAATAAAAATGATCTTTTGGATCAAAGTATCTTTTATAAATCCGAAAACAAAACTAACTTTTCTGAAAGTAATGCAGATCTGTGCGAGAGTAAGGAAGATGTGTGCGACGGGGAAGATGATTGTGGAGGGATGAAAATAGGAATAGGCTATTCAGGCGACAGTTATTCAACTGTTAACTGGTTCGCCTGGAATTGTGATAAGACGAAGAAAATTTCTATTCGAGATAACTGTAATAGCTTATCTAGGATGGATGATTGTAATGGCTGTATGCCTAAATTGACAATTCGGAATGACTGTAATGGCAATGTGCCTACACTTAAGGCTCACAACCAAGGGATTGCTAAGGTTGAGGGTCATGACCTAAACTTTGTTCTTAATGATGAAAATCTTATGCTTGAATCTACTGTATTTGTGCCAGAGTTAAAGAAAAACAATTTTGGAAAATTCCTTACAGAGGAAATTCTAGAATTTGTTCCATCAGTTGCAGGTACATCAGAGACTGATAAAGATTTCCCTGAATATTCAAGCACAACAACTTCAGAAAGTGATGAAGAAAGGTCAGATGAAAGTCAAGAATCAAGCTCCTCATCAGACAGTGAGCACAGTGAAGTCGACATTGAAAATAAACATCATCCTGACAAGAAACTGAAGAAAGCTAAAGATTCAAGCCACATTACATCATCAAACTCCTCAAGATGCTCCAGACTCTCATCACATACATCATCTTCACACTCAGCACCCAGGAAGAAAAGATCGAGTAAAAAACAATGTTTTCACTGTAGTCATTTAGGACATACGGCGAAACATTGCAAAAGCAAGAAATTTTAAACCTAATCAAGATCTCGTTAACAGTTTTACTGATCAATTTGACAATTTAAAGATATCAGTAAAATGCATAGTTGATTCAACCTGTTTTTGGAAAAGAAAAGACAACACTCTTGCTCAAAATCATGATAGAACTAATGTAAAGCAAGTCTGGGTTCCAAAAGCTAGCTAATTTGTACATATTTTTGTTGTTATTGTTGTTGTTGTTGTATAACAGATAAAATTCAGAAATGGCTTCGGATGCTCATGGAATATATCTGGCATGTTGACAGCGGTTGCTCCAGGCACATGACCGGGCTAAAGGATCTGCTTACCAACTTTCGAGTTATTGATGGTGACTTTGTATCCTTTGCTGGAGACGAAAAGGGAGGAAAAATCGTCGGAATGGGTGACGTCGTGTCAGAAGCACTCACTTTGGAGAATGTGAACTATGTTCCAGAATTGTGTTACAATCTTATGAGTGTTTCACAAGTCTGTGACAAAGGAATCGCGGTGCTGTTCAATGATACGGAGTGCTTATTCCTCAAACCCGGTTACTCCGTCCCTAAAGAAATGATCATGCTTAGAGCTCCCAGTCAAAATAACACCTACGTGCTAAATATGAAGAATGCCAAATCAAATGAGCAAATGACATGTCTTATGTCAAAAGCATCTAAATCGGAATCACTGCTGTGGCACAGGCGTTTGGGACATGTGAATTTTAAGAACATAAATAAACTTTCTAAATTAAATCTAGTAAGAGGTTTACCTATGAAAGATTTTCCTTTTTCAGAAAAGTGCATCGCATGTGCCCAAGGAAAGCAACATAAAAAGCCTCATAAGTCAAATGCAGTGAATACGATTTCTGCCCCTCTGCAATTACTTCACATGGATCTTTTCGGCCCAATTAGCGTTAAAAGTTTAGCTAAAAGATCTTTTGTTTGGTGATTATAGATGATTTCTCACGTTTTCATGGCTATTCTTTCTTGAAGCCAAAAGTGAAACGGCATCCATTCTGAAGAGCTTCATTCCCTTGATTGAAAACGTGATCAAGCTGAAAGTCAACTCCATCAGCGACAACGGAACTGAATTTAAAAATCATACATTTGTCTCCTTCTGTGAAGATAAGGGAATTCGCCTCCAATACAGCGCTGCCAGGACTCCTCAGCAAAACGGGGTATCAGAACGCAAAAACAGAATCTCATCGAAGCTGCAAGAACTATGCTTGTTGACTCTAAGCTTCCCATAATCTTCTAGGCTGAAGCAGTCAACACAGCATGCTGTGTTTTGAATCGTGTTCTTATCGTCAAACCTCACGGAAAGACAGCCTATGAACTACTTTTCAAAAGGAAGCCTCTGATAGATTTCTTCAGACCGTTCGGGTGTTCATGCACACTTCTCAACACTGAAGACAATCTCATCAAGTTTGAAGCAGTTGGTGACATGTGCTACTTCATGGGCTATTCATCTTCTCAAAAGGCATATCGAGTCCACAACAAATGGACCAAGATGGTGATTGAATCGTACTATGTTGATTTTCAAGAAGGAAACTCCACTAACACTGGAAGCGCTCCGAACTGGTTTTATGACGTGGATATTATATTCAACACTTTCAGCATCGATGAACCCATCACTGAATCTGAACCTGCAGAATCCACTCCGTTGGAACCTTTGTTTGATGCCTCAGACATTGGTTTTACTCCTTTTACAACCCGTTTCACCCCTGCCTCTGCCTCTCCTACTCTTCCGGGGTTCGAAGTAAATGGTGACACATCTGCTGAGAATGCATCCGCCCATGATGATTCTTCTTCACAGCAGGTGGATGAACCACCCAAAGAAGACGAATCTCCAATTATCTACGTCGATGAACATTTTTCTAATCTGCCTCATCAAATTGAAAGTCACACGAATACAGGGTACAAGACCAATCGAAACCATCCAATTGAGAATGTCATCGGTTCTGTTGAAGATGGAGTTCGAACACGTGGACAAACACATACCATCAACACAGGATTGTATGCAGCTTTTCTCTCGCAGTCTGTCCCAAGAGATATCGAAGAAGCTATTCAAGATTCAAGTTGGGTACAAGCTATGCAAGAAGAATTAGCCCAATTTCGGAAACTCAAAGTCTGGGAGCTCGTTGACCTACCAGACGGAAAGTATCCAATTGGTACCAAGTGGATGTTTCGCAACAAGATGGACGATTGTGGTGTTGTTATCAAGAATAAGGCTAGATTAGTGGTTCAAGGGTTTCGACAAGAAGAGGGGATTGACTACGAGGAAGTTTTTGCACCGGTTGCACGCTTAGAAGCCATCAGAATCTTCTTAGCCTATGCTTCATTCAAAAACTTTAAGGTGTTTCAAATGAATGTAAAGAGTGCTTTTCTGTATGGGAAAGTGAAAGAAGAAGTCTATGTCTGTCAACCTAGGTTTTGAAGATCCTCACTTCCCCACAAAATACTACAAGCTTGACAAAGCTCTATATGGTCTTCACCAAGCTCCTCGAGCATGGTACGAGACTTTGTCAACATATCTTCTGGAGTGTGGATACTCAAGAGGCAAAATTGACATGACTCTCTTCACTAAAAGGATTGGAGAAGATGTAAAGTTGGTTCAATCTACGTAGACGATATCATTTTTGGGTCGACAGATGAAGCCCTTTGCAGAGAGTTCGAGAAGGTGATGAAAGCGAAGTTCGAGATGAGCATGATGGGAGAACTCACGTTTTTCTTAGGATTAGAGTGAAGCAAAGAAAAGATGGCATCCTCATTCATCAGGCTAAGTATATCAGAGATATTCTTTCAAAGTACAACATGAATGATTGCAAATCCGCCAGCACTCCTTTTGCCGCTCAGACGGAACTCACTTCAGATCTTCAAGGAAAGCCAGTGAACAAATCTTTCTATCGCTCAATGATTGGCTCGTTAATGTATCTGACCGCTAGTAGGCCTGACATAATGTGGGCTGTCTGTCTCTGTGCCCACTTTCAGACAAATCCCAAAGAATCGCATGATGCTGCCGTCAAGAGAATCTTTCGCTATCTCAAAGGAACTCCAAAGCTTGATTTGTGGTATCCTAAAGATAGTAATTTTGATCTAATTGCTTACTCTGACAGTGATCATGCAGGTTGCAAAGTAGACAGAAAATCTGTCTCAGGAGGATGCCAATTCTTAGGAAATCGTCTTATTTCGTGGCAGAGCAAAAAGCAGACAACAGTCTCTACATCTACCGCTCAGGCTGAATACACGCAGTTTACAGTTGCTGTTCACAAGTCCTTTGGATATAGAATCAGTTGTTGGATTATGGGATCAACATCATGAAGACTCCAATATTCATCGACAATAAAGCGTGTCTGGGGATTGTGAAGAATCCTATTCACCACTCCAGAATGAAACACATCAAAATTCGCATTCATGCGATTAGAGATGCGTACGAGAAAGGATACATCCAAGTGGTTCCAGTGGATTCAGTGCAACAAAAAGCTGATATATTTACGAAAGCCTTCGATAAAGCTCGATTCAACCAGTTGGTAACCTGGTTGGAAATGGTGAACTTCCTTGAGTGGAATTGACTTTTGGTAAAAAAAGGTCTTTATAATAAATAAGAATCTCATAAAACGTGTCCAACAAAAAGATTTTCTGCAAGGTTAAAATTTCTTTTCAAGCAATGGATTCTCGAAAATAAAATTTTAAGGGGGGAAGTTTTTCCATAAAATATTGTTGAGACTGATTCCTTCTTTAGCACCTGCACGAGAAATGATAGAAAAACTGCTAACACTTTTGTTCTGATCTAAAAACAGAAAAATATTAAGGCCTCAAGCAACGACGTGTCCGTAAGTTCAGCAATACCTTGAAGTAAACTGCGAAACGGAGACAAACTCTAATGATCACACAAGAATTCTGAATACCCACAATGTTGTGAAACTTGCGGGTAACTGATGTATAAGAATTTATACATCTTTAAAACATCAAATAGATCCCGTTTACGACAGAACTTGTCGTATTTTCATTGATTTACATACTCATTTGAGTTATTTGTGAAAATGCAGGTCCGGGCTTCGGCCCGTTAAAGAAACAAAGGCTTTTGGAGCAAATTGGAGCAAAAACGGAGTTTTCCAGCAAACTGCCAGATATGGCACGACCGTGCCAACCACTGGCACGACCGTGCCAGGCCAACCCTGATCGGCACTCTCATCAGCACGCTCAGATTCTAGGCGAACCAGGAAGATTTGATAACTGGCATGACCGTGCCAAAGCTTGGCACGACCGTGCCAAGCCAATCAGCTTATTCCCGGGATCATTTCAGCCATTTTCGAATACTTTACTGGGAAGCACGACCATGCTAATGGTTGGCACGATCGTGCCAACTCAGAAACGTTGAGCGGGATTTTTCCGAAAATGGCTAGCAAAAGTCAACACTCAAAAAAGGCACCTGACACTTACCAAGCACGACCGTGCCAAATGGCAGCACGGTCGTGCCAAATGCCCAGTAGCTTAAATACGTGAATTCAGCTCATTTGAAAGGGAGTTGGAGCCTTTGGGTGGATTTCTCTCTCAAGAAGCTGATCTTGGAAGCTTGGAGATTGAAGAAGGAGCCTTTAGGAGGTTGTATCACTTGATAATCCAACTCATTTAGCTAATTATCTTGTCTTGAACATTAGTGTTTTCACTTGTTATTCATGCACAATCCATATTACTTTATGTTTATCTTAGTTATCATGAGCCTTGTAGGCTAAACATTTGGTGTTGTCTAAACTAGTTGAAGCTTATGAATATGTGATAATCATGGAAGTTGATGTAGTGATTGTTTTTGTTAATCTTCATAGTAGTGCTTGAATCTTGTTCTTGGAATTCTTATACATGCTTAAAGTCCTTGTTCTTGAATGTTTGGTCATAAGTATTTACATGTTGTGTTGGAAAGCCCATGTAAAGATTATGATTATTGAATCTTAGTAACTTGTTAGCATGATTCATAACATGAAACTAGGAATGGTAATTGTTAACATGACTTGAATGATGATTTGAACATGTGTAGGAATTCTTGCATTTAGATTCGGAAAAATCATAATAATGTTTACTTGGATTCTATAGTTGTGTTTGTGTTAGATTGATGATTTTTGGCCAAGATTGTTATCTAGCATGACCATGCTTGTGGTTTTTTGTCAAGAACATGATGATAGTGCTACTTACTTGAAAGCAAGTTAGGGTGATTGTTATGTTGTTCATGGTAATTTTCCCAAACTTGTAGAGTTAGGAGTTTTGACAAACAAATAACTCTTGTTTAAAGGTTAACATTAACTAAGCAAGTGAGCTTCAAATAATAATTTTTAGGTGATTAGAGTGATTATTTCATTTTAGTTTTCCTAAGGTTTATTAAACTAGGAAACCTTGATTGGAGACTTAGTTGACTTAGAGCTTGCATCACCATTGATCCTCCACTTAGTTGTCACATGTTTGTTTGTGGATACTTAGTTTAGGCAACCCTTTCTTAGATATTGTCATTCTCTAGTTTAGTAGTAGTTTATTATTTTGCATGATAAATTAGGAACAAAACCAACTCATCAATTGGAAAGGTTTAAAAGTAACGAAAATTTAGTACTGAGACACCGAGTCCACGGATTGATATCTGGTTCTTACCAGCGAACTATACTACCACCTGACGGGTACACTTGCCCTATGTGTGTGTAGTTGGTTTTAAGTAAAAACTATTTTAAAACCTAATCTGTGTGAACGAAAATTATAATGATAAAAATATATTTAGTTCATGCACATCAAGTTTTTGGCGCCGTTGCCGGGGACTCGGTCTTCTCGAGAATGGTTGGAGTTACTTGTTAAATCATTGTGAAAAGTGTACAAAATTTTGTCTAGTTGTTTTTATTTGTCTCACATGATTAATTGAAAAAAATAATAATAATTATGTTAAGTAATTAACTAATCCTTTTTATCTTTGTGTATACATAGGGCATTGTGTTCCTTCTTTTTCCTTACAGGTCGTGCATGTCCTCAACCCCGGTTGCTGAAGTTGTTGAGCCTTCATCGGAACCGGAACGCAATTTTCATCAAAGATTGCGGGAGCGGGCCCGCAGGTGGCCGCCACAATTGAGGCAGACGCGTTGGGAGACGACACACTTCACGAGGTTTACGTAGAAATGGCAGACGAAGAGGAAACGAGGGTCTTAAACGACATAGGAAAACCTTCACTTGAGGGTTTACCTGCGAGCATCAATGCACCCACAATAAATAATAATAATTTCGAGATCAAATCTGGCACCATTTCGATGCTGCAGAATGCGGTTCAGTTTTATGGCAAGGATCACGAGGATCCTAGTGTCCATATTGCGGGGTTTCTGGAGATTTGTGCCACATTCCCCATTCGTGATGCATCATTGGATGCAATACGTCTTCGGCTCTTTCCGTTCTCTTTACGTGATGGAGCTAAAGAGTGGCTTCTTTCACTTCCAGCTGGATCTATCACTACGTGGAATCAATTAGCTGAGAAGTTCCTTTAGAAATATTTCCCCAGAGAAAACTGTTCGGTTAAGAACCAAGATTCTTAACTTCCGTCAGGACGATGTTGAGCCCCTCTATGAGGCGTGGGAGCGGTTTAAAGAGCTCATGAGAAAGGTCCCACACCACGGGTTGCCCAAGTGGCAACACTGTCAGATCTTCTACCATGGTTTGGATGGTCCAGGGCAGATGATGGTCGATACATATTCAGGCGGAGACATAGGCACGAAAAATGCCAACGAGGCATTTGAGATCTTAGAGAAATGCGCCTTGAAGAATTGGACACAGCAGCCATCGCGAGGGAAGAGTTCTAGACAGGGAGTTCATCACGTGAATGACTTCACCGCCATCACAGCACGAATGGATGCCTTATCTTCAAAGTTTGATCGAGTGATGGAGATCCACTCTAGTGGTTCCTCGAGTGGGGGAGTATATCATGTAGGCGATTTTCCGACTGGCGAGGCGTCACACGAGCATGTAGATTTTATGGGAAACCAGTACCGTCCCCAGCATAATCCCTACAGCAATACTTACAATCCGGGGTGAAAGAATCACCCAAATTTCAGTTGGAAGTCCGAAGTGTCAACTCAGCATCCACCCGGGTTCGCTCCACACCCCCAGCTCTTGGAGGATACGGTGCACCTCGGCCTCAGCAGATGCCTTCCACTAATGAACCTAGTGTTCAGGAAATGTTTAGTCAACTCTTAGCTGGTCAAAATTCTCAAAGAATCAAAATGAAAAGCGCTTCAAGGAGTATGACGGTCGTTTCACGAGGCACGAGAGTGAGTTGAGAAGCCAAAAGGCTTCCATGCAGACCATAGAGAACCAAGTTGGCCAGATTGCCAAGATGTTGTCTGAGAGACAACAGGGGGGCCTTCCAAGCAATACGGAGCCTAATCCGAATGCTACTGCGAAGGCCATCACGTTGAGAAGCGGCAAGACCGCTGAGCCCATCACTTCGGCTGCTTCACCAAAGCCGATTGATGATGAGGTTGATGAGGAGATTGAGACTGAGTCTCCAGGAGAGGTGCAACTAAGGCGAGACCCAACAAGTACAACACGTCCCAAGGAGCCAGTGAGAGAGTATGTCCCTCCCGTTCCATATCCGGGGAGGTTGAAGAAGCAAAGAATGGAAGAACACTACGGTAAATTCCTTGAGCTTTTCAAGCAACTTCATATAAACCTACCGTTTGTCGAGGCACTTGTTCAAATGCCTAAGTACGCCAAGTTTCTGAAAGATATTCTATCTAACAAAAAGAAACTTGAGGAACTTTCGCATGTGACCTTGAACGAGGAGTGTTTAGCAGTTCTTCAGTACAAGATACCACAGAAAATGAGTGATCCCGGGAGTTTTACTATCCCATGCTTGATTGGTAGTTTGTTGGTCAGCAATGCACTGGCTGATCTTGGAGCCAACACAAACCTCATGCCATATGCGGTTTTTGCTAAGCTGGACTTGGGAGAGCCAAAACCCACTCCTATGAGCATTCAGCTAGCCGATCGTTCAGTGAAGTACCTCGAGGTATAGTTGAGAATATGCTAGTGAAGATCGACAAGTTTATCTTTCCTGTTGATTTTGTGATGCTGGACATGGATGAGGACAAAACTGTTCCTCTCATCTTAGGTAGGCCATTCCTTGCCACTGCTCGAGCGTTGATCGATGTCTGCACCGGCAGACTTACTCTTAGGGTAGACGATGAAGAAGTGACCTTTGATATAGGGAAATCCATGCAGCATCCACAGAGTCATGATGATACACTCTACTTTATTGAGACTATTGACACATATATGAGTGATCATCTTCATAGCACGTTTGAGGAGGAAGTTGTGGACACACAACTTATTGGAGGAGAGACTTTTGGTTCGCCTGCTATGGTCCAGTCTGCTGAAGATATGACCTGTCTGATAGGTCATGTGGCTCCCCCACGTACTAAGGTTTTTGAAGTGGTGGATCGCGTTGCTGAGCCTAAAGCACTCCCTTCGGTTGAGGATCCACCCTCACTTGAGCTTAAGGAACTTCCAGATCACTTGGAGTATGCTTTCTTAGAGGGTGCGACTCAACTACCCGTCATCATCTCTGCTAGGTTGTCAGAAGAAGAGAAGGGTAGATTGCTTGAGGTTTTGAAGCAGCATAAAAAGGCGATAGCTTGGAAGATCATGGATATAAAAGGGATCAATCCATCTTTTTGTACCCACAAGATCTTGATGGAGGAGGACTTCAAACCCGTAGTGCAGCATTAGAGGCGTTTAAATCCGAACATGCAGGATGTTGTGAAGAAAGAGGTCATCAAATTGCTTGATGCAGGTTTGATATATCCGATCTCTGATTCACCTTGGGTTAGCCCTGTGCAGGTAGCCCCGAAGAAAGGAGGCATGACGGTGGTGACGAATGAGAAGAACGAGTTGATTCCCACTCATACTGTCACCGTGTGGAGAGTTTGCATTGATTATCGCAAACTCAATGATGCCACAAGGAAAGGTCATTTTCCTCTTCCTTTCATTGATCAGATGTTAGAGAGGCTTTCAGGGAGGATGTTTTACTGCTTCCTTAATGGTTTCTCGGGTTATTTTCAGATTCCCATCTCTCCTGAGGATCAGGAGAAGACGACATTCACATGTCCCTACGGTACATTTGCCTATCGGCGGATGCCCTTTGGACTGTGTAATGCCCCGGCCACATTTCAGAGATGTATGGTGGCCATTTTTCACGACCTGATCGAGGACTCCATGGAGGTTTTCATGGATGATTTTTCTGTATTTGGGAGTTCTTTCGATCAGTGTCTCGGGAATCTGAAGAGGATGTTGGCTAGGTGTGAAGAAGCCAACTTGGTGTTGAACTGGGAGAAATGCCACTTCATGGTGAAGGAGGGCATTGAGCTTGGGCACAAGATTTCACAGGCGGGGCTCGAGGTTGATCGAGCCAAGGTTGAGACTATTTCTAAGCTTCCGCCTCCCACATCAGTGAAATCTATTAGGAGTTTTCTAGGTCATGCAGGTTTTTACCGGCGATTCATAAAGGACTTTTCAAAAATCGCCCGTCCCATGACTCAGCTCCTCGAGAAGGATACCCAGTTTGTTTTCTCCGATGAATGCCTTAAGGCATTCGAGTTGTTGAAGGAGAAGTTGGTGAATGCCCCGATCATGGTAGCTCCCGACTGGTAACTACCCTTTGAGTTGATGTGTGATGCGGGTGATTTCGCAGTCGAGGCAGTCTTGGGTCAAAGGAGAGATAAGCACTTCCACCCGATTTACTATGCGAGCAAGACTTTGAACGACGCTCAGGAGCACTATACCATGACAGAGAAAGAGCTCCTAGCTGTGGTCTTTGCATTCGATAAGTTTCGGTCTTATCTCGTCCTTTCCAATACCATTGTGTACACGGATCATGCAGCTCTTCGGTATCTTTTTAGCAAACAGGATGCTAAACCGAGGTTGATACGATGGATTCTTTTGCTGCAGGAGTTTGATATTGAAATCCGTGATAAGAGAGGGGCTGAAATCTTGCAGCCGATCATTTGTCTCGACTTGAGCATTCCGAGAGGAAGGAAATTCGCGGGCCTAACATCAATGATAATTTCCCCCACGAGTTTCTTATGAGGATCGAGACGAGTGATGATTCCCCATGGTTTGCTGACTTCGCGAACTACTTAGCTAGTGGCATCCTGATTAAGGGGATGACCCATCAGCAAAAGCGAAAGTTCTTTGCGGATGTTAAGTACTACTTTTGGGATGACCCTTACTTGTTTAGGGTAGGAGCGGATCAGATGATCCGGTGTTGCGTGTATGGTGACGAGGCGAGAGACATTTTGCGCCACTGTCACGAGGGACCTACAGGAGGCCACCACGGAGCGAATAACACTGCGAAGAAAGTATTCGACTCTGGATTCTTTTGGCCAACTATCTTCCGTGATGCCCATGAGTGGGTAAGGTCTTGTGATGCTTTTCAGAGGGCAAGCAACATTTCAGCACGCCATGAGATGCCGCAAAACGGCATCCAAGTATGTGAGATCTTCGATGTATGGGGGCTAGACTTCATGGGTCCCTTTCCAACTTCTTTTGGTAACCGCTATATTCTAGTTGCTGTTGACTACGTGTCCAAGTGGGCTGAAGCACATGCTTTGCCCACAAATGATGCTAGAGTAGTGGTGAAATTTTGGAAGAAGTTGTTTGCTCGATTTGGTGCCCCTAAGGCATTGATTAGTGACCGTGGGACGCATTTCTGCAATGCACAACTTGAGAAAGCATTGTCCCGATATGTTGTGCAGCATCGGTTTTCTACACCATACCACCCACAGACGAGTGGGCAGGTCGAGGTCACTAATCGGGGTATCAAGCGGATTTTGGAGAAGACGGTTAACTCTAGCCGTAAGGATTGGTCCGAGAAATTGGATGATGCACTGTGGGCTTTCCGGACAGCCTACAAGACTCCTATAGGCACCACACCATTTAAATTGGTCTATGGAAAGTCTTGTCATCTTCCTGTGGAGCTCGAGCACAAAGCCTATTGGGCTTTGAAGACAGTTAATCTTGATATGGCTGCTGCGAGCGAGAACAGGTTTGTGCAGATCCACGAGATTGAGGAGCTAAGGAATGAGGCATATGAGAGCTCCAAGCTATACAAGGAACGTACCAAGATGTTGCACGATAGCCGCTTGTAGGACAAGAAAGAATTCCGAGTGGGTGATCGTGTGTTGTTATACAACTCTCGTCTGAGGTTATTTCCTAGTAAGCTCAAGTCTCGATGGTCAGGTCCCTACACTGTACGGTCAGTGTTTCCTTACGGGATAGTGGAGATAGGTCACGAGGATGGCCGGTTGTTTAAGTTCAACGGGCATAGGTTAAAGGCTTATGTTGGAGGGCCCATTGATCAGAGTGAGGAGGTTGTTACCCTCCACCCTAGGAACAAATAAATGCGGGGTGGTGAATCTAGCTAAAGACTCGTAAATAAACTTAGCCCGTTTTTGTATAATTATTGTGTCGGTTTTTTGTTTTTCTTTTTCAGGTTGCGGTTCGTTCTGGTCGCGAGGGATGTTAGTGCTTGTTGCCGGCTCTCAGGTATGTTAGTTCGGCTATTTTCTTGGTAGGAGATGCTTCGTGAGTGCCCCGGGTTCAAGGAGTCCGTTTAATTCTCATTTTTATTTCCACCCTTTAGTTTCTAAATTAATTTTTGTACAAACTATGTTTTTCAAAATTAAAAAAAAAACTGAAAATCGAGCACTGTCAACCGAAAATTCTGGCACTACCAGGCTTGCTAGTGTCAGCCCTTTGTAGAACCAATAATAGCACCCACCAATGATACACTCAACCACTTCTCTTTAACTTCTCCTTCTTACTCTCTTGAACCCATTCAAAGCATTCACGAATCCCTTGCATCTCCTAGCTTCCTCCAAGATTACTAGTTTCTTTCATCCCAACAATCATTCCAGGTACGAGTCCTTCTCCTTCTTTTTTAAGTTCTTTAGTCTTAGGGTTTGTTCTTCATGGTAGTTTATGTTTTGTTTTTAGGGCTTGGTCTAAATCACCCGATTCAAGTCCGTTTTTAGTGTTTTTTGTGTTGTCATTGACCATAAGTGACCGATTTACAAAACCCCTAAGCAAAAAGATGGAAAAATCGGGTTTTTGGGTGCGTTTTGAGCTATTTCGGGAATCTGGGTTATGTCACGCACGACCGTGCCAAGGGTTGGCACCATCGTGCCGTTCATAATTTTGTGACTGTCTTCATAATTTACCCAGAAAATCGGTCAAGCACTATCGTGCCAAGGCCTGGCACGATCGTGCCCTTCATAAGATATTCCAGATCTTCAACACTCGCCCAGAAATCGGTTAGAACCAGGTCAAGCACGATCGTGCCAAACCCAGGCACGACCATTCCACTTGAAGAATAAACACAGAACTTCATAATTTTGCCAGAAACTTCATAAAATCTGCTGTTGTTCATCCACGCACGACCGTGCCAAACCCAGGCACGACCGTGCCAACTGTCCAGAGGTCCGTTTTTGTTTTAATTTTGTTGCTGAATAATTGCTGATTTTGTTCTATTCTTGCAGATGAATCACCCATTTCTTCGTTTCAGCGGCAATGCCAGGGAAGGGCATTGTATTGCGAAGGTTGAAAGACTGTGGGCTCGTAGGCACTTAATCGAGCCTATGAGGACGCTGAAACGGTCGATCTCGACCTACTCGGTCAGACTGAAAGATTTGAGGAGCTCATGACCCCTCCTTGGTCTCGCCTTTTCGCAATGGCGGAGCCCCAATATGTCGAGTTAGTTATCGAGTTTTTTTGCCTCGTTCAGGTTTATCTTCCCTTGCCCTGATGTTTATGAGAAAAGAGTTGGTGTTAGTTACCGTCTGGGATGAAAGTGGCATCATCAATCAATCAGCAGGTTTGGTCATATACTTGGATTATATAAGGAGGATGAGATCGAATCCGAGTTATTTCACGGCAGTATGCAAGAATGGGAGGCTGATACGGATAAAGCAGCATTCTGGGATCAGATCACTGTACCGGGCCAGGCCTGGGATCCACGCCGAGCCAAAGCCACATGGATTCTTGACCCGTTGCACCGCATCATAGAGCGAGCCATCTTCCACGTAATTGGCGGTCGGGGTGATAGCACTGGAAACATCACCACCCGCGACCTTTTCCACCTCTATTGCATCATATCGGGGTCCAACTGCAATGTCGCAGTTAGTGTTGCAGAGTCCATCCAAAGGGGTATCGGGTCGACCCCCACATTGAGGATCTGTGGTGGTGCATTCGCCACCAAGTTAGCTAGGCACTACAGGGTGCGGTTGGATGATCTTACCGTAGCTTGTGATTATGGATGACTTGATGTGGCGCAGCTGACTGCCATGCATATGATTCGCAAGGTTAATGGCATCGCGAAGTTGGTGGATCGATTGGGTAGGATTTGGGACCCACTCCCTGAGGGAGAAAGTGATCCAGAAGAGGGCGATGTTGGTGGAGCCGAGGACGTCCACATGCAGGATGCTCCAGGATTCGGGCCAGGTGAGGCTGCTGGGGGAGCAGACCCTCATCTTCAGATGGGTGAAATAGGCCAGGGTTTTGGAAGCCAAGTTGGGAGCACTTGTTTGGTGGTTTTGGTGGTGGTTACGAGCAGGGTGCGTATGGTCCGCATGAACCGTCCACAGTGGATCTTTGGAGAAGAATGGATGAGCTAGCATTGGAGCAGCAAGCTGTACAACACGACGTGGACTTGATCCGGCTGAGCAGCATCGTCAGGGTAATTTTATGGAAGATATGTACGAGCAAAGTAGGCGTAGCTTCGACTGGTTATTCGGGTCTCAACAACATCTAGCAAGCTCGCTCGGTCATCCGTACACACAGCCGCCGCCGCACTTCACTAGGAGATCCCGGTTTCACCGCCGGGATGATACCGGTCCTTCATGATCTGGCGGCCGACCCTGATCTTACAGCTCCTGTCGTACTTTCATTTGCTATTTCGTGTTTGAGGGGTGTGTCATTTTGCACCGACCGTACACCCCTCCGTTGTGATATTTTATTTCTTTTTATTATGATTAATGGTTTAAATAAACAAGGCAAGGGTATATGGGTTGGGTAATCTTTTGTGTATTTGATCTTGTTTACTAGTGTGTAGTTGCTTGGTTGAGAGGTTGGTTTGTTGGTTGCTTGGCGGTTCGTTGCGGTTGCTCCTTACTTGTCACGTCGCTCCATTCATGCCGTTTCATTTCAGGGGAGTTTTCGTGTTCCCATTTTCCTCCGCTTTCATTATATATGTTTTCATATATTTGTTTTTGTGTACATCGAGGGCGATGTACATTTCAAGTGTGGGGAGGTGGTTTAGCGCTTGAACTTTGTTGTCATGTTAAAAAAATAAATAAATAAATAAAAATAAAAATAAAAATAAAAATAAAATAAAATAAAATAAAATAAATAAAATAAAATAAAATAAAATAAAGCTCTCTTGAATGATTTTTTGTGGCTTAATAATCAACCCAACATAAGTTTTTATAAGAGCACTAATTTTTTGACAAATACAAATGGTGAACGCAAAAAGGGCTCGCTCGCGTGAGGAATATCACAAAAAATTTTTTTTGTATACACTTGAGCATGAGAAATCGAGCGATTGACCTACTTGTTTGCCTTACATATTTACCCAATACGCCCGTTTCCGTGAGTTATTTTTAAGCCTTTGTAGCTTTAGAATTATTTTTGCTCATGTTTTTGCGGGCAAAGATTGAGTGAGCCGGATGACTTTTGTGATTTAGAACTTGTGTTAGGTATACATTTCGAGGCCGCAAGGCGAATATATAGCATGAAAATGATTGAGGCACTAGGAAACCTTTTGTTTTTAACCAATTTTTATATATTCACTCACCCAAATCATTCCCTTAGTTAAACCAATTTGAGTCTTCCCCTTTCATTTCTTTTAAACCACTAAATAATAGCCACTTAGCCAAATTTGCCTTTTATATTTTAACCCATTTTTGTTTGGAAGCCCGGTTTAGTTAGCGATTAACTTATTACTTTTGTATAGTATCTTAGTTTATAGTTGCAACATCTTGGGGTAGAGTTTTTATCTAAGTAGACGTACTTAGTTTCCCTCTCAAGCATGTGCAAAAAAAAAAACTATTATAGTTAAAAAAAAAAGCCTTACCAAGTGGCTTCATTAGAGCAATTTTGGAGTGGAAAAGCTAAATCCGTTGATTAGCTCTCGGTTAGATAATATTAAATTGTATAGTTCTTATTTTCTTTTGTTTCAAGTTAGTCGAACCGCCGGGTTACAAACGTTTTAACCACTTTAAATATCCACTTCCATACCCTTGACCCTAGCCAAGTTACAACCCGAATAAGACCTCATGATTCATGTTATGTTTTTGTCGAGTGATTAAATTTGATCCTTTCACAAGCTTATGATATCACATAGTCATCGTCATGGCATCGAGTGTTTAACACATACTCCATAAATCGTATGTGCACCCATATATTAGCCGAGTGTGTGTGAACATTGTGAGGATGTGAGGTAGACTTGTAGGGATTTCCAAGATGGACCATTGCTCATAAACTTATTTTATATGCCTTTTTGTTTTTTTTTTCCATCATGTCGAGTAGTCCTTGATTGTTATGCCCAAGTAATTTGTTTGTGCGTATAAAACGCTAGTTGAGGTTATTGCCATTTAGAGAGTTTTAGTTTTAGTTTGCTTGAGGACAAGCAAAGTTCAAGTGTGGGGATGTTTGATGTATAAGAATTTATACATCTTTAAAACGTCAAATAGATCCCGTTTACACAAGAACTTGTCGTATTTTCATTGATTTAGATACTCATTTGAGTTATTTGTGAAAATGCAGGTCCGGGCTTCGGCCCGGTAAAGAAACAAAGCCTTTTGGAGCAAATTGGAGCAAAAACGGAGTTTTCCAGCATACTTCCAGATATGGCACGACCGTGCCAACCACTGGCATGACCGTGCCAGGCAACCCTGATCGGCACTCTCATCAGCACGCTCAGATTCTAGGCGAACCAAGAAGATTTGATGACTGGCACGACCGTGCCAAGCCAAACCACTCTGAGATCAGCTTATTCCCGGGATCATTTCAGCCATTTTCGAATACTTTACCGGGAAGCACGACCATGCCAATGGTTGGCACGACCATGCCAACTCAGAAACGTTGAGTGGGATTTTTCCCAAAATGGCTAGCAAACAAGTCAACACTCGAAAAAGGCACCTGATACTTACTAACCCGTATGAATATCCAGTTTTAATTATATTAATACATGTACTCGACTTCATCTTCTTCGTTTACAAAAACACAGAACAGTGAAATCCGACTGTTCTGTTTAATCGATCAACAAAACTTATAATTGATTGAAATGAAATAGAAAAAGAAGATTACGGAATAAGATGTACCAAAACAGAGTGTTTTCTTCAGATTTCCGGCAAGAGTCGTCGGCTCTGATTTGTGATTTCCGGCTGAGTGAACTGTTTAACAGTTTTGATCATTGTGTTGTGCAATTAGAATACTAAGCAAGAGATAGCAAGAGGGTTTAGATGATTATACCGATCGACAGCAAGGCTTCGGTTTTTCAGTGATATTCCGGTGAGTGCGGGGATTTCCGGCAACGTTGTCTGAGACAGACTCTGGTTGAATGATTAAGGTTAATACATGTCGAATAATGGATTACAAAAAAAAAAGTTGAGAATTATACCGATTAGGAGTAAAGTCTCGGTTTTCCGGTGGAATTCCGGCGTATGCGAATATCTCCGGCGACGTGTTTTGGAAGGAATAAAGCTTCGGAAACGAACGTGGTTCTGAGCGAAAGGTTTTCAGGAAGTTCAAGTGGGTATTTATAGTGGAAACAGGCTGAATTGGGTTTGAATTGAGGTCAAGTTCGCGATTAAAGATTTTCGTCGGTTTTTTACTGAAATTGATTGCCGGCAACGGTTATAACCGACGTCGAAATCAATTTGTGCGGTTCAGTCAAAAGGAATATAGCCAAAATCGCGGAGTGATGGTTTTTCCGGTGATGGCTAGTTCTGGGCGCGCTGATTACTGGTTTGACTTTCGGTTTTATTATATATGTTATTTGTTTTAGTGTTTATCACAAGTGAAGTGTGTGGCGGAGTGGTGTGTTGTGTGTTTGTGTTTGTGGGTGACCCGGGTTCGAAACCCGGCGTCTCCATTTTATTTTTTATTCACTATTTATTATTATTTATAAATTATGGTTTTTAAATTCTAAAATATTTATTAATTACGTATTGTTTAAAATTAATCTGAATAATAAATACGCAACGAAAATTATAACTGATTATTGATTAATAAACGAAGCGGGTTTTGAAACCCGTTTTTCGACGAATGTTACAAAAAGGGCTCTCCGATCGCATGTTGAAAGATAGGTGTATGGATTTAAAAGGACAAACATACTGACAGTTTTTCTTGTGTCTTAATTATTTATTGTATCTAATATTCTAATTCAAACGAACGAAGTGTTACCAGTATGATCTTTTGCAGGAAAGTCACAGGATTCAAGTAAGTTAGCATAAATCTTGTGTGAAAAAGGAGGCTTTCGAACCTAAAAACAACTTTCAGGATCCAAAATTGCAACTTTCTATTTTCATTAAGCTTATTTTTAATTTCTTGCAATATTTTTAACCAAAAGGGGCACATTTTTCGAGAAAATTTGAAGTTTTCGAGCGTAATTGATTTCAAATTCTTAGTCTTGAAGAAACCTTGAAAAATATCAAGGCGGCGTAATTATTTGTCCACCGTAATTAATAATTACGCTGGAATGTAAAATAGTATAAATACTTAATTTTTTCACCGTTTGTAAATAATTTCAAAAAGTTATCCAAATCATCATCTTCTTCTTCACTCAACAAACACCCACACTCTCTGTTTTCTTTTCAATCCGAAATCAGTATATCTATATCAGAATCGATATCGGTATGTTTTTGATATTCTAATATACATCGATCATTGTTTGAATGTATTTCAATCATCGATTTCAGTTTTCTGTTCTGTCTAATAGTGTTTTTGATTGGGTCAGTTCTGTTTTAAAAGGGTTTATCAAGAAATTTTTGAATATGGCGTATTTAATATGAAGATAGCGTAATTATGCTGGTCAAGGATTGGCGAATTTAAGTATTGAACGCGAGTTCAAGCAACCGCCGAATTAGACAAATACGCCGTCTAAGCTAAGCGTAGATAGTCATCTACGCTGGCACTTAAATACGCTAAGCTGTAATTAGCGTAATTATATCTGAGTGGCGTATTTGCATGAGACATCTAATAGCGGATTCAAGTAAACCGGCGTATTAGAGTAATACGCCGGTCAAACCAGCGTAATAAAGCTTTTTCGTCGAATATCACTTAATTTCGCTAATTAGATGTTTCCGCATATTTATCCTCAAGCTCAACGTATATATCAGCGATTTTAATTGTTTTGTATATATATGTATATTTTTTTTAATTTACTTTAATATGTGTATATATATATATATATATAATTCTAAACTTACATCGCTGTATGAAAATCTAACTTGACTCGTTTCCACATGGCTCAACAATTGGTATGGGACGGTACGAGAAAGCATAATCAACCAATTACTCTAGTTCCTCCGGAGCCAGATTTTGAAGACGTGATAGATTGGTTGTCACGTAGTAAAATTAGCTATGCAATCCAAGCTAATCCTACTATTTACTCCATTCACATAGAAGAATTTTGGAGAATGGCAAGAGCAAGAACGCTGAACAACGTCAAACATAACACAGCGACTGTTAGAAACAAAGAAATTAGAGTGACCGAGGAACGAATTCGGAAAGTTCTGAGCCTAGGAGATAATGCAAATGATCCTTTGAAGCTAAAGAAGGAGGAAATTCTAGAGGGATTTCGTGTAATGAACTACGTCGGAGATTTTCATCACAAAAACGAAATCAAAAAGTCAGGGCTAACGAAAGACTGGAGATTCATTTTGCACACGTTTTGTATGAGCATCTGTCATTGAAAGGGCGGTTATGATGGCTTGAATCTAGAGTGGTCCGCGGCTATGCTGAATCTGTGTACAAATTAGTCCTTCAACATTTCTGGATTGATTTTTTACTGCATGATTGACAACATCAATAAAGGTGCATGGGCGATGTATCCTAGATTCGTGCAATTGCTCATTGACGACCAGCATCAAAACTTGCCACATGATGGAAACACGTACCAGTTTCAGCTACCAAAAGGAAGGCAGATTACTGAGCTAAAAACGAAAGAGTGGGTGATGTTGCACCACTGGATGTATCGTGAGGAAAGACTTCCAGTTGTTCTTGCTGCTTACAACAAATATTGAGAAAAGACAAGAAAAAGTAGGGAAGGTGGAAGTTATCCAGTTGATGTCTCTGAAGAAGAAGAAGAAATTCCTCTGGTACGTAAGTGGAAAGAAAAGGGAAAGAAAGTAGTAGAAGAGGAACCTTCAAGGAAGAAGAGCAAGACATATACGGTTAACCCAGAGCGAATCATGGCTGACAACATTCGCGCTGGATCGACCAGGGAAGAGATTGAAGGGATGCAAGCCATCCATGCGGTGGCAGAGGCTGAGAAACGGGAGAGGAGAATGAAAAGAAGGGAAATGACCGAATCTGAAACCCCGGAGGTTGTTACATCAGAGCAAGAACAGTTAGATAGATTCGTGGAGGGACTTTTTACTGATCCACTGGAGCCTTCTCCAAGCGAAGCTGCAGCGCCAAAGAAGAGAAAATCAGGAGAAGGATCATCTGCAAGCGTTCCACCCAAACCTCCAGTATCGGCACAACCCCCTCGTCAGTAAATTCCTTCTCGACCCAGACCTTTTCAAGAGCTCTACATGTAACATCCGTCAAAAACGGATTTACCAAACCCGCTCCGTTTATCAACCGAACCGTCAGTCAAAAATTTCGTTGCGAATTAAATGCCCAAAATAATTTTAAACGATACATAATCAATTATTATACGGGAATATATAATTAGTTTTTGAAAAACTGTTAAAAAACGCAAAATAAAAATACATAGGTTCTGCTGGGTTTCGAACCCGGGTCTGTACCGGTTCAACATCAGTCTTAATACACAACACACAAACCACTGCGCCACTTGTTTTGTTTTGTTATATATTGAAATCATTTAATTGATATCATGGCGTTACGAATTCAAAACCGGCGCCCAAAAGTTCAGTCATCGGAATCCCGGTAATCTCGCGAGCTTTTAACAACATTTTCAGTTATAACGTAAATTATTATTAGGACATCGGTTATAACCGACGTTTGAGTCCGCGACACCTTCTATAACCGCTGGATTTTTTATAACTTATGAATCCAGTCGGAAATCAGACCAAGTTCTTCGACGATTTGCCCTATAAAGTCACCCACAACCCACTGCAAACCTTTTCGCTCAAAACCACACCTTTTCTCGGCGTAATTCCACTCGCCGGAATTATTCTGTTCATCGCCGGAAAACCGTTTTCCCCATTTCTGAGCCTTACTAAACCATTTGAACTTATACCGAAGTCACCCACATATTTTGTAAGCTTTCTGGAGACTCGCTGCTGCAAGACACTCGTCGCCGGAAGGAATTTCTGTCGCCGGAGTTCTGCCGGAAAACAGAGGAAAGCGAGTCGGTATACCTCTTCGCCTAGTTTCTTTTTCTTCTTACTTATATCACACCGTAAGGAACTGAAACACACTAAAGATCATGTTTTAAACTTCGAACCAGTCTGTTGTCGATTCTGGTTATAACTCAGCGAAGAAGACGAAGTCATGGAACGTATATGTATAATTAAAATCAGGATATTACTCGGGTTAGACACACAGTCCAGCGGTGGACTGTGTGCACATTAAACATACAAACGTCTCGAGTTCGAATCCGGTTTCACACACGCTGCCTTAATAAAAATGATTTTTTTTTATTAACCGAACCGGAGTCATACTGATATATGTTAAGTATATTAATAACCGGTATAATAATCAAGTTAGACACACAGTCCAGCGGTGGACTGTGTGTATGTTTATATCACAGATCACGAGTTCGAGTCCGGGTTACTGCACCGACTCGGACAATTATCTATTCTTTTTAATTAAAGACAGAAAAGGAAATAACTAATTTGTGTTTAAGTATAATAAAAATCAGTAAAGTTAACAAGTTGCACACACAGTCCAGCGGTGGACTGTGTGTTAGTTTAAGCCACAGGTCCTGGGTTCGAGACCTGTGGAGCGCACCGTCCGAATTGATTTAAATCGTTTTTAAAAATAAAGGATTTCTGTTTAAACATAATTAATATATATATATATAATTAAAATCAGATATATAACGGGTTAGACACGTAGCTCAGTTGGTAGAGCTGCGTGCACGCGTACGGGAGGTCTCGGTTTCGAGCCTCACCCAGCGCACTTATATTCCGCATTCGAACCGGTCAACGGTCAGTCAACGGTCAACGGTCAGAAAAAAATCAATTTTTTTTATTATTTTTATTTAATTATTTTAATTAAAAATCAATTAAAAATACTTAAAAATAACATTTTTAAGGTTAGAAAATAGCCTCAAACTCACAAAAATACACCCAACAATCCTACTAAAATAGATTAATAAAATCCGTTTACTTACCAAACCATAATGCGATTTATCTAGGTTAAATCTCACTCGTGGTTAAAACCACTTCGCGTGCATTCAACATCATCAACCGAACGCACCCACTGTGAGTGAATCTTACAACTCCCCCTTTTAAATTACACGTTTTGGGGTGTGTCATGTGTTATGAAAATAATTAACTTATTTATTTAAACTTGTGCCATACCACATCATGACCTAAACTTAGATTGTTTATATTGTTGTGATTACTTATTTCCTTTTGTCAAATTATATGAAACTCATTCATTAAGCCCATCAGTTCCTCGTGGGAGGCGAGTTGAACAACGCGTGCCACAAATCAAATTCATTATTGTTTATGTGTGTATCATTGAGTTTATATTGTTTGTAGTTGTGTCATTCATATTATCATGTTTATGCAATTCATTCATTAGGCCCCTCAGTTCCTCGTGAGAGACGAGTTGAGCATCGCGTGCCTCTAAATGTTCCATTATTGTTCATGCGTGTTTCATTTAATATCTTATGATTGTTGATTAAGTTTACATCTATTTTTACTCATGTTTGGTTGTGCACATATTTCATAATCAATTTAAATAAATTTGTTCAAATGTTTTCCATAGGATTCACTCGCCAACATTATGTTGATACAAAAACCCTTTTACACATGATACAGGTGAACAGGTTGAAGCAAGGAAAACATAGGATATGCCTTAGAAGAGAACAAAGAAGTTTAGATTGTTAGTTAGAACATGTTGTAACATTTATTGTAAATTTCCATTTAATTTGTATTAAAGAATATGAAACGCATAATAAATATCATGAGCTTTGATGATAACCCAATCATGCCCCGATCACCTTTTCCGCTGCGGGTCGGGGTGTGACACTACAACCGTCTATCTAAGGAAATCGGGTCTTTCTCTGCTAAGGAATTCTGTCTGTTGAAGAACAAAGTCAATGACACCAATGTTCTCAAGAAAAAGTTGAAAGGGCAAAGGTTGAAGAACAAAGAACTGCATGCATACGTTTCTAAGCAAACATAATTCATTAGATTTCAGCAGGAAGGGATGGAGAAGCTTCATGAAATGGTTCAAGAGCTATATGGTGCTGCAAACAAAAAGCCAAAGTACTCAAATGAAGACATCTTTAACTTTGACTTATTTAAGGAAAGAGAGCAGAAAAAGAAAGCAGACAAAGCTGAAAACAAGGAAAAGCGTCTTGAATCAGCGGTTGATGTTGGCCTTGATGACGACAGCGACGAAGAGGAAGTTGATAAAGCAGAAATGCCTGCAAAGTTCTTAGAATGGGGGTTGGAAGAAGATGTGGTGTATGAAACGGATGGGGGAGATGAATTTGAACCACAACATCCAGAGTGGTTCAAAAAGGAAAGAGCAAAAATGCCTGACTTTTATCAGGTTATCACAGTTGAGAAAACTGAGATACTGATAAAATCGTTAGTTGGAAGTACTGCAATCTGACCGGGTGGTTCGTTGTAAAACGAAGAGGTGGAGTGATTCAATATTTTCGAAGCGCTCAAGATATGCAGAGCTTACCCACTTGGGACATACGAGAGCTTAGCAAGCATGAGCTGATTAATCCGACAAACAGCAGCATAGACGGAGATTTAGAAAGATTAATACAAAGAGAATACTTGCGAGGATTTTCAGTTTTCAAGCCTCAGCGCCCCAGAAAACGTGTGTCTAAAACCACCAAGGATCGTTCACCGGTAAGGGAAAGATAACGCGGGTTTAAACCCAGCAAAGGTGGTTACCAGGGTGAAGCTTCCTCCAGAGCAACCTGTGACGCTCACCAATTTCAAGAAGTGGTTCTATGACGGCAAAACAGGTGAGGCAGTCATAAGGTCTAATTCAAATGAAGACATTCGCCTTCTGGACCCTATGGATGTTTTTATGTTCTGTCTTTCCGACCTGAACATCTTGTATGGACATAAGATAAACGTTGGGGCCGGGAATGAATATCTTGAGGAGGGAATGCTCTTTCAGAGGGCAGTCGAGCGTGCTAGAGCTCGAAAGATTGAAATAATGGAAATCTTGCTCAGAATGGAAGCGAAAAAGGAAAAAGAAGCGTCAAGCAAGAAGAAAGCAGCTGAACAAGAATCATCCTCTCCTTCAACCAAAGATCCATCTCCAGATTCAGACGTCCAACTCATTCAACCACCTCCGACTTCATCCACATATGAAGTCACAATGGAGGCCCAGCAAATCATTAGTGAAGCTTTTATTCAACAATCAACTGATGCAGCAACCAAACAGCAAACAGAAGATCCAGTCGCAGACCCTGATGCTCGGAAACAAGACTGAAGAAAATCAAGCACGCAACGGTCTAGGGGGATATTGTTGGAAGTCTTGGAGACCATTGGTACTTGATAAACCATAGTTTGAGCTGATTCTGTAACAGTTAGAAAATCAAAAGGGTCAAAAGTGTTATTTTGTGAAACATCTATGTAGTCGGCGTAATTAATTGCCCAGCGTATTTAATAAATACGCTGGGTGATCAGTCTGTATAAATACTATGTTCAATGAAGATATGTCCAAGTTTCTTGGACAGATTTTGGTGATCTTCTTGTGTTGTGATTTTTGCTATTGTGCTTACATCCGAACATCCAGGTGCTGTTACTGATTACATGTTATTGGGATTTCATATATAACACTAGTTGTTTGATCCAAACAAGATTCTTCATCTTCTTTGCTTGGTTTTTCTTAGTATTTGCACATTCAAACAACTAATCTATAGTTTTTTGGGTGAAAACAATCAACCACTGTGATCCGAATCTGTTTTGGGACTCACAGTAGTGGAGAGTATTTAGTTCTCGTATAGAAATTTTTAGGTATATACGTTTTCGACCCCTCGGTTTTATAGAAATTTTCAGGTTCGATGACTTTCAGCCCTCGATCGAAAATCTCAAACTTCGCCACTGGCTTCAACATGAACGTTAGAACAATAAGACAACCAATTCAATTAGTACAATTTTCACGACATTGTTATTTATTTTAAAGTAATTGATATTGGAGTAGAAGCAAATTTTCAAAAATATTTATGCTAAAACCTATAACCATTCCAAATAACAATCTCAAACACACTTTAGAAGGTAAAATTTGGTGGAATTAGACGAATGCTATCGTCCTAAAAAAAATAAATGATGACACTTTCTATTGTTTTGAAATACTAAATTATGTTTTTTTCTGTTTGATTAAGAGAAGGTATTTTTTTAGAGTAATTTCTAAAAATAAAAAGAGTATAAAGACATAATGGATCACAAAATATAACACAATGCTAAACAAAATATAACGCAATGCCGCAAAATATAACATAATGTCGAGGAAAAAAACACTAGTGAGTCGTAAAAAAGACACAATGACGCAAATGTAGTGAAGACACAGTGCTAAATAAAAAGACACAATAATTTAAACAAAAATTATAAAATCTACAAGCTAAAATTCCAAAAGAAAAAACCTAAAATCTCATATCATAAAGTTTGATGAGACGGTTAGAATGGCACTTAACTCTTTTTTAAGGAACTAGATTTTTTTATTAGTTTATGGAGTGAAAACTTATAATATAATTCTGTTTATTGATTTTAATCGATAAACCATTTTGAAATTATCTTAATTCCTTATCTTTCTTATTAGTTAGTATAACAGAGGTGCGTCCGCGTGATGCGGCGCATAACACAATATACTAAACACAGATATTGATAAAACGTTTAAATAATTAATTAGTGAAGTATCATATAGACTTAAATGTTCAATAAAAAATAAAAAATGAAGTAAATATAAACTTGTATGACACTAAATACAAACACTGGTAAAACACGTAAATAATTAATTGATGAAGTATCATATAGATTTAAATGTTCAATAAAAAATATAAAAAATAAAGTAAATATAAACTTGAATAAAATGCACGGATAGTCCCAGTAGTTTGTCAAAATAACACTTTTAGTCCTCACCTTTTGAAAATTACATCGGTGCTCCCTATGGTTTGATTTGTTGTTACTCGGATAGTCCATGCAGTGGATGTCCGTTAGTTTCTCTGTTAAATCCATATGAAATTACTTATTTACCCCTCTTTAAAAAAGAAAAGATATATTATAAACGTGTGAGGCCCACAAACCCTTTGTCTTCTTAAAACAACTGGCCGCCATCCCCATAGCCACCCACCTTCGCCACCTAAACCTAAAACCACCATTGGAAGCACCACCTCAAAAACATCAACTAAAACATAAAGCTTTAAATTTCAATATCCAACGAACAACAAATTTTATCCTAATCCCTAATTTGGAATAGGATAACCGCGATCAATCAATCCAAATCTTGGAATGCTATATCAACGATCAAAGAAATGAATAAATTTTACTCAATTTGGGTTAGGATAATCACAATCAATCAATCCAAAATTTGGAATATGAGACAAAAAAAAATGAACAAGTTTTACTCAAAACAGAGTATAAAAAAAATCTATACCCATTGCCGCCTGTAACAACACTAAAACGACGGCGCCGGTCAATCTATTTCGCCAATTTCTTTACATACGACATCAAAACAGCCTTCTTTGGTCCATCCTCCACAACAAACGCTGCAATAGCAACAATCGAAGCCAATGGTGGAGCCGGGAGGACAATCGGTGCACCGACAAGAGGTCAAATCATGGCAATTTTTTTCTAATTCTCTATAGTTATGGCTCTGATACCAATCTGTCAACCCCAACCGATGGCGGAATAATCATGGCGGACGTAATTAGATTGCTTGAGACTTCATAGCACTAAATTTGACAAGTATTTAATAAACGAATTTCATTTCATTGCTAACATCAAGTACATTGTTTGTAATAGAATTACAACAAATTGAAACAAAATAAGTACAACAAGTATCGTATGACTAATCTATAAACAAGAATTAAAGTTTGGTGCGTTTCTAGTCCTTCCTACTAGATTCTTTTCAATGCTTCACGAACACAATCCTGCAATATATAGTAAAGTAACATGTCAACACATAAAGTATTGGCGAGCCTACAAGTTTAAGTGTACTAGCATAAGTATAAAAGAGTTTAACGAAATCTACATGGCAATAACATATACTAAGGCATAATATACATATCTAGCATGCAAAACATACTTGTCAACCTAAAGATTCCCGCTAGCGTAATCTTATCGTAGCAACGATAAGACCGTATATGTATAACTTAACATGACCTCAAGAATACGGGCGGTGCATTACTCCTTATACATGTTAAGGGAGGCTCGTACGAAGTTAATGACAAAGCACTGTGCACATAAAGTTTCTAGCATGTATGTATTCCTAAGTAGAACGTGTAAGCATGTAAGTTGGATTCGATTGCATGTATAAAGTGTTTGCGCATAAGTGTTTGAGTTTTTTATAGTGTATATATTGTACCCAAAAGTGATAAAACGAAAAAGGGGTCATGTATACTCACAATTTTGCAAAGCTTCCCGATTATTCGAGTATTGACGAGTTGGTGAGAATAGGAGAATGAAGGTGTTTGGGTGGTTGAAGTTTATGGAATGTTTAGATCTGGAATCAAGTGTAAAAGTATATGTATGCAAAAAGTATATCTTGTCTAGACAATCGTTTGGACACTAAGTTTTAAAGTGGTTTTCATGGGTCCTAACGTGCCAATTAGAATCACAAACGAGGAATAAAGAACAAAGATAATATAACTTATATTCACGACATGTAATCTAAGCTAAGACCATCAAGGGTATTCATAGATTGTCATATAAGTTAATCATGGTGTAACATCCGTCGAAAAACGGGTTTTCAAAACCCGATTCGTTTATTAACCGAACAATCAGTTTTAAATTTTGTTGTTTATTTATGACATATTTTAATTTTAAACAATACAAAATTAATAAACAAATTAGAAGATATAAATTATAATTGTTAAATAGTAAAAGAAAATTAATTAAAAAGGAAAACCGGCTGCCGGGAGTCGAACACGGGTCAGCCGGAAATCCCCACAAACTTAACTGTCACTCAATCAACCACTCCGCCACTTTGATTCTTTGTTAAAATACCAAAACAATTAATTAAAAAGATGAATCTCGGAAGTCAAATCCAGTCAAATCGCGCCCAATTAGCAGTCGTCGGAAATCCGACGACTTTGCCTATAATTAACGTTTTCGTCCAATTTAACCGAAGTATTAACTCTAACGACGGTTATAACCGACGTCTGAACCCGTGACACCCGTCGTAACCGCCGGAGAACGGCTGACTTTGAATCAAGACTGAAATCCGACTCTATACGTCACGATTCTTCCCTATAAATTCACCCACAATCCACTGGAAGCCTTTTCGCTCACAAATCGCACCTCTTCTCGACGAAAATTCACTCGCCGAAAAATATCTGCAAGTCGCCAGAAAACCGAGACTTCCATCTACACGGTAATTACTTCGATTTTTCTGTTTCATTCCTTTATTAGACAAAATTCTAATATCAATCCCTCACCCAGAATCCTTTCCAGACGACGTTGCCGGATTATCTGTTTTCGCCGGAGAAATTCTGAAATTTCAAGAACCTGCTGTTAACCGGTATGATTCTTTTAACTTACTGATAGTCGTTACCCAGTAGTTCCATTCCACATCTAATCCCTCCAAATTTGTTGGCAAATCCTATTAGCCGAAGCTCACCAAAACGGAGCCGACGACCTTGCCGGACATCTGAAGAAAGACGAACAGTTTGGTACAATCAACCCTCAAACCTTTTTCCGTTCATTACTTTACGATGGCTCATAACATTCGTTAAGTTAATTTAACAAATAACAGTCAATTGGTCGATGTCTGTGTTTTGAACGAAGAAGATGAAGTTGTGTATAATATAAGATTAATTAAAATCGGTTTAATGAACGGGTTAGACACACAGTCCAGTGGTGAACTGTGTGCAACAAATACACATGCGACGCGAGTTCGAATCCTGTCCCAGCTTTACTCTCTCGAAATAAAAAAATGTCTTTTTTTAACTGAACCGGGTTAACTCACAAACCATGTTAAGTATAATAAAAACCGAGTTAATAACCAGGTCAGACACACAGTCCAGCGATGGACTGTGTGTACGCTAACTCACAGGTCCCGGGTTCGAGACCTGTGGTCAGCACCGGTTCGATACATTTAAAATCTTTTTAAAAATAAAGGATTTTCGGATTAAACTAAATAGTATATAAGTATAATTAAAAACAGAATTATTTCGGGTTAGACACGTAGCTCAGTTGGTAGAGTTGCGTGCACGCGTACGGGAGGTCACCGGTTCGAACCTCGCTCAGTGCAACAATATAACCGACCGAACCGGTCAACGGTCAACGGTCAACGGTCAAAGTCAAAAAGTCAATCTTTTTTTTATTGTTTTTATTTATTTATTTAATTTAAAAATCAATTAAAAATACCTATAAATAACATTTTTAAAGTTAGAAAGTAGCCTTAAACTCACAAAAATATACCCAAAAATCCTATTAAAATAGTTAATAAAATCCACATACTTACCGTACCTTTTCGTTATTTATTTGGTTAGTTATCTCTCGTCGATCAATCCCCTAAACTCGTGCGCAATCAACATCTTCAAACAAACGCACCCAATGTGAGTGAATCTCTACCAATTCCCCGTTTTAATCACATTTTGGGGTGTATCATGTGTCGTATTTATTTATTATAATTAAACATTTGTGCATCCATCATGTTCATGATCAAATGTGTAATCAATGTGTATCCATTGTTTGTGTGGTTGAAGTTTAGATTAATTTTATCATTTTAGTACATACATTTCATAGGCCGCCGCTCCCCATTACCTATGAGCGTGAGCTGTTCCCCATTACCTATGAGCGTGAACCAGGCGTTGCCAACATAAGATCGGCTCCGTTTGATTGAGCCTTGATCTCACATACATTAGCATAGGCCGTCTGTTCCCCATTACCTATGAGCGTGAACGGGACGTTGCCAACATATACATTGTCATTCTTATTTCATGCTTAAGCAAGGTGGTTTGTGATTGTTATGTTTACATACATCTGTTCATATATGATTATTGCACAATTTTTCTAAATTAAATTTCAATAATAAATCAATAACAAATGTTTTAAACAAGGTTCACTCGCCAACTTTTGTTGACCCAAAATTTCCCATTTTTACACATGATACAGGTGATCAAGTTGAAGCAAGAAACATATAGGGCGGCTTAGAAGAATAAACCAGTTTAGATTATGGATTTGATTTAGTTAATTTTTCCTTTCCTTGTATTGTATGAATTTGACTTGGAACATTGAAATGCAATTTGGATTTAATAAATATGAAACATATTAGTAAACATCATGAGCTTTGGTGATAACCCAATTATGCCCCGACTCTTATTCCGCTGCGGGTCGGGGTGTGACAGATTGGTATCAGAGCCATGACTATAGGGATATAGGATAGGTTCTTAGACCCTTAGAGCCTATACTATAATTGATTAGAAATTTTTAAGATTTTTGTGTGTTACATGCCAAATTCATGATGTTTATATGTTTTATGTTAAATGTTACATTCAATGTTATTCAAGCATGTTCAAAAGTATATATTATCATATAATGCTATCATGAACCATATTCTTATAACATATCATATCAATGAAAGCACACACCACATCATTTTCATGATTGCTTTACAATGATTTTTGTATTTTCAAATCTCATCAAAGTGAGTTCTCATGACGGGCATGTACTAACTGGAAGGGTACAAGTACCGGTAGTCGGAACGTCCTGTCTAGGCTTGGCATTCGTATAAATCCAAAATAAAGGACCAATTTTCCTACCTGGGGACTAACGATGAGAGTACGAAGTACCTATTAGGCCAAAGCATGCTATACCAAACGTCGTGTGAGCTAACCCCACTTTGAGTTGTCATTGTGTCTACACCTGGACACATTCCGACCATACATCTCGTAAACATATTTTGTGGTTTTCATTCGGGTCATGCGAGTGTTAAATCGCCAATACTAATGTGAATCCTACCAAGCCAATAGTCCATGGGGGCCCACATGACTATACAGGTGAAGGTATGGGGGACATTTGAGGCCCAACATGAGCAAACCCAAGACATCCTATGGATGTAGTTGCATTATTGATATTTATGTTAATTTCATTTTTTAAGACACATGACCCCTAAACACTCCATAAACTCACCATCTTCCTATGTATATTCCAGTAGATGTCGGGTAGGCAGCTAACTGGAGGACGAAAGTCAGGAAGGTCAAACGAACGCTTGGCCACTCAAATTGCAAAACAAATGGCCGCAGTACTTCCTGATATTGTAATTCAAGTCCAGCAAGCTCTCACTGCAAATCCTGTCAACCCACCAAATCAAGAGGATCAAAACATCGACAACCCTTCCTCCAAGAAGTGCTCCTACAAGCACTTCAAGTCTTGCGATCCCCCAAAGTTCGAAGGGACCGAAGGTGTCACCGCTCTCTTCCACTGGTTCGAGGAAATGGAAAACACTTTCCTAAATTGCGTTGTCCCGAGGATCGCAAGGTACGTTACGCAACGGGAGATTATTTGGGGTAGCCCTGACCTGGTGGAACACCGAGAAGGGTAAAAGAGGAGTTGAAGACGCTATGGCCTTAACCTGGGAAGAGTTAAGGGAAATGATGACAAAACGCTTCTGCCCAAGAAGCGAACTCAAGAAGTTGGAAGACGAATTCCACTCGCTGAAGCAAAAGGAAGGGGATCATACGCCCTACAACAAAAGATTCCTGGAGCTGAACCAGATGGTTCCTAACTTGTTCACCCCAGTATACCGTTTGGTTGAACACTATATTCGAGGCCTTCCCTCGAAGATTCAAGATTCAGTCCTCAGCACTTCGCCTGCAACCCTCGAAGCTGCTATGGAATTAGCCACTGAACTTACCGAGAACCGCATCAGAAACGGTAAGTTCAAAGAGGAGAAAAAGAAAGCCCCCGTTGAGGGCCAAACTTCCAACCATTCCACCTCCTCCTCAAAATTTTCAAACAAGAGGAAGCGAAATACTAGAAATTTTGCCGTCACTCAAACAAACTTCCCAATCTCTGCTGCGCCCATCACACAAGTTGCTCCTTCACCCGCTCCATACAAAAGGCAATACTCTGGCCCTTACCCAAAGTGTACCCGTTGTCAATACCATCACTCCCCTGAATACCCCTGTCAATATTGCACCGGCTGTGGCCGTGCAGGTCACACCATCCAAGCCTGCCGCTCACTGCAACGAATAAACCACAACCAACCCACACTCAAACCCACCATCAAATAATGGGTCAAACCCAACAACCCCTACTATCACCACCTACACAACATACAACCCAAACCTACTATCAACCCAACTACCCCATGATGCAACCCATGCGGGCTTGCTACAATTGTGGAAACCCAAACCACTTTAGAAACACATGTCCACGCTTGGTGAACATCATACACGCTCAAGCTCAAGCGAATCCGGTGAACCAAGCTAACCAAGCTCCTCCACCTGCTAGAGGAAGAGCATTTAACATCAACGCCAACCAAGCTAGGGACGACAACAATGTGGTTAACGGTACGTTTCTAATCAACGGTAGTTATGCATCTGTGTTATTTGATACTGGCGCGAATAAGAGTTTTGTGTCCTTAGAATTTGAACCCATCCTCAACCAAACTCGTGATAAACTTATGGAATCCATAACGGTAGAAGTTGCGGACGGAAAACCGGTCACGTTAAACTCCATTATCCGAAACTGTACCCTTACTCTAAACGATCACGATTTTCCTGTTGACCTCATTCCTATGAAGTTGGGAAGTTTTGACATTATAATCGGCATGGACTGGCTCAGCCAACATCAGGCTGAAGTAGTATGCCGTGAGAAGTTCATTCGAATTCCTCTTGCAGACGGTCAAACTCTACGAATCTTTGGAGAAACCCCTTCAAAGGACTCAAACTGATGTCCTGTCTTCAAGCCCGAAAATATCTCCGCAAGAATTATGTAGCATTTCTAACTCACGTGGTCAAGAAGGGAGACAAAGAGAAGAAACTCGAAGATATACCCGTAGTGAAAGATTTCCCGCAAGTTTTTCCCGACGACATCGCAGGACTTCCTCCCAAGAGAGAAGTCGAATTTCGCATCGATCTTATACCTGGCGCTACACCCGTCGCGAAATCTCCTTAAGGTTAGCCCCATCCGAGATGCAAGAGCTGGCCAGTCAACTACAAGAACTGACCGACAAAGGATTCATACGTCCTAGCTCATCGCCTTGGGTGCACCTGTTCTGTTTGTAAAGAAGAAAGATGGGACGTTTCGCATGTGTATCAGATTACAGGGAACTCAACAAATTAACGATCAAAAATCGCTATCCTTACCTCGCATCGATGATCTCCTAGACCAACTCCAGGGTGCCACTTGTTTTTCAAAGATCGACCTTCGTTCCGGCTATCACCAACTCAGAGGTACATGAAGAAGACGTCCCAAAGACCGCCTTCCGAACTCGTTATGGTCACTATGAATTCATGGTTATGCCATTTGGTCTAACCAACGCTCCAGCCGTCTTCATGGACCTAATGAACATAGTTTGCAAACCCTATCTTGATCGCTTTGTTATAGTCTTCATCGACGATATTCTCATTTACTCAAAGTCTAAGAGATCATGAACGACACCTTCGACTCATCCTCACACTCTTGAGAACCGAAAAGCTTTACGCTAAATTCTCCAAATGCGAATTTTGGTTAAAAGAAGTACAGTTCCTTGGTCATGTCGTCAATGACAAGGGAATTCATGTCGACCCCGCAAGATCAAAGCAGTACAAGAATGGCAAGCGCCACGTACCCCAACCGAAGTAAGATCTTTCCTTGGTTGGCTGGTTACTATCGTCGTTTCATATCAAATTTCTCTCGTATCGCTGTACCACTCACGGCTTGACACATAAAGGAAAACCCTTCGCATGGGGACCTAAACAAGAAGAAGCCTTCCAAACCCTTAAGCAAAAGCTTTGTGACGCACCTATACTCACACTCCCCGAAGGTTGCGATGACTTTGTAGTTTATTGCGACGCATCAGGACAGGGATTAGGCTGTGTTTTAATGCAAAGGGGAAAAGTGATAGCCTATGCTTCTAGGCAGCTTAAAACTCATGAGAAGAACTACACTACTCACGACCTAGAACTTGGAGCCGTTGTGTTCGCTCTTAAGATATGGAGACATTACCTCTATGGTACCAAGTGTGAAATTTACACTGACCACAAGAGCCTCCAACATATCTTTAACCAAAAGGAGCTGAATATGAGGCAACGAAGATGGGTTGAACTTCTTAATGACTACGACTGTGAAATTCGGTATCATCCTGGCAAAGCAAATGTGGTGGCCGATGCACTCAGTCGAAAGGGTTATGCGAACTCCATTCGTCTTCTATGTTCGCAAATCATGACTAACATCAAAGACCAAATCCGAGAAGCTCAACATGTTTCCATAACAGAATACGACATACGCAATGCGTTATCTTGCGGAGCAGAACTCAAACTCGAAACAAAATCTGACGGCATCCTGTATTACCTAGATCGCATATGGATTCCTGATCACAACAACCTTCGCGATACCCTTATGAAAGAGGCGCACAAAACACGATACTCCGTACACCCAGGAGCCGACAAGATGTATCAGGACCTTCGATACACCTACTGGTGACCTGGCATGAAGAAGGATATTGCTGTTTTTGTTTCCAAGTGCCTTACCTGTTCAAAAGTGAAAGCTGAACACCAACGACCCTCAGGACTTCTGGTCCAACCTGAAATACCTGTATGGAAGTGGGAAAACATAACCATGGACTTCATTACCGGGTTACCTCGCACTCCTAGTGGGTACGACACTATATGGGTAATCATTGATCGTCTTACAAAATCAGCTCACTTCATTCCGATTCGCGAAGACTTCAAAAATGAGAAACTAGCTCGTATCTACATCAGTGAAATCGTAAGCCGTCATGGTGTACCGTTAAGCATTATATCAGATCGTGATGGTCGTTTCACTTCACGAACATGGCAAGATGTACAAGCCGCTTTGGGTACACGATTAGATCTCAGCAACGCTTATCATCCCCAAACTGATGGTCATCTGAACGCACCATTCAAACTCTTGAAGACATGCTTCGGGCATGTGTCATAGACTTCAAAGGGAATTGGGACGCTCACCTACCATTAGTTGAATTTTCGTACAACAACAATTTCATTCAAGTATTGGCATGGCACCTTTCGAAGCGTTATATGGTCGTAAGTGCCGATCACCTATATGTTGGCACGAAATTGGAGAAGCTCAAATCACGGTCCAGAATTAATACAAGAAACAACCGACAAGATTCATCAAATCCGAAACAACCTTTTAGCGGCACAAAGTCGTCAAAAGAGCTATGCTGACAAGCGACGAAAGCCCTTGAGTTTAACGTTGGCGATCCAAGTATTTTAAAAGTATCGCCGTGGAAGGGAGTAGTTCGTTTTGGCCAAAAAGGCAAGCTAGCACCACGTTACGTAGGTCCTTTCAAAATACTCGAAAGGGTAGGACCTGTAGCCTACAAGCTTGACTTACCGGAGGAACTCAACAGAATTCATCCCACATTCCACGTATCGAACTTGAAGAAGTGCCTCGCCGATGAAAATCTCCATATTCCTCTAGAAGACATCCAAGTCGATGAATCTATGCATTTCATTGAAAGACAAGTAGAAATTATGGACTTCGGGGAAAAACGTTTAAGAAGAAGCCGCATCCCAATTGTCAGCGTACGCTGGGAGTCAAAACGAGGACCTGAGTTTACTTGGGAACGTGAAGACTCAATGCGCGAGAAATACCCACATCTTTTTCCTGTAACTACCACTACTTAAATTTCGGGACGAAATTTCTAAAAGTAGGGGATACTGTAACATCCGTCGAAAAACGGGTTTTCAAAACCCGATTCGTTTATTAACCGAACAATCGGTTTTAAATTTTGTTGTTTATTTATGACATATTTTAATTTTAAACAATACAAAATTAATAAACAAATTAGAAGATATAAATTATAATTGTTAAATAGTAAAAGAAAATTAATTAAAAAGGAAAACCGGCTGCCGGGAGTCGAACCCGGGTCAGCCGGAAATCCCCACAAACTTAACTTTCACACAATCAACCACTCCGCCACTTTGATTCTTTGTTAAAATACCAAAACAATTAATTAAAAAGATGAATCTCGGAAGTCAAATCCAGTCAAATCGCGCCCAATTAGCAGTCGTCGGAAATCCCGACGACTTCGCCGATAATTAACGTTTTCGTCCAATTTAACCGAAGAATTAACTCTAACAACGGTTATAACCGACGTCTGAACCCGCGACACCCATCGTAACCGCCGGAGAACGGCTGACTTTGAATCAAGACTGAAATCCGACTCTATACGTCACGATTCTTCCCTATAAATTCACCCACAATCCACTGGAAGCCTTTTCGCTCACAAATCGCACCTCTTCTCGACTAAAATTCACTCGCCGGAAAATATCTGCAAGTCGCCGGAAAACCGAGACTTCCATCTACACGGTAATTACTTCGATTTTTCTGTTTCATTCCTTTATTAGACAAAATTCTAATATCAATCCCTCACCCAGAATCCTTTCCAGACGACGTTGCCGGATTATCTGTTTTCGCCGGAGAAATTCTGAAATTTCAAGAACCTGCTGTTAACCGGTATGATTCTTTTAACTTACTGATAGTCGTTACCCAGTAGTTCCATTCCACATCTAATCCCTCCAAATTTGTTGGCAAATCCTATTAGCCGAAGCTCACCAAAACGGAGCCGACGACCTTGCCGGACATCTGAAGAAAGACGAACAGTTTGGTACAATCAACCCTCAAACCTTTTTCCGTTCATTACTTTACGATGGCTCATAACATTCGTTAAGTTAATTTAACAAATAACAGTCAATTGGTCGATGTCTGTGTTTTGAACGAAGAAGATGAAGTTGTGTATAATATAAGATTAATTAAAATCGGTTTAATGAACGGGTTAGACACACAGTCCAGCGGTGAACTGTGTGCAACAAATACACATGCGACGCGAGTTCGAATCCTGTCCCAGCTTTACTCTCTCGAAATAAAAAAATGTCTTTTTTTAACTGAACCGGGTTAACTCACAAACCATGTTAAGTATAATAAAAACCGAGTTAATAACCAGGTTAGACACACAGTCCAGCTGTGGACTGTGTGTACGCTAACTCACAGGTCCCGGGTTCGAGACCTGTGGTCAGCACCGGTTCGATACATTTAAAATCTTTTTAAAAATAAAGGATTTTCGGATTAAACTAAATAGTATATAAGTATAATTAAAAACAGAATTATTTCGGGTTAGACACGTAGCTCAGTTGGTAGAGCTGTGTGCACGCGTACGGGAGGTCACCGGTTCGAACCTCGCTCAGTGCAACAATATAACCGACCGAACCGGTCAACGGTCAAGGGTCAAAGTCAAAAAGTCAATCTTTTTCTTTATTGTTTTTATTTATTTATTTAATTTAAAAATCAATTAAAAATACCTAGAAATAACATTTTTAAAGTTAGAAAGTAGCCTTAAACTCACAAAAATATACCCAAAAATCCTATTAAAATAGTTAATAAAATTCACATACTTACCATACCTTTTCGTTATTTATTTGGTTAGTTATCTCTCGTCGATCAATCCCCTAAACTCGTGCGCAATCAACATCTTCAAACAAACGCACCCAATGTGAGTGAATCTCTACCAATTCCCCGTTTTAATCACATTTTGGGGTGTATCATGTGTCGTATTTATTTATTATAATTAAACATTTGTGCATCCATCATGTTCATGATCAAATGTGTAATCAATGTGTATCCATTGTTTGTGTGGTTGAAGTTTAGATTAATTTTATCATTTCAGTACATACATTTCATAGGCCGCCGCTCCCCATTACCTATGAGCGTGAGCTGTTCCCCATTACCTATGAGCGTGAACCAGGCGTTGCCAACATAAGATCGGCTCCGTTTGATTGAGCCTTGATCTCACATACATTAGCATAGGCCGTCTGTTCCCCATTACCTATGAGCGTGAACGGGACTTTGCCAACATATACATTGTCATTCTTATTTCATGCTTAAGCAAGGTGGTTTGTGATTGTTACGTTTACATACATCTGTTCATATATGATTATTGCACAATTTTCCTAAATTAAATTTCAATAATAAATCAATAACAAATGTTTTAAACAAGGTTCACTCGCCAACTTTTGTTGACCCAAAATTTCCCATTTTTACACATGATAAAGGTGATCAAGTTGAAGCAAGAAACATATAGGGCGGCTTAGAAGAATAAACCAGTTTAGATTATGGATTTGATTTAGTTAATTTTTCCTTTCCTTGTATTGTATGAATTTGACTTGGAACATTGAAATGTAATTTGGATTTAATAAATATGAAACATATTAGTAAACATCATGAGCTTTGGTGATAACCCAATTATGCCCCGACTCTTATTCCGCTGCGGGTCGGGGTGTGACACATGGAGGTTAGACCTTGATGTATGATTCACCAATGCACAAATCATCACTAGGATGATTCAGATGGTCATGAATGAAAAGGAAATGTACATTTACTTACTATACCAAGTAGCCAAATAAGCTTTAACCCGGGTGAGCCATTCCCGACATGGAAAGAGTTAACTAAGTGTCGGAGGCTAGACGGGATTAAGTTACTTTTAGGTCTAGCAAACTATTTGGGATAGCAAGAGGAAATCATCAAGTGAGGTGGTGGAATGAAGTTAGGATAGCTAAGACTTCCAAGTATTCACACCTATACCAAAACACAAGTCTTGTCACAAGAATCATGACAAGCTCGGATGGCTTCATCACTTGTGGGTTGTATAACCCTATCAAAAATAGAAAGTTTAAAGGTGTTTGCACCTCTTAAATTCATAAAAATCTACTCCCAACCAATCTTATAACCTTATATAGGTTTAAGAACAAGTAGGAGTAAGATTGAAACGAGTAAAACATAGTTTTGAAAAGGTTTAACAAAAGTTCTTCCAAAACAGAAAGTTTGGACCTCAAAATGGTGATGTTTTACCTTGGTTTTCCATGGCAAACCTGTGGAAACACTTCTAGAGGTGTTCCAAGCTTTGTAGAAGAAGAAGAAGAAGAAGTGAAGAAAAATGAAAAGAAAGTGAGTTGCTCACTTTTGTAACCAGCCAGCTGCTTGGCAGCTCGCCACTGGTCTAACTTTTTTAACAGCCGCCATTCATGATGATTATAATATAAAAATTTTGTTGATGCTTTAAAGTTATCAACAGATACAATGCCTCTATCGTAACAAACCCAATCGAAACTCATTAAACAACATCTACATCCATGTCCTATTTATTTTTATTGTCTCTGCTTTCGATACACTAATAACGTATTGATAAGAAAACAATATAATAATGAAAACTTACGTTAAAAAGAAAACAATATAATAATGAAAACTTACGTTAAAAAGAAAACAATACAATAATGAAAGAATCTGCCTTGAACTTGAACTTCCAGAGATTATGAGAGTGTTTTAAAGGTATAGAGGTGTTTGGAAAGTGAAAATGGATGAATGGAGGCTTTTTTTCATAATGGAGGATTAGGGTTTGGTGTTTAAGGAACTTGAATGGTGATTGGGGAAGAGAAGAGGTGGAAGAGAATGGCCAATTTGCTGAAAGGAAACAACTTTCTACGGGTTGAGGCCCTAGATGTTACGCCTAGGCTGAAGAGGGAGGGCGTCGCGTGACGCAACGCCTCCTTTGTTCGTTTGAAGTTTAGTTTTACACTTTGACCCCTAAAATTTGATTTGCTAGACATTATAATATAGAACTTTGTAATTTAACATGTTTTTAAGTATAAAACGTATATTTAAGTATAATTCGAGTGTTATAAATGTATGGAGGCATAATTGTACGTGTAGTAGGTATCAGTTTGTGAGAAGACGTGTGTTTAACGATTGATTGTACGAAAAATGTGTATGTATAAATAGGAGGTTTGTTAAGATCAAAGTTTTGGTTTTCGAGGTTGGATAAGAATACAGATGTAAGTTTCTAAAAATATATTTACGACTACACTTTCCAAATAAGGAAAGTTCAGAAATGCGAAGCGTTACATCTACTTTTTAATGTTTTAATTTAATAACAAGGGCCTTTTAGTCATTTTACATAGAGTTAACGACGAAAACTAACGGACATCCACTCCAAGGACTATCCGAGTAACAATCTGTCAAACCACAGAGAACACTGATGTAATTTTCTAAAGGTGAGGACTAAATGTGTTATTTTGACGAACCATAGGGATTATCCGTGCATTTTACTCTATAAACTCGTATAATATAAAACTATCTTAAGAATTTGGTAAAAGAGAAAATTCATTGTTTAGATAATTAGATTTCTTGAATAATTAATGTAAGAAGATAATTAAGACAGTTAAATTTATAAAAGATAATTTTGTCTTTTAAATTTTTAAAAATTAATATAAAAAGACAATCACATCCTAAAATTTATAAAATAAAGTATGTATGAAATAAAAAAAAATAAATGATTTTGAGAATTTAGTTAAACCAAAAGTTTTTTGTTCAGGTAATTATTTTGTTTTGAATAGTTAATTTTAAAAAAATTAATTAAGATAGTGAATATATAAAAGATAATTGTGACCCTTAAATTTTTAAAAAAATTATATACCCATTAGTTAACAATATTTTTGTGTATGATTGTGTCATACCTTATAGTTAGAAGGTTTTTTCAGAAAAAAACATTTTGACTTTTTACTTTAAACCCAAGTTTTTTATATTTTGTAATTTTAACCCCATAATTTTTTTTAATTTAACACTAAATTTTTCATTATTTGCAATTTAACTTCACAAATTTTTTACTTTAAACTTTGGTTCCTTATGCTTTTCAACTTTCCCAATTTTTCATTCGAAATTTTACGAGTTAACACAGCGTAACGTGCGTGTGTGGTTTAACATTTTTTTGTTTCGTTTTACGTTTTGTTCACAATTTTGCGAGTTAACACGACACAATGTGCCTGTGTGGTTCAATGTTTTTACATTTATTTTTTCCCGTTTGATAAATTCGTCGCAACGTGCAAATCATAGATCGACTTGGTGTTGGTGGTCGTTGGTGTTGGTGCTATTTGGCACAGTTTTATACCTTCGTCGCAACACGATCGGAGCTTAATTCTAGTTAATATATAATAACAATCACATCTACTCAAATATATTATAATATGGTATAGATAAAGTTAGATATTAATCTATGAAAAACTCTAATCTCAAATGAGGGCTTTAACGAGTTTTAAGTATAGTTAATATATGCATAAGATAAATTAAAGCAGTATTATATGAAATATAATAATATTATATCAATGCATATCTTGCCACTCGCTTAGGTTGTATGATGCTTAAACGTTGAAATATAAACTCTTTCAGTATGTAATATGTGATGACTATCGATGAATCGAGTTTCTACATCCATATGTCGTGTTTATATTTGTGTATATTGATTCACATGCTCCTATCTCTACACGTTTTATGAATCGAGAGTGATGTTACTGATGAGTTGTACCAATCCGAGAGGTTCCTAGGGACTGTCACCTAGGGGTTTGCAAGCCAACTCCCTTTTTCACTTGGTCTCTCTTTATTATATCTCGTTTTTGCCTGTCTCTATGCAGATATATGATTGATTGTGTGTGTTTTGAAAATAAGAGGAAGGATAAACAAACAACAAGTTGTGCATACTGCTTTGATAGTTGTACAATAGCAACTCTCTCACAAAGAGAAATTGCTAAATAATGGATAGTTAATTCTCTAATATATTTTATTTTTTATATTTCATTTATCTGTGTCATTTCATTTCATTTCATCTCAACATACCTAACTTTTGATATAAAAATTGATTATGTCAACTTAATAGGATATGTAAAGAACCAGTCTAGTTAATATACTTGAATTAAATCGAACTACTTATGAACTATTCAAAATCCATTTATTAGAAGTTGAATTAAATTGAGCTTGAGTATGAACTCATTTAATAAAAACTCTTTTAAATCCTAGCTTAACTAGGACTGTGAGTCGGTTAATTATATACAATACGTAATTGCATTGATAAATATTACAATATATATAATATTTATCATGAAAAAAGTAAATTATATCTCTATAGTCAGGTATATAACTAAAAAATTAAAAAATAGATAATTAATAAAACAAACAATTATACTATATAATAAACGAATGAAAATAAGAACGTTTTATATAGCTTGATTACGTAAGAAAAAAATTTATTCTCATTCCTTTTATAATAAAGTAAATCTCTTAAAATAATATTGGTGTACAGCACTTTGCTATTCCAGCTTTGGATATATATTTATACACGTGCACTTTAAAGCATCATGTGGCTGTAGTTTAGTGGTAAGAATTCCACGTTGTGGCCGTGGAGACCTGGGCTCGAATCCCAGCAGCCACACCATATTTTTATTTTGTTCCAATTCGTTTCCTATTTTTTCAACGGATTTAAATTTTATTTTATGTTATTTTTAAAATTAAATAAACTCTCGATTTAAAAAAAAAACAAATATTATTTTTTTTTCTTAAAAAAATCCTTAACTATCAAATGATCATGCCTAGACATTGTCTAGACACTGACAACCGTTCTCTTTTATTTAAACCTCCCACGAAGCTTGAAAATTGAACTTACATCATCCAAGTACGTTTGAATCTTGAAAACCAGATAGTACACCTTAATGGTTTAATGCATCCACCGAACACCCACCCTCCCTTTAACATCGCATGCATCTTTAGTCTGCTAAGACCACAAGACTAACAAGCGTTACGAGACCCTATATAATACGTGTCGTGAAATCTGTGTACCAAAGTGTATCTTGAAGGTTTGGTACGAAGCTCTAATGAAATCTCACACCTTCCCTAAGATTTGTGTTCAATACAAAACCATAAGCTTAATCTGCACAACACATGATAACATATGTGGAAGCCTAATAAAAGCATATGATCTAAGCCCACAATGGAGATGTAATTCATACGTGTGTTTGTCGCATGCGTTCTTCGGCAAGTCGGTTTACCTACACAAGTGTACAAAGGGGGAACCAGAGGAGGGTCAAGAGGGTCCTTGAATATTTGTTTAATTTTTAAATATAAAATCTGAATTTATTCTAGAAAAAAAAGTTTTAGACCCTTTATTATATCCTTATGATGACTCTCCTACAAAGAAGTTAGACGGTTATTGTTTCGCCACTAAATACATAGATTATATTACTTACACATTTATAGCTTATATACATAAACAAGCAATAAAATAATTTATTCATATATCTTTTATTTCAGGAGAGAGGAGTAATAACCATCATATTTATATCCTCCTAATTTTAACTATCTATTCGCAATATATAGTGTTATGAATTGATCCCTTATGTAGAACTTCACTTTTGTGTTTTTTTTGTTAAAAATATTTATTTCTAAGACAATAAGGTTGTGGGGGTGTATGGATGGTAGTTTGGGTCATGGATTACCACATGGGACATGATTCGCGTGATACATCACCCCTCTCCCCCCCGCTCTTAATCTCTGCCTGGTGAGCATGAATATTTCTATGCCGACCACGAGCCTCCTTGAATTAATTAGAAGAATTTGATTGGTGACGGAGAATGGTGGGGGTCATGGACCACACCATATAGAGTGATGAATGAGGATTGTGGAATGTGGCACTGACGTGGAGAATAGTGATGGTGATTAGTAATATCACTATACCACATAGTCTAAATAATAAATATTATGGGATGAGAACCTGTATAAATGAAGTTCATGTATTAAGCGTACAACTAACTAGATTAATTATTATTACTCTATAATTTTAAACTATGATAATTACACTACGATAAATGAAGTAGAGTAATAATAATTACTTTAGTTAAAAAATGTAGAGTAACAATACTAACAGTTACCTAAATGTTAAGATAATAACTCTAGTTATTTGTATAGTTATACTTAAATCTGTTTTTATTTATTCAACACTAAATATTAAAATATGAGTAACACTTCAAAATTGAAAATAACTAATTGCGTATATGAACAACCAAGCAAATTGATGAAATAAGTTTAGTTGAGAAATAGTTTGCAACCAAAATCGTTTTCCTAAATTAAATGTGTCAATTCAAAATCTTAATTTTGAGTTTGCTGAAATAAGTTCAGTTGAGAAATAGTTTGTAACCAAAATCATTTTCTTAAATTAAACGTGTCAATTCAAAATCTTAAATTTGAGTTTGCTGAAATAAGTTCAGTTGAGAAATAGTTTCTAACCAAAATCGTTTTCTTAAACTAAATGTGTCAATTCAAAATCTTAAATTTGAGTTTGCTGAAATAAGCTCAGTTGAGAAATAGTTTATAACCAAAATCGTTTTCTTAAATTAAATGCGTCAATTCAAAACCTTAAATTTGAGTTTCCATGATGCATACAACATCAACAAATCGAGCATTATTTTCCCACTTTGTTGGTGTCACATACATACTAAAACTATAAAAAAAAACTAAAACTAAAGGGGTCATCACAGTTCAGTTAAAACCATAAATTTGTTTGAACTGATGATTGGTTTGTTTCATGGTCGTTTTTTTACTATTGGTCGATGGGTTTCAAAATTTCATAATGTAGCAAACATTTTGTTTATGGTTCATATTAATAACCAGCCATATAAAACGTGACCAAACCAAATATATAAAGTTATCGGATATAGAGTAAAGTCATCCTACAAAGTCTCCTAAATCTAGAAAGAGTACAAAAACATAATAGATCGCAAAATCTAACACAAAGGATTACAAAATATAACACAACGCCGAGAAATATAACACAAAATCAAGAAAAAAAGACGCTGAGTCGCAAAAAAAAAAAACAATAACGCAAATAAAGAAAAAACACAATGTTAAATAAAAAGACAAAATGATCTAAACAAAAATTTTAAACTCTAAAAGCTAAAACCTAAAATCTTATATCGTAGAGTTCGACGAGACGGTCCCAGCCGTTTGAATAAGTTCAATCAAAGTCATTACGCTTCCTACGGGCTATGACTTCCTATTTTTAAGACTCATTGAATACAGTTAGTAGTTAGTATCTTAGTATCACCAAGTTAGTATTAAAATCTCTTAATACTCATTCAATACAGTTAGTAGTTACTATCTTACTATCACCAAATTAGTATTAAAATCTCTCCCTTGCCTGGGTTTTTGAATTTTTTTCACAGATCATAAATAAATAACTATATTCACAAATCATTATGTAAATAACTATATTCACAATCTAAAAAAAATAAACCTATAAATTCATTACTTTCTAAAAAAATCCCAATCTTTTGTAATAAAATATAAATTAATTACTTTCTAAAAAACTCCCCCTTCAAACCAAAATTGATTTGATCAACAAAAAAGTGCGAATAAATATTTTAGTTTTTTATTTAAAAAAGTAAGACCAAGCTTATAAAATATAAAATAAAACAAATTATTATAACTTGTTATAAAATATTATTATTACTAATCTGCATTATTGACAATTTATTTATTAATTATAAACATTGTTGAATGAGTTTCCCAGTGGGTGTCACAACATTGAAAGAGCATTCACAACGAAGAACTTAAAAATTTACGAGGAAATTTAGTTATATTATGAGTAAATTGCACAACGTCCTTTATGTTTTCTCAAACTTGCAGGTTCCAGTCTTAACGTTTAAAAGTTGCCAAAAACAACCTTTAAGTATAATTTTGTTGCCGGTTCAGTCCTTTATTACTAACCAAGTTAATTATCTCAGTTTATTTCCCTCACATGCCTAACATGTGAGGGTATATTCGTCATTTTGTTTCCTCTTCTTATTCCTGATGACCCATCTCGTTGTAACAACAAAAACATCAATTCTTTCACACCCCTTTCTTTCCCTTTATTAAAACCCAAGTTTCTCATTCATATTCTTATATACATATAAAAAACATCACCATTAATTCCTAACCCATTAAAAAATTAGCAGCAACCCATCTTCCCTAACACACCCACACAAAAAGTCAACTTCAAAGAGTTCAAGATTTGTCTCTTCTAGAAATGTGAAGCATTTTATTACACATTCGGTGAAGAATCTCACAGATCTTGGGTAATAATGTGTTCAAATAATAAAAATTGCGTCTTTTTTTAGCTTAGATCCAAAGCTCATTTCTTCAATATAACATAAAATCAGATCCAAAAATTGTTATCAGATCCATACACGAGCACCGCTGTAGGCTTTGCGATTAGGTGTCCCGTAATCGTCGCCGTGGGTTCTGCGATTGGGGTGGTGGCAGTTGAAGATGATGGTGGCGGAGTTATTTGGGGATTTTGGGGGTTTTGTCGAAGGTGGAGGTGGTGCAGAGGAGGTGGTGTCGGAGGTGGAGGTGGTGGCAGAGGAGGTGGTGTCGGTGGAGGAGGTGGTGGCAGAGGAGGTGGTGTCGGTGGAGGAGGTGATGTGTTGGGGATTTTGGGGGTTTTGTCGAAGGTGAAGGTGGTGGCAGAGGAGGTGGTGGCAGAGGAGGTGGTGTCGGAGGTGGAGGTGGTGTTGGTGTAGGAGGTGGTGGCAGAGGAGGTGGTGTCGGTGGTGGAGGAGGACAGAGAAGATGGAGAGGAGAGCGATGATCTTGAAGGTCAGTCTCTGTAATTTTTTGTGGAGATCTTGGAGTCGCCATTAATGGAGGTCTGGATGGGTTTGATCTGAATGAAGAAGAAAAAAGGGGAGTGGTGGATGGTGTGATGGTTACCTGGATTTTATAACCTCACTAGCAGAAAAGGCGGTTTTACCCTCACATGCTATGCATGTGAGGCCATTTAACAAGGATTAATAACTAGGTTAGTAACAAAGGATGAAACCCGTAACAAAATTATACTTAAAGGTTGTTTTTGGCAACTTTTAAACATTAAGGCTGGAACCTGCAAGTTTGAGGAAACATAAAGGACGTTTTGTGCAATTTACTCTTATATTATAGGAGTGATTGTTAGTGTTTTTAAGTGGTTGCGAGTGGAGGAGAGAGAAAATACATGACAATGTTATGTTCATCTGTAAATATCTAAGAAAAAAAATCAAGGGAGAGAAAACCTTATAAATTTTTTAATATTTTTAGAAATGGTTGTGAGTAGAGGAGAGAAAAAATGTAATGATAAAGATATAAAAAATATTATTTAATTAAAAATGAAAGAGAATAAGTAGTTTTTAGTGTAAATATATGGATACGGATAAAGAATTTATTCTAAATGCTAAATTTGGATGGTTACTATCAAAACCAAACCTATATAACTAATAATTTACTTTTCAGATTGCATTAGGTTACAAACAATTCAGTTTCTTTGGTTATACAAGACAAAGGGGTCGGTTAATCAACTGAAGCCCACTCCAGTTAACAAAAAAACAAACAAACAAAGTTGTTAATCTATAAATAAGAAAGAAGAGACAAGTAATATTATATTACTTATAACACATCTACAAGTACACTTACTTCCATATGTTGGGGTCTGCTTAGCTTGGGTTCTTATTTAAACATTGATCATTATTGCATGATGTTAAGTAGCTAAGGAAATATGCATTATTAACTCATACCTCCTAAACTGGGACGACTTTCAGGGTCAACTATTCCAGCAATAAGGGCTATCAACACCCATACCATGAGAATCCCAACAACTGCAGATCTTAATACCCGCTCACACCCTTCATTCGCGTAACCGGACTCATGATCCGGACCGAATCTTTCATATCCCGTGCCATCTAACTGTCGGTTGTTGGTCATTTCGTCGAATTGAGGAAGCGGCCTGTGGGAATTGCTAAGCGTTGAACATCTTGAGCACGCACATTCTCCGCCAAGATATGACGGGAATGTTTGGAGGTACTCCGAGAGGGTAGTTTTGTATGCTCCCCCTACTATTTTAAGCTTTTGTCGGGTTGCAGGCCTGAGAACCTAATATAGGACTTGGTAAGTAAGTAAATCATAACATTAGGCCTGTAAATGAACCGAATGAGCACGAACAGAGGCATGTTCGTTTCGTTCATTTGACTTTAACCGAACACGAACATATAATCGAAGACATTTCTTTTTGTTCATGTTCGTTCATTAAGAAAATGCGCATGTTCGTGTTCGTTTATGTTCGTTCATTTAAAACTTAAAAGGACAGTTCATCAAATGTAAACGAACATAAACAAACAAACAAACTTAAACGAACATAATTTAACAATTTAACAAACAATAAACAACACAAATGAACATAATTGAACAAACATAAATGAACACAAATAAGCATAATTTACTAAACATACATGAACATAAAGTAACTTTTTATATAAATTAGTGATTAATTACGACAAATTCAATTGAAAATCTCATTTTTATTACTTGAAAGTCCAATTACCAATTAGTTATATTTATATAAGTAGTTAGGAAGTTCCTTTTATGTTAAGTACTGATATAAATATCAATATAACTACTTACGTATTTAAATTGAAACGAACATAAACAGATAAAAATAAACAAACATAAATGAACGAACATAAATGGACGAACAAAACGTGTGTTCATGTTCGTTCATTTATTAAATAAACGAACTTCCCGCCGAACAAGTTCACAAATAGTTCATGAACGTTTGGTTCATTTACATGCCTACATAAAATATTGACGTTGGGTGATAAAAACCTATAAATATGTATGGAGCTTACTTGAATGAAGGTTTGTGCAATCACTCTACCAACCGGAGGAAGCCGGATAACAAATAAACAGCCGAGACGATTGGGATAGTTTTCTTGCAGAGTAACCGAACACGATCTAAGTAGTTGCATCGGGAATCTTAGGGACAATCCTTCACAATCCACCATTACTGTGATCTGAGGATTTTCCGCATCAACTAAATGTAATATTCCGTGTTCCACTTGAGATACTGTGACCACATATATTATTACTGTTTTTATCTAAATTAAGACAAAAACATACATCGTTTAATTAAATGTGAACATACCAATTGCTTGTGCAAAACGAGGTCTTTCACTAGGTGGCAAGCTGATGCAAGCAACGAGACGAATGATAAGACAGGGGCGGTTTTTAACGTCAGATCCATGCCAAAACACCATATTTGAATACATATCGAGTTCTTCTTCTGGAAGAATTCTGTACGTCTCTCGCCAACGTATTGACTTTTTGACTAGTGTAAGCAAACAAGAAAAATCACCATTTGCGGCAGTATGAAACCTACAAAGCTCATCCTCATTTATTCTGCATAAACATCAGACTTCATCTATACAGTTTTTTCTCATCATCACTATATCAATAATACTCTTAGCGTGTAATAAAAATCGTAATTATTACTAAATCACCTTTCTGGCAAATGAACACCTTGGTTGTCCAACTCTCTGTAAAGATCAAGCAGCCAATCTGAAGACGTTTGATGTGACCGAGCTTCACCATCGTCCCTGTAAACGATATGTCAAAACAAACATGAACAGATGATGCATTATTTGACTGTTTAAATAAAATGTAAACAAAAAATGATCATACTTCTCCACAAACCTCACATCGATAGAGGCCTGTGTAGGAGGCAACTCGGGTCGTGATTCTGGAACCGCATCACGATCACTTCTATCTGAATTCTCTGTATCATCTGAATCAAAAGTGTTTTGTCCCGACTGATTAGAGAAAGTTGTTGCAATAGATAACACTAGTAATGGCCTTGATAACATCTAGAAGCAAGAGATTAGTGAAGTTAGAAATATCTCGATTACTTGAAGAGCAACTAGACAATTGAAAATGATATACAGGTGACCTTTCAGTTATCAACTGAGGAGGCACGGTCTGTTAATGAAATCTATATGTAAGGTTAATCATTATTTTTCACTAGACGTGTACCCGTGCGATGCAGTGGGAAACACAAACACTATCAGGTTGTGCATGGTTTGGTCGGTGTGGTTATTATCCTCGACCAAAGTCATCAATTAGTCTTTTTTATTAACCAATAGGTTATCGGTTAACCAGTTCTGTTTATTCGGTTAGATTGATGGTTCTTGGTTCAGTTCATTTAGCTTTAAACTTGGGCAAAAACTTTTGCTTAGAAGCACATGAAATTGAGGGATAAATACATGAATAGATGTATAAATACATGAACTGGAGGTATAAAAGCCAGAAATACATGAAAATATGAATGGTTTGGTTCGGTTAATTTTGGTTAAACGAGGGCACAAAAAAATCAATAACCAGTTTTTGATTAATTTGGTTAATCGATTTTTCGTTAATTCAGTTTTTGGTTAATTTCGGTTAGGTTTCGTATGTTTTCGGTACAATTATCGTTCACCCTAGACACTGTTAATCACGTAACATATAAATTTTTTTAATTAAGAGAACTATAACAATACTATACTCAAATTATAGAAGATAAAATGCTTGTTTTTATTGTGTAATTAAAAAAAATAGTAACGTATGAAAAAAGTTATGGTCATCTAAAAATCGTGGGGGTGGTTGTTTTTTTATAAAGGGGAAAAGTGTAACTATTAACTAATTATCCATAATTTGGATAAAGATGAGCGAATTAAAGTGTAACTAAAATAAGGGGATTAAAGTGTAATTAGAGTTTGAAAGACTAATTTAACCTCATTTTAGGGTTGTACATTATGCATAAAACTAAAAAAAAGTTCTTAACTTTTGGGTATCTTAAAATGTCTTTCCCTTATGCATTATAATAGTATAGATAATGAAGGTACATGACATATTGGTATGCATCTTAATCCATAAACTGAGATAAAGACAAACCTGCACCCCTTTAATCAATTTACTGAATGGGTCCCATTTTTGGAGCCATTTAAGCGGTGGATAGCAGAGAACTTGCAAAGCCTGAAGACCGGACCATACAAAAGGGTACCGGGCCTTTGATAATCTCCTTATGGCCTCCAACGCACCAACTTTCAGTAAAAACAACGTCATGTCAATCGCAGCCGATTTTCTCATTTTCCCATTGTTGATTAATAAAGGTATTTTCTTTAGAGATACGTGTGAAAGAGACTTGGAGCCAGACGCATCCAAAGTTAATTTGGAATCTTTTCTGCTGGTCGTGGAACCTGCTGCTTTATTGCTTGTGGTTGGAACATGATTTCGAAATGAATCTTCCATTATTAAGAGAACTGATTAAGTGATCTTGTAACTCAGGAAATAAGGTAAACGATATTTCTAAAAATGAAAACCAAAAGATTCATTTTCAAGCTGTCAAACATGATCTTCAAAGGAACTGTATGAACTGTCTTGTTGGTTATGTAACGTTTAGGTGAAATCTTGTGGTGGTCATCAATCTGCAAGCACATGAAATTAGCATACATATGATGACATTCTGATATGTCTTACTTCAAATGGATTTTAGGAGATACAATGCTTATGAGACATAAAATAACTGGATCCGGTTTAAAACAAACATGTCACTTAAAGAAGAAAACAATACCAATCAGAATACGCATTTCTTAGTTCTTACCAATGGTATTTCTTGCACGCCAAAAAAATTCTTTCGGAAATATTATTCGAGTATAAGGCTGTCTAATTACACTTTTCAGAGTGGATTTAAATGTTACAACAACTATCTAATTTCACTTTGTCTAATGTACAATAATTCAATCAAATCCATTTGATTTATTTGTCTGTTTGGTTTGCAACTTTACAGTTATACAATTAATTGTCATGTAGCTTGAGTTCATGAATCTAGTTAAGTATTTCCTGGTACTTTGTCTCCCAAAAAAGTTTATATTGGACTTTTAGGTGTTAGATAGAACGCATTTAGAATTTCAATAGCTAATTCAATTATTTTGACAGCAGAACCATAATATCATTGCATTTAACTATAGATAACAATGTAATACCACAATCAAACATATTGAAGTTAAAACAACCAACTTAGTATTACACTACCTAGAACACATTCACGGGTGTATATAAATAGTACATTGTACAAATATGCTATCTTGATTCAACACATGTGTAGCCAGAGCGATGACTAAGTGACAAGCTACCAGCCCTACGTTCGTTAGGGGCCATTAAAACCGACACCGAAAGATGTACATATAGCAAAAGAAAAGGTGAAACTGTAAAAATAAGAAAACCTTAATTACTATTTGATCTATCTTGCATTAGCTACTGGATTGATAATTTCATCTCCTTTTATAATTTTTCCGATACAGCATTGTACTGAAACAGAATTCCAGATTAACATGCGAATTAAAAAGTAGATCCACTAATCTTTAGATTATATTAAACAACAAACAATCATCCTAAGCAGGAAAGCTCACAATTACAGCAAACCCTATATTTTCAAAGCTACATGTTATCATAAATCACAGATAATCATATCAAATAATATCAATTTTAAATCTAAATCAACAACAATCATACATTCATAGGAAAATAGGAAGTTTCAATTACAACAAATAAAGAAAAAGGGAAACAGATAACAAATCGTAACTTTCACCTTGAACAGATCGAATAATGAATCAAATAAATTGATCTTCAATTACAGACAAAGAGATGGAGTAAGCGTGTGGTGATCTGAGTGAATTTGGTGGGCTAACTGGTGAGAATTTGGTTTGTTTCGCGCTGTCTGTAGGTGAAACCATCCACGTAAAGGGGCCACTTGGCTATCAAGCTCCTTATTTAATTTCACATTATTAATAAAATTAGGTTTCAATGGCTTTTGGTATGTAACATTTTGACATCTATCACAAACCACGTTAAACTAATGTTAGATAAATTATTTTAATCAAATCTCCATCACAACTCAAGATGAAGAATTAGCAAGTTATGTGACAACGAAAAAAAAATTGGATGTGAGGTTATATAACATGATTGTATAGTGGATGGGCTTATAACTCCCTAGTAATCATTACTCAATTTTTTATTTAGTCTTTAAATTTATAGAATAAAAAACAAAACACTTTATTAAATTTAAAAATTATTACAATAAAATTTAAGAACACTCTAAAACTCAAAGTTCATATTTCTTTTCGATGATCGTCTTTCTTTGTAGAGTCATTTTCAACATCTGAATTCTTGCACGACTGACGTCAACAATCTTTTTACTTTGAAAGAAATCTCAATTTTTACTTTTACAGACATATGAAACCTACAAGCTGCTTTTGAAGTAGTTAGAATTTGGGTCTGTTAAGAATTTGGGAGAAGTATTGGGATTCAAGGGTTTAGTTAGAAGAATGGTTGAAGTTGAAGATGAAGACTAGTCATCATCTGGAACTGTAGTCTCCGATTCATCATATGAAACCGGGCATTTTATTGCGTTTTGTTTAACCGAGGTTTTAACACGATCGTAATTTGCAGATGCGGTTTCTGTTGAAGATGCCATTGAGTTCATTAAGAACAATTTCCTGAATTTGAGTTCATTAAGAAGTAATGAGTGCTGACTAATTGCAAGACTGTTTGTCGGGCTTCCAATGCTCACACAGGGTGATAAACAACGCTGATCTGGAATTGGGCGGTAGTTAGCAAGTCCCATGCCGCCTTGGTAGTTGTTACCATATCCTCATGTATGGACATATTCACTCGGAACACATACCAACTGCTTTATCTTCTGTCCATACATGCATTTAATTTAATCATATCAATACATCATTACAAATTATCAAAACATGAAACAAACGAACTGCTTTATCAGCTGTATACACATGTTGGGTTGTTTGCAGCTAGGGTTCAGAATGCTTGAAGTTTTATTACAAACTACTTCACGCAAGACTGTTTGTCGAGCTTCCAATGCTCACACAGGGTGATAAACAACGCTGGTATGGAATTGGGTGGTAGTTAACAGGTCCCCTGCCGCCTTGATAGGTGTTACCATATTCGCATGTATGGATATATTCGCTCGGAACACATACCAACTGTTTTATCTTCTGTCCATACATGCTTGAAGTTTCATTATAAACTACTTTAGAAGCTGGTTGGAGGTTTCTCTAAATCGTATGTAAAATAATAAAAAAGTTAGTTAAAATGGATAACATTACCTTTCCACACGGGCGGCACCACAGTAGTCTACTAGTCATAATTTGCAGATGTGGTTTCTGTTGACCTATACGGACTATCACCGTTTCCATGATGCTGGAGTGTATCGATCATGCCTTTAATGTTACTGGGTGTCGGTAATCATGAAAGTTGCAATTTGTACTATCACAAATTGAATAATACAGATCATATAGGTCAATACCGGGTCGTATAGCAGGCTAATACGGAATCGTATAGGTCTATGCGATCCGTATAAGCCTGCTATACGACCCGGTATGACCTATATGATCCGTATTATGGGTTCCTTTAACTTGCTGTGATTGGTTCAGCGACTTCCAGCCGATACTAAGCCAATCAGCCTTCCACAAATAACGACCTACAACAACCTCCCTTGCCTTCGATTTTCCATCATTCTTCACCATGAAGGGTTTATCACATTTGAAATCAGCTTCACCATTTTTAGGTATCCTATCTCTGATGCAGTTTTATTGAACATAATGACACCAAACGTCGAACACCCTTCGTATTTGAATACCAACATGATCGAAAACTTTAAACCATAATGCTCTGCAAACCCTCATTACTCAAACCATGGCATCTAAACCCTTGAATTCCCCACATCATTACAAATTGTCATGTACATGCATTTAATTCCTTACATCATTACAAATTGTCAAAACATGTGCTGATATTTTGTAATGATGTGAATTAAATGCATGTATGGATATATTTTTCAAAACATGCTATGAACACATACCGACTTTAAAGTTACTTTAATCTTAAATTGCTACAACCTTCCTTTTCCTTCAATTTCCATAACATTCTCCCTAACCGAATTAGTCGTGCAAGAAATTTATTCTCTCTTAGACTCATAAAACCCACTAGCAGAAGAACCCGACATGTCTTTTTGTTTCTTATTAAGCAAAGTAGGTGCTGCCTAAAAAACTAAAGGTTTTAAATTTTAAACCATTCACCTATCTTCACAAAGCAACACTGTCTTGTCAATATTAGAGAAATTATTCCGCTTAATCCGGATGAACATGCAACTTCTATGATGATTCGAACATTCCGAATAACTACACACATGGAGGCATCGTTTGAATGCTGGATATGCATTTCTAAACCATCTATCAGAACGATCCTTGTTTTGTCATGTACATGCGTTTACAGACACATGAAACCTCCAACCAGCTTCTGAAGTAGTTTGTAATAAAACTTCAAGCATTCTGAACCCTAGTTGCAAACAACCCAACATGTGTATATGGCCGATAAAGCAGTTCGTTTGTTTTCATGTTTTGATATTTGTCATGATGTATTGATATAATTTAATTAAATGCATGCGGAACGAGATTCGTCAAGAACTAAAAAAGGAGAAAATAGATGTCAATCAAAATCAAAGTTACACAAGGCAATTAAACCTTACAAACATCATCTAAAAACTTATATAAAGTGCTTCATATATTAATATTTAAAGCATTCTGAACCCTAGCTGTAAACAACCCAATAAAGTTGAGGGGTAGCCTGTGCACCCCCTAGATACCATATAGATCCGCCCCTCAAACCTATATTACATGATAAATATTTAAAAATGTTTTTTGTTTAAAAAATAAAAAATTATTTTATTAAACTTTGTTAAAACTATGATTAAATGTATACAAAAATTTGTAAAAAAACATACATAGCAAAATGACCTGTATAGACCTATACGACTCGTATTGGCCCAACCTGTAACATCCGTTGAAAAACGGGTTTTCAAAACCCGCTTCGTTTATTAATCGAACAATCAGTTTTAAATTTTTGTTGTTATTTATGACTTATTTTAATTTTAAACGATACATAGTTAATAAACAAATTAGGATTTAAAAACAAAAATTGTTAAAAAGTGAAAATAAGAAAATTAAAAATAAAACAAGGCTGCCGGGATTCGAACCCGGGTCAGCCTGGTCAGCCAAGTCTTAACTCTCATTCACCAAACCACTCCGCCACTTGTGTTCTTTAGTAATATATCAAAACAATTAATTCAAATAACAAAACACAGAAATCAAATTCAGTCAATGACGCGCCCATTTCGCAGTCGCCGGAAATCCCGACGACTTCGCCAATAATTGACGGTTTCTATCGATTTAATGGAATAATTAATCCTAACATCGGTTATAACCGATGTCTAAACCCGCGACATCAGTCGTAACCGCCGGAGATCAGCTGACCATGAATCGAGACTGAAATCAGACCCAATTCGTCTCGATTCTTCCCTATAAATACACCCACAAGTCTCTGGTAGCCTTTTCGCTCAAAATCGCACCTTTTCTCGAAGCAATTTCACTCGCCGGAAATATCATGCCATCACCGGACTTTCGCCGGAAAACCGAGACTCACCTCAAAACGGTAAATACCTCGACTCTTTCTGTTTCAATCCGTTGTTAGACTGTTACTAACTTCAATCCAACAATCAGAATCAATCCCAGACGATGTAGCCGGAATATTCAGCTCTCGCCGGAAAACCTCTGAAATTTCTAATCTCACGCTGTGAATCGGTATAATCATTTAAACTTCTGTTAATCCTTGTTTAAGTACCTCACTTTCATAACTAATCGAACAGAACTGTTAATTGATTTTAACAGCCGAAGTGCACAAAACAGAGCCGACGGATCTTTGCCGGAGTTCTGTGAAAGACATTGATCGGTACATCCTTTCCCCAAACTCTCTCCGTTCATTACTTTTCAATTACTTATAATGCTTGTTAATCGAATTAGACATGAAACAGTTGAATTATCATTATCTGTGTTCTTGAGCGAAGAAGACGAAGTTCGGTTATGTTATAAGATTAATTAAAATTAGAATTATGAACGGGTTAGACACACAGTCCAGCGATGGACTGTGTGCAAACAATTACATACACGACGCGAGTTCGATTCCTATCACAACCTTCACCTCTGAAATAAAAATGTTTTTTTTTAGAAACCGAACCGGGTTAACTCAGTAAGATGTTAAGTATAATAAAAACCGGAATATTAACCAGGTTAGACACACAGTCCAGCGGTGGACTGTGTGCAACACTAACTCGCACGTCCCGGGTTCGAGACTGGTTAACGGCACCGGTTCAATGCAATTAAAATCCTTTTTAAAAATAAATGATTTTCGGATTAAGTTAAATAGTATATAAATATAATTAAAACCAGAAATATTTCGGGTTAGACACGTAGCTCAGTTGGTAGAGCTGCGTGCACGCGTACGGGAGGTCACGGGTTCGAGTCTCACCCAGCGCACATATATAAGCGACCGGACCGGTCAACGGTCAAAGTCAACATTTTTTTTTATATTTTTATTTATTTATTTAATTTAAGAATCAATTAAAAATACTTAAAAATAATGTTTTTCAGATTAGAAAATAACCTTAAACTCACAAAAATATATCCAAAAGTCCTATTAAAATTGTTAATAAAATCCACTTACTTACCGTACCTTTTCGTTATTAATTAGGTTAGTTATTCCTTGTCGATCAATCCTCTAAACTCGTGCGCATTCAACGTCATCCACCGAACGCACCCAATGTGAGTGAATCTCTACAAATTCCCCGTTTTAATCACGTTTTTGGGATGTATCATGTGTCTTACTATTTATCACATTTAAACTATTGTGCATTCTATCATATCCATGAATAAATGTGTATTCAACTTGTATAAACTGTTTGTGTGGTTATTGTTTAGATTAAATTTATCATTTTCAGTACATACATTATCATAGGCCGCCGCTCCCCATTACCTATGAGCGTGAGCTGTTCCCCATTACCTATGAGCGTGAACGAGGCGTTGCCAACATAAGATCAGCTCCGTTTGATTGAGCCTTGATCTCACATACATCATCATAGGCCGTCCGTTCCCCATTACCTATGAGCGTGAACGAGACGTTGCCAACATATACATTGTCATTCATATCATATACTCATGCAAGTTGTTTGTGATTGTTTGTTTACATTCGTTTGTTCATGTATGATCATTGCACAATTTGCCATATTAAATACAACAAGGTATCAATAACAAATGTTTTTAACAAGGTTCACTCGCCAACTTTTGTTGACCCAAAATTCCCCATTTTTACACATGATACAGGTGATCAAGTTGAAGCAAGAAATATATAGGGCGGCCTAGAAGAATAAACCAGTTTAGATTTTGGATTGTTTTAGTTAATTTTTCCTTTCCTTGTATTGTATGAATTTGACTTGGAACTTTGAGATGTAATTTGAATTTAATAAATATGAAACATATTAGTAAACATCATGAGCTTTGGTGATAACCCAATTATGCCCCGACTCTTATTCCGCTGCGGGTCGGGGTGTGACAGATTGGTATCAGAGCCATGACTATAGGGATATAGGATAGGTTATTAGACCCTTAGAGCCTATACTATAGTTGATTAGAATTTTTAAATTGTTTGTGTGTTACATGCAAAATTCATGATGTTTATATGCTTTATGTTTATTGTTACATTCAATGTTATGCAAGTATGTTCATAAGTACATATTATTATACAATGCCTATCATGAATCATATTCTCATAACATATCATATTCATGGGAGCACACACCTCACAATTCATATGATTTTTACAACGATTTTTGTATTTTTCAATCACATCAAAGTGAGTTCTCATGACGGGCATGTAGTAACTGGAAGGGTACGAGTACCGGTAGTCGGAACGTCCTGTCTAGGCTTGGCATTCGTATAAATCCAAAATAAAGGACCAGTTTGCCTACCTGGGGACTAACGATGAGAGTACGAAGTACCTATTAGGCCAAAGCATGCTATACCAAACGTCGTGTGAACTAACACCACTTTGAGTTGTCATTGTGTCTACACCTGGACACCCTCCGACCATACATCTCGCAAACATATTTTATGGTTTTCATTCGGGTGATGCGAGTGTTAAACCGCCAATACCAATGTGAATCCTACTAAACCAATAGTCATGGGGGTCCACATGACTACACAGGCGATGGTATGGGGACATTGGAGGCCCAAACATGAGCAAACCCAAGACATCCTATGGATGTAGTGCATTATTGATGATTATGTTATTTTATTATTTTAAACGGCACATGACACCTAAACACTCCTTAAACTCACCATCTTCCTATGTATATTCCTGTAGATGTCGGCTAGGAAGCTACGTGGAGGACGAAAGTCAGGAAGGTCAAACGAACGCTTGGCCACTCAAATTGCAAAACAAATGGCCGCGGTGCTTCCTGATATTGTAATACAAGTCCAACAAGCTCTCACCGCGAATCCTATCAACCCACCCAATCAAGAGGATCAAAACATCGACAACCCTCCCTCCAAGAAGTGCTCCTACAAACACTTCAAGTCTTGCGATCCCCCAAAGTATGAAGGGACCGAAGGTGTCACCGCTCTCCTCCACTGGTTTGAGGAAATGGAAAACACCTTCCTAAATTGCGATTGTCCTGAGGATCGCAAGGTACGTTACGCAACCGGGAGATTATTTGGGGTAGCCCTGACCTGGTGGAACACCGAGAAGGGTAAGAGAGGAGTTGAAGACGCTATGGCCTTAACGTGGGAAGAGTTAAGGGAAATAATGACAAAACGTTTTTGCCCAAGAAGTGAACTCAAGAAGTTGGAAGACGAATTCCACTCGCTGAAGCAAAAGGAAGGAGACCATACTTCCTACAACAAAAGATTTCTTGAGCTGAACCAGATGGTTCCTAACCTGTTCACCCCAGTGTACCGCTTGGTTGAACACTACATTCGAGGCCTCCCCTCGAAGATTCAAGACTCAGTCCTCAGCACTTCGCCTGCAACTCTCGAAGCTGCTATGGAATTAGCCACCGAACTTACCGAGAACCGCATCAGAAACGGTAAATTCAAGGAGGAGAAAAAGAAAGCCCCCGTTGAGGGCCAAACTTCAAACCATTCAACCTCCTCCTCAAAGTTTTCAAACAAGAGGAAACGAAATACCAGAAATTTTGCTGTCACCCAAACCAATTTCCCTATCCCTGCTGCACCCATCACTCAAGTTGCCCCTTCACCCGCACCATACAAAAGGCCATACTCCGGCCCCTACCCAAAATGCACCCGTTGCCAATACCATCACTCCCCTGAACACCCCTGTCAATATTGCACCAGCTGTGGCCGTGCAGGTCACACCATCCAAACCTGCCGCTCACTGCAGCGAATGAACCGCAACCAACCCACAATCCAAACCCACCATCAAATAATGGGTCAAGCCCAACAACCCCTACTACTACCACCTACACAACATACGGCCCAAACCTACTAACTACCCCATGATGCAACCCATGCGGGCTTGCTACAATTGTGGAGACCCAAACCACTTTAGAAACACTTGCCCACGTTTGGTGAACATTATACATGCTCAAGCTCAAGCGAATCCGGTGAATCAAGCTAACCAAGCTCCTCCACCTGCTAGAGGAAGAGCTTTTAACATCAACGCCAACCAAGCAAGGACCGACAACAACGTGGTTAATGGTACGTTTCTCATAAATGGTAGTTATGCATCCATGTTATTTGATACTGGCGCGGATAAGAGTTTTGTGTCCTTAGAATTTGAACCCATCCTCAACCAAACCCGTGATAAACTCATGGAATCCATAACGGTGGAAGTTGCTGACGGAAAACCGGTCTCATTAAACTCCATTATCCGAAACTGTACTCTTACTCTAAATGATCACGATTTTCCTGTTGACCTCATTCCTATGAAGTTGGGAAGTTTCGACATTATAATTGGTATGGACTGGCTCAGTCAACATCATGCTGAAGTAGTATGTCGCGAAAAGTTCATTCGCATTCCTCTTGCAGACGGTCAAACTCTATGAATCTTTGGAGAAACCCCTTCGAAAGGACTCAAACTGATGTCCTGTCTTCAAGCCCGAAAATATCTCCGCAAGAATTATGTAGCATTTCTAACCCACGTTGTCAAGAAGGGAAATAAGGAGAAGAAACTCGAAGACATACCTGTAGTGAAAGAATTCCCGCAAGTCTTCCCCGGCGACATCTCAGGACTTCCTCCCAAGAGAGAAGTCGAATTCCGCATTGATCTTATACCTGGCGCTACACCCGTCGCGAAATCTCCTTATAGGTTAGCCCCATCCGAAATGCAAGAGCTGGCCAGTCAATTACAAGAACTGACCGACAAAGGATTCATACGTCCTAGCTCATCGCCTTGGGGTGCACCTGTTCTGTTTGTAAAGAAGAAAGATGGAACGTTTCGCATGTGTATCGATTACAGAGAACTCAACAAATTAACGGTCAAGAACCGCTATCCATTACCTCGCATCGATGATCTTCTAGACCAACTCCAGGGTGCCACTTGTTTTTCAAAGATCGACCTTCGTTCCGGCTATCATCAACTCAGAGTACATGAAGAAGACGTCCCAAAGACCGCCTTCCGAACTCGTTATGGTCACTATGAATTCATGGTCATGCCATTTGGTCTAACCAACGCTCCAGCCGTGTTCATGGATCTAATGAACAGAGTTTGCAAACCCTATCTCGATCGCTTTGTTATAGTCTTCATCTACGATATTCTCATTTACTCAAAGTCTAAGACTGATCATGAACGACACCATCGACTCATCCTCACGCTCTTAAGAACCGAAAAGCTCTACGCTAAGTTCTCCAAATGCGAATTCTGGTTAAAAGAAGTAAAATTCCTTGGACACGTCGTCAATGACAAGGGAATACATGTCGACCCCTCAAAGATCAAAGCAGTGCAAGAATGGCAAGCGCCACGTACACCAACCGAAGTAAGATCTTTCCTTGGTTTGGCTGGTTACTATCGCCGTTTCATATCAAATTTCTCTCGTATCGCTGTACCACTCACGGCTTTGACACATAAAGGAAAACCCTTCATGTGGGGACCTAAACAAGAAGAAGCCTTCCAAACCCTTAAGAAAAAGCTTTGTGACGCACCTATCCTCACACTCCCCGAAGGTTGCGATGACTTTGTAGTATATTGCGACGCATCAGGGCAAGGACTAGGCTGTGTTTTAATGCAAAGGGGAAAAGTGATAGCCTATGCTTCTAGGCAACTCAAAACTCATGAGAAGAACTACACTACCCACGACCTAGAACTTGGAGCCGTTGTGTTCGCTCTTAAGATATGGAGACATTACCTCTATGGTACCAAGTGTGAAATTTACACTGACCACAAGAGCCTCCAGCATATCTTTAACCAAAAGGAGTTGAATATGAGGCAACGAAGATGGGTCGAACTTCTTAATGACTACGACTATGAAATTCGGTATCATCCTGGCAAGGTAAATGTGGTGGCCGATGCACTCAGTCGAAAGGGTTATGCGAACTCCATTCGTCTTCTATGTTCGCAAATCATAACCAACATCAAAGATCAAATCCGAGAAGCTCAACATGTTTCCATAGCAGAATACGACATACGCAATGAGTTATGTTGTGGAGCAGAACTTAAACTCGAAACAAAATCTGACGGCATTCTGTATTATCTAGATCGCATATGGATTCCCGATCACAATAACCTTCGCGATACCCTTATGAAAGAGGCGCACAAAACACGATACTCTGTACACCCAGGAGCCGACAAGATGTATCAAGACCTTCGATACACCTACTGGTGGCCTGGCATGAAAAAGGATATTGCTGTTTTTGTTTCCAAGTGCCTTACCTGTTCTAAAGTGAAAGCTGAACATCAAAGACCCTCAGGACTTCTGGTCCAACCTGAAATACCTGTATGGAAGTGGGAAAACATAACCATGGACTTCATTACCGGGTTACCTCGCACTTCTGGTGGGTATGACACTATATGGGTAATCATTGATCGTCTTACAAAATCAGCTCACTTCATTCCGATTCGCGAGGACTTCAAGAATGAGAAGTTAGCTCGTATCTACATCAGCGAAATCGTAAGCCGTCATGGTGTACCGTTGAGCATTATTTCAGATCGTGATGGTCGTTTCACTTCACGAACATGGCAAGCCGTACAAGCCGCTTTGGGTACACGATTAGACCTCAGTACCGCTTATCATCCTCAAACTGAGGGACAATCTGAACGCACCATTCAAACTCTTGAAGACATGCTTCGAGCATGTGTCATAGACTTCAAAGGGAATTGGGACGCTCATCTACCATTAGCTGAATTTTCGTACAACAACAGCTATCATTCAAGTATCGGCATGGCACCTTTCGAAGCGTTATATGGTCGTAAGTGCCGATCACCATTATGTTGGCATGAAATTGGAGAAGCTCAAATCACCGGTCCAGAATTAATACAAGAAACAACAGACAAGATCCATCAAATTCGAAACAATCTTCTAGCGGCACAAATTCGTCAAAAGAGTTATGCAGACAAATGACGAAAGCCCTTGGAATTTAACATTGGTGACCAAGTACTTTTAAAAGTATCGCCGTGGAAGGGAGTGGTTCGTTTTGGCCAAAAAGGCAAGCTAGCACCACGCTACGTAGGACCTCTCAAGATACTCGAAAGAGTAGGACCTGTAGCATACAAGCTTGACCTACCAGAGGAACTCAACAGAATTCATCCCACATTCCACATATCGAACTTGAAGAAGTGCCTCGCCGATGAAAATCTCCATATTCCCCTAGAAGACATTCAAGTCGATGAATCTATGCGTTTCATTGAAAGACCAGTAGAAATTATGGACTTCGGAGAGAAACGTTTAAGACGAAGCCGCATTCCAATTGTCAGGGTACGCTGGGAGTCGAAACGAGGACCTGAGTTTACTTGGGAACGTGAAGACTCAATGCGCAAGAAATACCCACATCTTTTTCCTGTTACTACTACTTAAATTTCGGGACGAAATTTCTAAAAGTAGGGGATACTGTAACATCCATCGAAAAACGGGTTTTCAAAACCCGCTTCGTTTATTAATCGAACAATCAGTTTTAAATTTTTGTTGTTATTTATGACTTATTTTAATTTTAAACGATACATAATTAATAAACAAATTAGGATTTAAAAACAAAAATTGTTAAAAAGTGAAAATAAGAAAATTAAAAATAAAACAAGGCTGCCGGGATTCGAACCCGGGTCAGCCAAGTCTTAACTCTCATTCACCAAACCACTCCGCCACTTGTGTTCTTTAGTAATATATCGAAACAATTAATTCAAATAACAAAACACAGAAATCAAATTCAGTCAATGACGCGCCCATTTCGCAGTCGACGGAAATCCCGACGACTTCGCCAATAATTGACAGTTTCTATCGATTTAATGGTGGAATTAATCCTAACATCGGTTATAACCGATGTCTAAACCCGCGACATCAGTCGTAACCGCCGGAGATCAGCTGACCATGAATCGAGACTGAAATCAGACCCAATTCGTCTCGATTCTTCCCTATAAATACACCCACAAGTCTCTGGTAGCCTTTTCACTCAAAATCGCACCTTTTCTCGAAGCAATTTCACTCGCCGGAAATATCCTGCCATCACCGGACTTTCGCCGGAAAACCGAGACTCACCTCAAAACGGTAAATACCTCGACTCTTTCTGTTTCAATCCGTTGTTAGACTGTTACTAACTTCAATCCAACAATCAGAATCAATCTCAGACGACGTAGGCGGAATATTCAGCTCTCGCCGGAAAACCTCTGAAATTTCTAATCTCACGCTGTGAATCGGTATAATCATTTAAACTTCTGTTAATCCTTGTTTAAGTACCTCACTTTCATAACTAATCGAACAGAACTGTTAATTGATTTTAACAGCCGAAGTGCACAAAACAGAGCCGACGGATCTTTGCCGGAGTTCTGTGAAAGACACTGATTGGTACATCCTTTCCCCAAACTCTCTCCGTTCATTACTTTTCAATTACTTATAATGCTTGTTAATCGAATTAGACATGAAACAGTTGAATTATCATTATCTGTGATCTTGAGCGAAGAAGACGAAGTTCGGTTATGTTATAAGATTAATTAAAATTAGAATTATGAACGGGTTAGACACACAGTCCAGCGGTGGACTGTGTGCAAACAATTACATACACGACGCGAGTTCGATTCCTATCACAACCTTAACCTCTGAAATAAAAATGTCTTTTTTTAGAAACCGAACCGGGTTAACTCAGTAAGATGTTAAGTATAATAAAAACCGGAATATTAACCAGGTTAGACACACAGTCCAGCGGTGGACTGTGTGCAACACTAACTCGCACGTCCCGGGTTCGAGACTGGTTAACGGCACCGGTTCAATGCAATTAAAATCCTTTCTAAAAATAAATGATTTTCGGATTAAGTTAAATAGTATATAAATATAATTAAAAACAGAAATATTTCGGGTTAGACACGTAGCTCAGTTGGTAGAGCTGCGTGCACGCGTACGGGAGGTCACGGGTTCGAGTCTCACCCAGCGCACATATATAAGAGACCGGACAGGTCAACGGTCAACGGTCAAAGTCTACATTTTTTTTTATATTTTTATTTATTTATTTAATTTAAAAATCAATTAAAAATACTTAAAAATAATGTTTTTCAAATTAGAAAATAACCTTAAACTCACAAAAATATATCCAAAAGTCCTATTAAAATTGTTAATAAAATCCACTTACTTACCGTACCTTTTCGTTATTAATTAGGTTAGTTATTCCTTGTCGATCAATCCTCTAAACTCGTGCGCATTCAACATCATCCACCGAACGCACCTAATGTGAGTGAATCTCTACAAATTCCCCGTTTTAATCACGTTTTTGGGGTGTATCATGTGTCTTACTATTTATCACATTTAAACTATTGCATTCTATCATATCCATGAATAAATGTGTATTCAACTTGTATAAACTGTTTGTGTGGTTATTGTTTATATTAAATTTATCATTTTCAGTACATACATTATCATAGGCCGCCGCTCCCCATTACCTATGAGCGTGAGCTGTTCCCCATTACCTATGAGCGTGAACGAGGCGTTGCCAACATAAGATCGGCTCCGTTTGATTGAGCCTTGATCTCACATACATCATCATAGGCCGTCCGTTCCCCATTACCTATGAGCGTGAACGAGACGTTGCCAACATATACATTGTCATTCATATCATATACTCATGCAAGTTGTTTGTGATTGTTTGTTTACATTCGTTTGTTCATGTATGATCATTGCACAATTTGCCATATTAAATACAACAAGGTATCAATAACAAATGTTTTTAACAAGGTTCACTCGCCAACTTTTGTTGACCCAAAATTCCCCATTTTTACACATGATACAGGTGATCAAGTTGAAGCAAGAAACATATAGGGCGGCCTAGAAGAATAAACCAGTTTAGATTTTGGATTGTTTTAGTTAATTTTTCCTTTCCTTGTATTGTATGAATTTGACTTGGAACTTTGAGATGTAATTTGAATTAATAAATATGAAACATATTAGTAAAAATCATGAGCTTTGGTGATAACCCAATTATGCCCTGACTCTTATTTCACTGCGGGTCTGGATGTGACACAACCAGCCGCCACAAGAACTGATACATGCAGATTTGACTTTTCACTTTTGCATCAATACGGCCCTAAGAAAACCAAAATGTTTATCCAAAACCTTAGAATTTTCAGTTAATCTTATATTCTCTTGTGGTATCCCGCTACTTATTCTAAATGACATCACGAATGTCAAGTGTCTTCTCAAGTTGAAGATTTTTTATTTGTCCAATAGCAATGACTGCCTTATTATAATTGTAAATCTTATTAGTTTTTATGGAATACGAACAGTAACTTTATTATAAAATATGATTTTAACTCTAATTTCGCTCATCATACTTCCTAATAGCTTGCATCCATCAATTTTTGCGTCCACTAAACAAAATTCTGACACAACAAATACCGTAACAAACCGAAACTGATTAGGCGTTACATCATCGGTGAAATTTCACTCGTAAATATATTTTACCAGTTAATTTTAAATAATTATTATTCTTTGCTTTTATTCACTTGTAAATATATTATAAAAAAATAATTATTATTCTTTGCTTTTATTCACTTGTAAATATATTATAAAAATAAGGTAGTGTTTGATATGCAGCAATGAGAGGTGGAATTAAATGGACCATTGAGAGAGAATGAAGAAAAGAGTGTTTTATTGGTCGATGGAATAGAACCGCCCATTCCAAAATGCATTCCATTCCCTCAAAATCATTCCATCTGTCCCCCCTCCCTATTTTTTTCCGTTCCATTCCCTCTTCATCCTTCATTAACCGTAAATGCAGTTCCTGCCAGGTAACTGTCGCTTATCAGTTCTGGTCAACGGTCAACAAAGTCAAAGGTCCAAGTCAAGCGAAGTCAAAGAATAAAGTGAAGTTCCAGATTACTTATATTATGTAAGTTCCGAGTTTATAATGTTAAACTCGGAACATTTATTTATTTTAGTTTTTCCGAGTTTGTCAAAGATTTGTAATATTCTGAGTTTATCAGTTAAACTCGAAAAGTCTTTATGTTCATTCCGAGTTTGTTAGTGTAAACTCGGATATTATGTTTTGGTTATTTATAGTATCCTGGACAATCTGTGTTGTCCGGGTTTGGGCTCTAGTCTAGTCTATATATATGTTGAGTAAGTTAGATTAAGGCAGGCCTGGTGCACAAACACAACCTCTGGTAATTCTCCTGGTGTGCACATTCTAGAGAGAGAGAGACACTATGTGTTAGTGAGAGAAAGCTAGGGTTTAGATCTTTGTGATCTAAACCAGCTTGTAGAAGAAGATGTATACTCGTTAGGTAATGTAAATATGTGTTGATTGTTATGAATGAATGAGTTCCTCCTACATTTATGTTGTTTCACGTCATGAATCAAGTGCAATGTTGATGTTCGTCATCGATCCAGTGCTCGATGAAATTTCACTAGTAAATATATTTTAACAATAAATTTAAATAATTATTATTCTTTGCTTTTATTCACTTGTAAATATATTATAAAAATTAGGTAGCGTTTGGTAGCAGCAATGGGAGGTGGAATTGAATAGACCATTGAAAGGGAATGAAGAAAAGAGTGTTTGGTTGGTCGATGGAATGGAATCGCCCATTCCAAAATGCATTTCATTCCCTTAAAACCATTCCATCCATCCCCCTATTTTTTTCCATTCCATTTCCTCTTCATCCTTCATTAACAACACCAAACCCACTACGGTTGCCACCACCCACCACCATTGTCATCCGCCACCGTCACCCACCTTCGTCGTCGTCAGCTGCCACCGTTGTAGCCGCCACCCACCTCCATCCCTGCCACCACCGTCGCCGCCCACTTCCACCACGCTATCAACCACTGCCACCCACCGCCACCACCTGTCGCTGTCTCCACCCGTCACCGCTACAACCGCCACCAGTCACCACCCTCGATAATCGCCTATTATTGACCATCGCCATCCGATTTTATTCCTTCGTCTTTTCTCGCATATCAAACAACAAAAAGTAATGGTTCATCCCATTCTCACATGGTAACCAAACAAGACGTGGAATGATAATGATCAATTCCATTACCTCATCCATTTAACTCATCCATTTCATTCACTCGTATATTCCATTACCACATACCAAACAAACCCCAAATTTTAAATAATTATTATTTTTTATTAAATGGTTAACAATATTAAAAAGGCAATTTACCGTAAAATAACAATCAGAAGGCTCTCGAACCAACCAGGCGCAAAGAAGAATCGCAAATCCAGAACATTCTCAAACCATCCCATGGAATTCGACAACCGCCCGAAATCGAAGAACACTCTGGATGTCATCAATCTTTCCCCATTATATAACCCATCTACTTCTCATCATCCTTCTCATCGACAAAAAAAAAAAAAAACAAGCAAAACATTCTTTACAGCGAGTTTCTTCCAAACCTATTTTGATCTGTACTCTAGTTTGTGTTCGGAAAGATGTCCGGAAAAGGCGAAGGACCGGCTATTGGTATTGATCTCGGAACCACATACTCGTGTGTCGGAGTGTGGCAACATGATCGTGTTGAGATCATTGCCAATGATCAGGGCAACAGGACGACTCCATCCTATGTTGCGTTTACGGATACCGAGCGTCTGATTGGAGACGCTGCAAAGAATCAAGTCGCCATGAATCCCACCAACACTGTTTTCGGTATGTTCCGTTTCTTGCATCTCAATTTTCTTTATTATTCAAGCTTAATTATCGTATTCGGTTGAGGTTTTATCATTCATTCATTATGTTGACTTAAAAGCTTGTTATTGTTAACTCTTAAGATCTATTGATGTTAACGAATCATCCGGAAAATAAATAGTGTAAAACAGAGGACTTGATTTATTTAGTTAAATTTTAATATATAAATGTCTAATCGGATGTTAATTGTATAATAATATACAGATGCAAAGCGGTTAATCGGAAGGAGATTTTCGGATCCGTCGGTGCAGAGTGACATGAAGCACTGGCCCTTCAAAGTGGTCCCCGGAGCCGCAGACAAGCCGATGATTGTCGTCTCATATAAAGGTGAAGATAAACAGTTCTCTGCTGAAGAAATCTCTTCAATGGTTTTAGTAAAGATGAAGGAAATCGCTGAAGCCTTCCTGGGGACCACCATAAAAAATGCTGTCGTCACTGTTCCTGCATACTTCAACGACTCCCAGCGTCAAGCAACCAAAGACGCCGGTGTTATTTCGGGGCTTAATGTCTTGCGAATCATCAACGAGCCGACTGCAGCCGCTATCGCTTACGGGCTGGATAAGAAGGCGTCTAGTGTTGGCGAGAAGAATGTGTTGATTTTTGATTTGGGTGGTGGTACTTTTGATGTGTCTCTACTCACCATTGAAGAAGGTATTTTTGAAGTGAAGTCGACCGCCGGTGACACGCATTTGGGCGGTGAGGATTTTGATAACAGGATGGTTAACCACTTTGTTCAGGAGTTTAAGAGGAAGAACAAGAAGGATATCAGTGGGAATGCAAGGGCTTTGAGGCGGTTGAGAACCGCGTGTGAAAGGGCGAAGAGGACACTTTCGTCTACGGCTCAAACCACTATCGAAATTGATTCATTATACGAAGGGATTGACTTCTACTCCACGATTACGCGTGCAAGGTTTGAGGAATTGAACATGGATTTATTTAGGAAGTGTATGGAGCCTGTGGAGAAGTGTCTGAGAGATGCTAAGATGGATAAGAGTAATGTTCATGATGTCGTGCTTGTTGGTGGGTCCACTCGGATTCCGAAAGTTCAACAGTTGTTGCAAGATTTTTTCAATGGGAAGGAGTTGTGTAAGAGTATTAATCCGGATGAGGCAGTGGCGTATGGTGCTGCGGTTCAAGCGGCTATTTTGAGTGGTGAAGGGAACCAGAAGGTTCAAGATTTGCTTCTGTTGGATGTTACACCTCTGTCTTTGGGGCTGGAGACTGCTGGTGGTGTTATGACGACTTTGATACCAAGAAACACCACCATTCCCACCAAGAAAGAGCAGGTGTTTTCCACCTACTCTGATAATCAACCTGGGGTTTTGATCCAGGTTTACGAGGGTGAAAGAGCGCGAACCAAAGACAACAACTTGTTGGGCAAGTTTGAGCTGTCAGGAATACCACCGGCTCCTCGTGGAGTTCCACAGATCACCGTCTGTTTCGACATTGACGCTAATGGCATCTTGAACGTATCTGCAGAAGATAAAACGTCAGGGAAAAAGAACAAGATCACGATTACAAACGACAAAGGAAGGCTGTCGAAGGAGGAGATTGAGAAGATGGTGCAGGAGGCGGAGAAATACAAGGCAGAGGATGAGGAGCACAAGAAGAAGGTGGAAGCAAAGAACGCGTTGGAGAATTATGCTTATAACATGAGGAACACCATCAAGGATGAGAAGATAGGATCAAAGCTACCCGAGGCCGACAAGAAAAAGGTGGAGGATGCGGTTGAGGAGGCGATCAAGTGGTTGGATGGCAACCAGTTGGCGGAGGCTGAAGAGTTTGAGGACAAGATGAAAGAGTTGGAAGGGGTTTGCAACCCAATTATTGCTAAGATGTACCAGGGTGGTGCTAATGGGCCAGATATGGGAGGAGGTATGGATGCGGACGGCCCTTCGGCTGGTGGTGCAAGCGGCGGCGCGGGGCCCAAGATTGAAGAGGTGGATTAAGATGATTGGATGGATAAATGTGTGTTTACTTTTGTTTTTTTAGCTGATCTGTCTTGTGATGTAATTGATTTTAATTTATGAGCAAGTGTGAGTTCCATTAAAGATTTCAAGGTATAAAGACTGTTTTTGTTCCTCTTAATTGGTTAGGTTTATGATTCTGAACTCACTGACTAGAGTTTTCTTGTTTGGGTCTTGGGCCTACATCCTAGTGGTCTAAGCATGAGGACATGAAAATCCTCTTCTTGATCACTTTCGTGTCAATTTTTAACAGTTCAGGCCTGATCCTTCAACTTTCGTGTCACTTGAATTTTCAAAAATCTTTGTGTTGCTTGAGTTCAACTGTTCTTGTAAGAGAAGCGCAGGATGTTGATGAGTGTAGCCTGTAGAGTAGTAGAGTGCACCCACACTCTGAGCTGATCAGTGAGCTCAAGCCCACATCTTTCTTGGTCAAACATTTCCTTGACATCTCATTTGTAATGGAGGACATGTCAGAGTGGAGGTGGTTACACCTCCCCCACTACACATTTAGCCACCAACTATGTTTACTGTTAGGCACCTAAGGTTAGATGTGGACCGTGTCTCTACTTCGTCTAACATCACTTCCATTGTTGATACGCAAGTTCGTCTAAGTAAAGGTATGGCGACTCGAAATCATATTAGCCATTTACGACTGAAATTAATTTGGTAGCCACACCATTGTTTTCTTTGGGAAAATTAGTAGAAGGGCACTACTATTCTAGCATCACAATTACTTGTATTACAAACCAGTCTTGCTGTGAATATGAATAGAAATTATCCTGGATTTGTGCTAGATTTCTAAATTTGCATCTTGTTACTTGGAGAGTGAAATTATTTTTTACACAACACATCAGACATGACCATAATCTAGTTGCTAAAAGTTATATATTCCCAACATGTAATTTTCTTTGCATTTGTAGTTATCCGAGTGGATGGTTTCACATAATTATCTGTTTGAGACAGACTATGCTTTCGTATCGATTTACTCACAAACGTTGTTTGGTAGAGATGCTGCTGAAGGTCATTTTGGAACTTTTACCTCTTAATGCTAAATACCCAAATCTTACACTGCTCTTCTACACTCTTTTGCTTATGCTGCATCAAAACCAATTTCAAAGGTTTTATGATTTATAAAAGAATCAAAGAGTAATGTTCCATTGAGTGTTATGACATATAGTAGTGAGTCTGTCATGTGGGCTCAAAGTTCACAAATGATAGTGACATATTATTAAGCTAGTAAAAATAATGAACTAGAATACAACTATTAAAAATACTCCAAGAAAGTTTCTATTGCTGTCGACTTCAAAACTGTTTATATGGGTCATGAATTGGTTTGGGTTTTCAATTCTGCTTCATTTTTCTTGCTGCTACAAATGTGTCATTGATGCAGTTTTGTGCCATACCATATGACATGTTTCTTTTTGGTCAATAAATTTTACAGGGGTATGTCTCTTTTACATGAAATTAGTCTATGAAATAATTATTTCATTAGATAAACAAATTTTATATTAAAGTGCATCTACATGAGTCACAAGAACCAATTACAAGAAAATCAACCAACTAGCTAACTAACCATAATCTATTTTTTGCATTGTTAGGAACCACGTTTACGTTTCTCCATTGTTTAAATATGTAAACGGGTCAAACTATTATGTCAAGAAATTCCGAATTTCTAATACTAAATGGGTCAAAGTGTAGCACTTTAAAAAGAAATGGGTCAAGATGTAAGAATACCGGTCAAACGGGTCAAAATATAGTGAATCATTACTAAACTGTTTAAACTCTAGGAATAAAAAAAACGGGTCAAAAGACTCGAAATATAGTGAAGTCTATCAAGGAACTTGAACCATAATGCTCAGAAACTAGGTAAACCCACGAGCTACTAAGAAACATTTGATGATTGTTACAACTATGCATCGATCGATAAAAAAGGTCCAACATTTAGGGGTTAAACCAAACATCATAGTTATTTATTATGATTCTATACATGATGCTGCTGCTTCAAACCATACATCTGATGATCATCATAGCATAGTCAACAAGGCACATGACTGTTGACCGCAGTTGTCATACTGACCAACATCCAATCTGCAGTCAACATTTGACTGCAGTTGAAGTTGACTATCTTTGACTTCTGACTACCATTACTGATATCCAAAAATTGATGAATTCTAACGGAAACTGTCCATATAGTACCATCAACCAATCAAATCAGCATCCCATATCACAGTATTATAACAGGAACATGGAAATTTCCATGATGTTGACTAATAATGTTGCTTTGATCCATCATAATGACCCATTTATCATGTTTAAATCATTCAACTCCATTTGATCAGCAGCATTAAAACTTCTAATATAAGACTAACTACTCGCAGCAGTAATACATCATGACTGATAACCAGTCATCAGAGTTCCTATGCATTAAACTGTAAATCTCTTAAATTCTGATCTCTATTCACTTTACAATCATCATAATACGATATCTCATTCGCATAGGTCAACTAGTTTAGTACAGCATGACAAATGACAAATTATATGCATTTTTATCATCTGCAATGGCACCAATCTCTTTACCTAAGTGATCCTGTAGCTCAGAAACACAAACTTCGGTAACAACTTGCTCCATAAGAGTAGCAACACCAACAATGAACAGTGGGCCAAGTTGTTAAGCGCCTTATATCTCCGGGTAAGGGTTACCCTGCATTAGAGAAATATTGAAAAGCCAACACCTATACCCCTTCTGAACCAGTCCCAACAATAACCAAATGTCTTATTTCTCTAACCCAACTCGTAAGCCCATATAATAAGTCATAAAACAGGCCAGACCCATGTTGACTAAATCTAACTCAAAAGATACACCTAGTGACTGCAGAAAAATAAAGATACATCATGAAAAGCTGACATGAGCGAGGGTGTGTATATTTTTAGATGTATTTTAAAGACTTTTCACCCATTTATTCAAACTTTAGATTTATAAAAACACGATATGCAACTATCAGTCTCTACAACACGCTAGGGCAAGTGCACCCATCGTTGGCGTAGTATAGTGATAGTAAGATACCGAGGTCGTCCAAGAACACAAGAGCTTTTAATACCGGAATATAGTCGACGTCTAATCTAACCAAATTTTTAGGAAAGACTTTTAATAAGTAAAAATAAAGAAATGACTAAAGTTATAAAAGAAAATAAATAGACAAGATAGAATCACTTGGTTTCGACTTATTATTTACGTATCCTTTGATGCTTTTCACGCTTTGGGTTTTTTAAGAGATTATCTTAGTTAAAGTGGCATGTCCCTCTTTTGCAGGCAACGCTACCCTCAGCCATATTGGTATGAGTCAGCAAGGATACAGTCCTGCAAGGCCGGAGTATTGAAAGATAATTAAGTAAGTTATTAACACAAAATGTGGCATGTCCCTCATTTGGAGGCAACGCTACCCTCGGCCATATTGGTCTAAGTCAGCAGGGATAGAGTCCCGCAAGGCCGGGTTAAAGTTTTAATAGTAGTTAATTTATAAAGGATTCAAGCCGTTCTTACTTCCCCCGATTTGATGCTATCTACCTCAAGGGAAGTCCTAATAAGCTTGAACCAAGTCATCGCAGGATCTATACACTGAACGAGGCAAGAATTTTACCCCTACCACCCTTCTAACTCCTTTCCAGGCAGTTAACGCGCTTCGTATAGACCGTAAAGATACGAATGAGTGAATCAACGAAACATGAAGAGATGATAGAATAAAATTCACTTTCAATATAAAAAGCTAGCTGTTAAAGTCATTAATACATACCCAGTTAAATAGTTAACCAAAGCTAGGAAATCAAAAGTAATAAATAAATAACTTGTCTTCACCAAGTGATGTAAGAGATTAACCAAACATGACATTTGTTTGACAAAAACTCTTACGATCAATCTTGGATCCCGACACTACTACACACACTCTAAGATGGATGATGGATGAATGTGGTGGATGATGGTGGTATTGTGGTGGTGGAGTAGTGGCAGGTGTGAGAGAAGTGGTTTGCCAAGGGATTAGTTGGAATGAAACCAAAAACCCTATTTATAACTGGGAACAGACCCTTCACACGGCCCCGTGCCCGCAGGGCATGACCCCGTATCTTCCTTCTTCTCTGTCTTCATTTAATACATATGTCAGATCAGTCTGCTACACGGCTTCGTGTGTCAACAGCACGGCCCCGTGTCCATTGTACTTGCTGTACTATCCCAGATACGCAAATGTGGAAGTTGACCACGGCACGTGCCCAAGGGGACACGACCCCGTGTTTCTTGTCTGCACTTCTGATCTGGAATCTTGAAGGGGCACGACCGCATGCCAGACTTCTGATTTGTTGTTTTTAGTCTTGGGGTGAAGTTCGGAGGGCTGGTATAGTGTGTTGTCTTCCCGTCTTCTATGCTTATGTTGGATTAGTTGGTAATTTGTTTCTTTTGTACATTTAAACTCTTTTAATCCTAAAAATCAAAAGTATACAAAGAAACACACTTTTTCCAACATTGTATTAAAAAAGCTTGATTTTATACCGTATTTGATACAATTTATATGTTGTATTTGACGCATATTAAAAGCATACTGGCACAGTCCAACCTTATCTTTCCAAGTATTGGGCAAACCTCTAGCTCACCTAAAAATCTGCATACGCTCCACAAATACGATCATAGTGGTTAAAAGGAACCACGAACTATGACCAATAGGACTACAAATACAAGGAAAGGGGCTTACAAAAGCGAGCAGACATGAGAAGTAGACTGCAAATAACACTAACAGAACTGAAGATTAAACAACGTGTTGCTACAACAAATACATGAACAAGGACAATGACAATATCTCCGGGATAAAAGGGTTCAAGGTTTCGATTAGCTTAATGCAGGTCGTGGGGTTCCCCCATGTTTGCAGTACGTGGAGTTGGATCGATTTATTATTGTTGTTTTGAATTCTGGATTGAAGAGTGTTCAACCCAAAATGTTAAAACTCGGTTAGATTGTATTGTTTTTGGTGAAGAATAGAACATGCAACAAGCAAGTTCTAAGTGAGAGAAGAGAGATCAGAAGTGTGTTGCTGAGTGACAAGGAGCTGTCATTTATAGAGGAAAAGGCCATCTATAAAGAGAAAACCTTTGACTAGTGATCCATGACTGCAGTGGGGGACTTGTCCTTTTTGGTAGGTTAAAGGCTTTGGACCTGCGGATAGTAGAGTGTATTCTCCCACATGCTCCTGTTGCGGCTGGATGAGAGAGTCCATACGTGAAGTGTGATGTGACCGGACATTCTCTCGTTCTTTTGTTGTTCACGACAGTTGGTCACTTCCGAACCTTTTTAGCTTATTGTGTGCTTTAATTAGTTTATTAAGGTTTAAGCTACCCACGTAATCACAGCGAAATACGGTGACTACCCTGCACCCCTTATACTCCAATTTGAAATTCAATGTTGTTGTCTAACCGCTTTAACCCATCTGAAATCCTCACCCCGGCATTCCACAAGATTATATTATACCACCAGAGACCTTCCAAAAGAATCAAGTTATGCTTCTGTCTATGGTTCATCATCATTCCTTACAAATGGTTTATCAGATTCTTAATTCCATGTTTCATTAGCCATGACTGATGGAGTTGTTCTGATCATTCCTACGGCTGTTGTAAGATTTTAGCTCTTGGGTTGGTTCAGTCAGAAGTAGAGCATGTTGCAGTTCTTTTTATCGATTGCATATGGCAGTTTTTCCATAAGAAACACAAGATTTTGAAGCTCTCAAGTTCATTAATAACGTTTAGTTATGTTGCCTTTTTTACTGTTTTAACAATTCCAAACTTGAGAACAGTCAAAGAAACACAAAACCCAGATTATGCCTTGAAATTGGCTAAATTATCAAATCAAAGAGATATCCAACAGGTTTTTTGAACTATTATTTCCAAGCTTTTCTAGTGTTAATTTAATTTTACCACGTGCTTGCCTTCTGATGTTTATAATTAATCTCCAATATAAATGAATGCAAGTCTTTTGATGTACACCAATATAACAACTAAGTAATTATAAATTCCATAACTTCAACGAAGAAATAAGAGACTAAATATTAAAGAAAGAGAAAAAAATCATTTGAAGAAGATGATGTAATATTATACTAATTCAAGATCATTTAAACATCCTTAAAACATCATCCTTCATTAGTTATTCAAAAACCTGCATACTACAGCACCAGAAACTAAAAACCATCAAAATTCAAAAACCACCACATTTCAAGCCATACAACCACAAACCAACAACCCTTCTACATCACACCACCTTAGTCCACCTCCTCAATCTTTGGTCCAGCACCACCGTTTCCACCACCAGTTGTGGAAGGACCATCCTCATCGTCCGGCCCACCAGCGCCGCCCTGGTACATCTTAGCAATAATTGGGTTGCAAACCCCTTCCAACTCTTTCATCTTGTCCTCAAACTCTTCAGCCTCCGCCAACTGGTTGCCATCCAACCACTTGATCGCCTCCTCAACCGCATCCTCCACCTTCTTCTTGTCGGCCTCGGGTAGCTTCGATCCTATCTTCTCATCCTTGATGGTGTTCCTCATGTTATAAGCATAATTCTCCAACGCGTTCTTTGCTTCCACCTTCTTCTTGTGCTCCTCATCCTCTGCCTTGTATTTCTCCGCCTCCTGCACCATCTTCTCAATCTCCTCCTTCGACAGCCTTCCTTTGTCGTTTGTAATCGTGATCTTGTTCTTTTTCCCTGACGTTTTATCTTCTGCAGATACGTTCAAGATGCCATTAGCGTCAATGTCGAAACAGACGGTGATCTGTGGAACTCCACGAGGAGCCGGTGGTATTCCTGACAGCTCAAACTTGCCCAACAAGTTGTTGTCTTTGGTTCGCGCTCTTTCACCCTCGTAAACCTGGATCAAAACCCCAGGTTGATTATCAGAGTAGGTGGAAAACACCTGCTCTTTCTTGGTGGGAATGGTGGTGTTTCTTGGTATCAAAGTCGTCATAACACCACCAGCAGTCTCCAGCCCCAAAGACAGAGGTGTAACATCCAACAGAAGCAAATCTTGAACCTTCTGGTTCCCTTCACCACTCAAAATAGCCGCTTGAACCGCAGCACCATACGCCACTGCCTCATCCGGATTAATACTCTTACACAACTCCTTCCCATTGAAAAAATCTTGCAACAACTGTTGAACTTTCGGAATCCGAGTGGACCCACCAACAAGCACGACATCATGAACATTACTCTTATCCATCTTAGCATCTCTCAGACACTTCTCCACAGGCTCCATACACTTCCTAAATAAATCCATGTTCAATTCCTCAAACCTTGCACGCGTAATCGTGGAGTAGAAGTCAATCCCTTCGTATAATGAATCAATTTCGATAGTGGTTTGAGCCGTAGACGAAAGTGTCCTCTTCGCCCTTTCACACGCGGTTCTCAACCGCCTCAAAGCCCTTGCATTCCCACTGATATCCTTCTTGTTCTTCCTCTTAAACTCCTGAACAAAGTGGTTAACCATCCTGTTATCAAAATCCTCACCGCCCAAATGCGTGTCACCGGCGGTCGACTTCACTTCAAAAATACCTTCTTCAATGGTGAGTAGAGACACATCAAAAGTACCACCACCCAAATCAAAAATCAACACATTCTTCTCGCCAACACTAGACGCCTTCTTATCCAGCCCGTAAGCGATAGCGGCTGCAGTCGGCTCGTTGATGATTCGCAAGACATTAAGCCCCGAAATAACACCGGCGTCTTTGGTTGCTTGACGCTGGGAGTCGTTGAAGTATGCAGGAACAGTGACGACAGCATTTTTTATGGTGGTCCCCAGGAAGGCTTCAGCGATTTCCTTCATCTTTACTAAAACCATTGAAGAGATTTCTTCAGCAGAGAACTGTTTATCTTCACCTTTATATGAGACGACAATCATCGGCTTGTCTGCGGCTCCGGGGACCACTTTGAAGGGCCAGTGCTTCATGTCACTCTGCACCGACGGATCCGAAAATCTCCTTCCGATTAACCGCTTTGCATCTGTATATTATTATACAATTAACATCCGATTAGACATTTATATATTAAAATTTAACTAAATAAATCAAGTCCTCTGTTTTACACTATTTATTTTCCGGATGATTCGTTAACATCAATAGATCTTAAGAGTTAACAATAACAAGCTTTTAAGTCAACATAATGAATGAATGATAAAACCTCAACCGAATACGATAATTAAGCTTGAATAATAAAGAAAATTGAGATGCAAGAAACGGAACATACCGAAAACAGTGTTGGTGGGATTCATGGCGACTTGATTCTTTGCAGCGTCTCCAATCAGACGCTCGGTATCCGTAAACGCAACATAGGATGGAGTCGTCCTGTTGCCCTGATCATTGGCAATGATCTCAACACGATCATGTTGCCACACTCCGACACACGAGTATGTGGTTCCGAGATCAATACCAATAGCCGGTCCTTCGCCTTTTCCGGACATCTTTCCAATCACCCAACAAAACCCAAATCAAACTAGAACAGATTGTAGAAAAATAAGTGCAAGAATGAAAATCTTGATTTTTTTTATTTTTCTGTTGACTTAGGGTACTAAGAAAGATGGGCGGTGTTATAAAGGGCAAAAGGTTTGAGTTCCAGAATGTTCTTGCCTCTTAAAACCGGGCAGATGTCAAATTGTTGGGGATGGAGCGTGCTCTTGTTTTTTTTTTTTTTTTCTATAAATAATATTTCAGTTTTATGTATGTATTGGCGGTGTAATTTGGGTTCTTTTACACACCTGGTTGGTTCGAGAGTCTTCCTTTCGCATTTTATTAAATGATTATTTTTCACTAAAATATATATAACAATTGTTCGGTAATATTTGAAGGTAAAAGGTAGGTAAAATATTGATCCAGTATTAAACCAAAAGTAGTGATTTTAAAAAATCTTAGAGGCACCACTGACTGTAAATACAACATATGCATTTGTATATTTTGCTCTAATATAATATATACCATCTTTTTATAATTGTATGTCTTATTCTATTTATTACTTTCACAAAATTTTGAAACATTATATATAGATAAGTTACTACGCTATTCCTAATTTTATAATTAACATTGATTATCGATTTGACGATTTTCATGACCATGTTTTTATATAATATAATGTTTTTATTAGATTAATATAAAAAAAAAGAATTGAAGGTTCAAGGTAACATAACGAACTTAGTATTTTAAATCAGATTTAGTTTACTTTAATTAACATCCTATTTAAATGATTAAACGAGTTGGAATGCATATTGAAATAACTATTTGTTTGGATACGGACGGAGGAAGTCATTGTCGATTTCTAAAAAGATCATGTATATGAATATGGGTAATAACAAAATGGGCTTCACAAACCCATTTTTCCTTAACTCTACAACGGGTTAATGCAATCTGTCGTTCCATTTAGTATGACCCACAAATCCACAATGTGGATTTATAATGAGCCATGGTAGCTATTACAATTAGGGCAGGATTGGGTAAAGATTGGAGTGTTTAAGATCGGTTATCTGGTGTGCAGATATATGAAATTTTTGGATGGTGAATATTAATATTTGAAATTCGGGTTTCGGATAAGGATTCGAATATTTAAATGGATATCCAAATTTATAAAAAAAAAAAAATCAAAACAACTAAATCTTTATTTGATTTTCTAAATTTCCAACTTACAAAAACATTCATAAATTCACATTCAAATCCAATTATTTACTATTCTTATAACCTAAATTAGTGGTTTCTTCTTACTGGTCCAAGTGTTTGATTTTCAATGGCCCCATTCATTTTACGCTTTCTACTTCTATTTTTTTTTTAGAAAGTGAGATATTTGAACAATCATTTTCAGTTGTCCCGTTCATTTTCTGTTTTATATTTTCATTTATTTTTCTAAAAGGGAGATACGTGAACAACTGTATTGGGCACCATGCTCACCGTTTTATTTGATTTTCAATGGCCCAGCTATAAACTATTACCTTTTTCGTCACTTTTTTATTATTTCTATATTATAAATTAGCAACAATTTGTTGCTTAGTTGTGTTGTACAAGTTTTTTTTTTAAAGAAGTGTTGATGAAAAAAATATTTTCCTAAATAGTGTTCCTTAAATAATATTTACCAAAATAGTGTTTTAAACACTAGTTTCTCTGCTAAAAACTAATTTAGTAATTTTATTTTTTATTTTCATCAAAACTTTCTTTTAACCCAACGTCTTGTTTATAATAAACACATAATATTTTTTTTTACCTTCTATCAACTCTATATATTTCTTCTCTTTTTATTATTTGTTTTTTTCCATTGAACACATGTCAAATAAAAATCATCCCAAATATATTATATAGTGAAAACGAAACATAAAAGAATAAAAAGAACCTAAACAAACGCGCTATAAATCACAAAAAAGTATAATTGGTTTCTTAAAAAATAAAAAAAATAAATAAAAGAACTTAACAGTTATATTATTGTAATTTAAAATATTAGTAAATTAAATATAATCACAAATAGAGTGAATTATATGATTCCTATATCAGGTAAGACAATATTACAAGTTTCATTCTTTTTTCAAGTGACACGATCTATTCAAAGCTTCTATGCCTCTTTTTTTATTTTTTTCAATGATCGTTATATGGTTCTTTTATTTTTATTTTTTCTTCTATTAAATATTTATAGTGTTTTTTTTAAGCATCATATTATACTTTTTGTTAATTATAAACAAGAAGTCTTACGTTGTAATAAATAAGAAGTCTTTATACTTTTGATGTTTGTTTAAATTTTTTTAACTTTCTTATTTCAGTATTTTATATATTTGGGAGGCTTCTTATTTGACTTCATTCATTTTATAAACAAATAATAAAAAGAGAAGAATGATATACAGTTGGTAAAAGAAAAAACCTATTATGGGTTTATTGGAGTAAACAAGAATATATTATATTGATTGAATTACAAAATAAAATAGAACTATTACAAAAAAGTAATAAACAAACAAGTGATTAAGAAAAGTGTTGATAAAAATAAATAATAAAATTACTAAATTAATTTTAGTCAATGAGATGAGGAGAAAGACAAAACTAAGTTTGAAAACACTATTTTGGTAAATATTATTCAAGAAACACTTGGGAAATACTTTTTTCACCAATGCTTGTTTGGGAAAAAACTTGGTGTTGTACATTGTGTGTTTCAAAAAAATTGATTTTAACTTTTAACCTGAAAGTTTACACCTTTTGCATTTTAACCCTTTGGCTTTTTTAACTTTTAACATAAAGCTTTTCATCTTTACGATTTATCCCCAACATTTTTTTTATTTTCAACTTTGGTCCCCCATCGTTTTCATCTTTCGCAAGATTTTCGTTTTACATTTCATTCTAAATTTTGTGAGTTAACACGACACAACGTGCGTGTGAGTTTCAACATATTTTCGTCATTTTTTTCCGCTTAACAGTGTAACACCTCGTAAAATTCGCGTTCGGTAATATACCGACACGTGTACGAACCCTCGGATCATACCTCAATTAGTTAGCCACTCAAACATGTTCAAAAATCTCAAAAATTCACAAACCTAACCGTAACCTACGGTTGAGAACCGTAACCGACGGTTTGGAGCTGCTGAAACAAAGTTTCGTTGACCGTAAGCTACGGTCAAGCGATCGTAGCCTACGGCGGACCCTGGAAACCTTTATTTTTCATTGTTTTAACTTTCAGTAAATGACCCAAAGGCCCCTAGACTTTGATATTTTCATATTACTTGTTTAATCAAGCCACTATTAGACCCGAACGTCTCTCGGTTGAGACGATATCTTTTGATTTACCATCCTTGAGTATCTGCTTTTTCACCGAACCTTTAACTTTATTAATTTGGGTAATTTAACCCATGAAACCATAAATATTCGTATCTTTCACGTTTAAGTTAGTAACCACTTATAAGTCGTAAAAACACCTAGTGTGACACCCGTTAACGTTCATTCGTACTCTTCTTCGATACATCTCGTGTTGAAGGAAAGAACTAGTTGTGTCATTATGTCATGGAATATAAGTCAAAGGACAATTCATGACATTTAACAAAACTATTTTTGAGGGACTAAATATGTCAAAACCCCAATTTTATGTCAAGTTGCCACCTAGCCTGCAAATTGCCACTCCTTTGCAGCTCTTCACACCTTGCTAGACACTTGTGAAGATCCTACAACACCTCTAACACTTGGCTTCATCCACACACACCTTCTTGCACTATAAATAGACCATCAAACTCACTCATTCTTTGTTCATTCACTCTTTCTCCTCTCTATTACACTCTTGGAAGTTCTTGACCATTTAGGAGCTTCCCTTTGAGTTCTAAAGTTTCTCTTGGATCACTTGTAAGTGTTCCATCTCTGCTCTTTTCTTTTTATAGGCTTTTAATAGCCAAAAGTCAAGCATTTTCGACAAATGTCTTGACTTTCGGTGAAGACCACTATGGTCTAGCCATTGTTCGAAATGAACATGGTTAAGTGATCGTAATTAGGAAGGTATTAATCCCTTAAAATGGCACCTCCTAAGGATCACGTTAACTAGGTCAATTGACGGGTCAATGTTTATGTTTTAAAAATTCAAATGGGTCAGATTTTATAAAAATTATAATATGAGTTTATATATGTTATAAATATGTTTTTGACACTTAAAACAGTTGGTGATAATTATTAGAACATGTGGGAAGATGTTCGATTCGTCAATTTCAGTCCTAGGGTCGGTTCGCAACCGAAATTCATTAAGTTTGACTTCTGCTTTGACTTTTCGATTCTGACCCGACTTATATTAGTTTACTACTGACTTATGGTTGCATTATGATCGTAACACAATGTAGCATAACCCTCTGAGGTTATATTACTTGATCATAATCATACTCTGAGTTTATGCACAAGTTCCGCTAAATTGTCAACTTTGACTAAAATGCCATTTTTAAATAAAACAAGGTTTTAATCAACAACAAACTTGCAAATGAATTACCTGCTGATATGTTAATATAATTAACATATTATGATGTTATTATTATGATCATAAACTAAGTTTTAATATAATACCGTAAATTATATTTTTAAAGGACCAAAATGCCTTTTCGGTGAATAGTTTGGTCCTACACCATAAATCACACTTTGTGTGCTATCTTACTGATTATATATTTCAAATTAAGTATTTTTCCAAAGTTTTTATAATCATAACATCAGAATATATGCAAGTTCCTTTTATACAACATATAATGGTCAAAACGCCTTATAAGGCGTAGTTTCGTTTTAAAACCTCAACGGGCATATAAGTTGATATCATACTGAAATTACAACTTATTTAAAATATCATAACATATAGAATTTTATCATGACGCATCCGGTTACCCGATATTGCTTATATGCGTACGGTTAAGTATATATAACTAGTTTACGAAAATTAACTAAAACGGGTTTAACCTATCATTAATTTTAGTCAATGAGATGAGGAGAAAGACAAAACTAAGTTTGAAAACACTATTTTGGTAAATATTATTCAAAAAACACTTGGGAAATATTTTTCCCAACAACGCTTGTTTGGGAAAAAACTCGGTGTTGTATCCCCAACATTTGTTTATTTTCAACTTTGGTCCCCCATCGTTTTAATCTTTCGCAAGATTTTCGTTTTAGGCTTCATTCTAAATTTTGTGAGTTAACACGCCACAACATGCATGTGAGTTTCAACGTTATTTCGTCATTTTTTCCATTTGATAGGCACATCGTAACGCGTCTATTTTCCCCATTTGACGGATTTGGCGCAACGCGCGTGTCCTAGATTGACTTATTTATTCTTTTCTACGTTTTACGTTTCATTCTAATTTCTTCGCATTCAAAAAACACCGCAAAGGATGTGCGTGGCAACGATTTTATGTTTGCTTTTCGTCCAATGTTACTTTTTCCTTTTTTATTTATTTTAGTTTACGAGTTTTTCCAATGATGGTGGTTGCTAGCAGTGGTATGACATTGGTGCTACTTGGCACGGTTACATGCATATTTTTTATGTACGTGTCGGTATAAATTCGATTGCTTACGTGCATATTTTTATGTGCGTTTTGCTATAAATTTAAATTGGTCTAAGTTACAACGTAAACTTTTTTGGAAAACGAGTCAGGTAAAAAACTTTTATGTAATTCGAAACATACGTTTTCATTTGATTTACGCATAACATAACATTTGGACTAATCCATTCAATATTTGCGGTGTACCTGCGCCGCAATGCGCGCAGGTGTTATTGCTAATTGTTTTATAATTGTAAACTAGGGGGATTCGTCGCGCATTGCGTCATACATTTGTCAGTTTCATTTTGGTTTATTACACCATATTTACGATACCAACACTCGGTATAACAAACGAAAAAGATACGCCCAAGATCTACACATGTTTTACAACGATCGAGAACAATTAAAACAAATACCGATACCGGTTTGGATAATATCGATATCGATACTCATGTTGTTCGGTTAGAATCGGTTTCGTTCGTGATGACAGCGAACATTATCGATTTTGTTCATCGCGATATAGAACAAAAAAATCAATTTTTATTGAAACATAATTAATAAAAGTAATCATGTCGCAACGCTATACTCAACAACTTATAAAACATTTGACTATATTATTAAAATAACGAACGGAATAAACGGCATCAATTTATAAATATATAAAAGAACTAAAGTGTAAGACATCTTTAGTGACATATAGGTTTGTATTTTGATCACTTGTATATTATTATTCTCATATTTTGAGTGAAATTTACACAGAGACATAAATAAAAATAAGAATGTTGTAACGTCATACTTAAATATTTATAAGTATAAATAAAATATGCTTAAAAGTAATTTTAATAAGAATATAATAATAAATATTAATATTGTTCAACTTGTTAAATTTTGAACTAAAAAAACTAAAATAGGTGTGTTACTATTCTGAAAAGTAAAAACCACAAAAAGTTGTGGCCAATAAACAATCTAGAAGGGTATGTTCCCAAAAAATATGTGTCTGCGTAAGGAACCATACCCTCAACAACATACTACAAGGATAACCTTGCGCGCAATATGCAATGGTACGCCTTCGTTGGAACTAATAGGTCATACAATGAACCTTGCGCACTCAGCGCAACGATAAATTAGACCAACACATGTAGGTCACACAACGAGTCTTGCGAACTCAGCGCAATGGCAAGTTAGACCAAACAATATAAGTCACACAACGAACCTTGTGTACTTGGCACAACAACAAAGTTAGACTTAAACGCGCAGGTACTTGACCTTGCGCGGACCAAACAACCCTCTAGCCGCAAGTCCTAAAACCTTGCACGGACAAGATAAACATGAGATGTACTCATAGTCTTGTGGACAAAAGGATTATCCCTGCAACGCTGCACTGGCCAGAAAGCACTGACAAAACCTCGTAGAAGGGATAAAGGCAGAGAGGCGTTGACTATATGCAAGGGTACAGAGTAGCAGAGCTGTGACCCAATGGTTGTTCTCCAGGTTGCGCCAGACTGCGTCGCATGAACAGTAATGCAGACGCCAGACTGTGCACCAACCATACTTACGCCAGTGACTATCACACATTCTCCACTTTCGGCTGATAGCAGTCTGACACCAGGGATAACTGCCTTTACACGTGGCACCATTCAGCATCCGACAAAGCACACCTCCGGATAGAGAACATTAATTCTCCTACAGGGAACATTTAATGTTCGATGCAGAGGGACAAAACGGATATCTCTGGTCGTCTGGGCCGGGCCCAAGGCCCATCAGCCCATCTCCTAAGCCCACTTACTTTCGGCTATAAAATAAGTATCGAACCATCAGGTAAACCATTCACAAATATTCAGAAACATACGAACTAACTTATTGTTTGTTACTTGAGCTTACTACTTGCAATCACAAAATACTTATTCTCACGCTGGAGTGCGGTCAGGGAGAAAAGCCACCCTTTTCCCCGTGGCGAGACTTACGGCGCTGCTAGTTTTGCAGATCAGTCCGAGTGAGATCACCCTGAAGAACGAGCGAAGACGCAACATTTTATGCCGAAATCTCTCGGTTGTAACTAATATATCCCCGGATATCCCTAGGTTCTACTGGTGTTTCTTCATTGGCGTCATCCGTTGGACTTTTTTCTCTCTCTCACATCCGTTTCTTCATTTCATGTTTTCACGTCCAAATGGCTGATTTCCAATCCAACACTCCACGACGCTGGAGCTCATCACGACGCTGGTCGTGTAAACATTCCGGTTACCCCCGTAGCTCAAATGGATACTCTTTTCGTACCAATCACATCGGTCTTACCCCCGGGTGAGACTCCGATGTCTTGGTACATCAAGTCTTAGACGGCTCTGAACGCCGTTTACGCGCAACTCTACGCACAAACAAACACTTCTGCTGCCCCAGTGCAGCAAACTGCTCAGGTGCATGCTTCGCCTGCACCAAGAATACTGAGCTACGACTCGCCGGCGGGAGCGAGCGTCCCATCTGAACTCCGTATCGAAGAAACGGAGTACTCTCAATCGCTGCCTAAACCCGAGTTTCATACTCATAGGCGAGCATACCATCCACTCGCAGTTGGGCACGCGTCCCCTTGGGGAGTGGTACACCCAACGCGAGGACAAAACATATGGCGAGGGTGATAGCACCAGTGCGTTTTACCGGCTACCGAATGATCATGCTGCTTACAGATCTGCGCCACGAGCTGGTTACAACCCGGAGGCGGAGTACAACTATAATTCGATCTACAGGTCGGCTTAAGCAGCCAAACACTCAAAATTCATCAAGGAGATCGCACTCGCACCGTTGTAGCGCACAAAACTTCCCTTTAACGTGGGGAAGTACAAGGGTTAACCGACCCAGATGACCACCTGCGCCTTTTCACCGACGCAGGAATGATCGGAGGCTGGACGCTACCTATGTGGTATCACTTGTTTGTCCAAACGCTGACAGGCGCTGCGCGCCTATGGTTTGACAACTTGCCCACAGGCAAGCTCGCGTTATGGAACGATTTGAAAGACAAGTTCTTGACGCACTTTAGCCAACAGCGGCGTTACGTCAGAGACTCTTCTAACGTAATGAACATCTGGCGGCGTGATGAAGAAAGTCTTGAAGACTTCATCACCCGCTATAATAAAGAGGTGCTAGAGATAGGGGATGTGCAAGAAGACCTGATTCGTGCACAGTTCAAGTACGCTGTACGCTGTGATGAGATGATCAAAGTCTTGACAGGAACTACATGCCTCCCGAAAAGCCGGGAGAAGCTTATGGCAGTAGCAAAGGTCTATGCGCAGACGGAGCGCAACCTCAATAACAGTAGACTTCCCCTACCTCACCACCGTCCCTAAGACATGAGCAAAAGTTTTGGGAAAAATAATAAGAGTTTGAGGGAGCACAGCCAAAACCCTCCCTACTCACCGGTCGACGCACGCATGACCATTAATAAACTCGCTACTCAGCACCGAAGACCATCAGTTCAAGCAGGATAATCGCGATCGTTAGTGGACCCCACTGACAAAAACTCCGGCGGAGGTACTCAGCACCGAAGACCATCAGTTCAAGCAATTGCCGCCGATGCGCAATAAGAAAGGTCAAGACCCCAACCTTTTCTACGATTATCACAAGGATACTGGCATACAACTAATAACTGCATCTCCTTGCGCATGGAGATTGAGAAAGCGCTCAAAAGTGAGAAGCTCACCCACTTACTGCAAAATGTGTGCAATGAGTTGCGCCAAATCACTTGAGGCGGCGAAGGCCCGAGTAATAAAAAGATGAAGTCTGTTCCTATGATCCAGGGTGGCCCGTCGCGTAAGCACAGCTACAAGAAAAGTAGTTCCCAGGGGTCCACAAGAAGACCAACCTGTCGTGATAATTGACATCTTCGGCCATTATTGCACCGATTATATGTTCATAGACCCTGGGAGCTCTATGGACATCATCTATGAACAGTGCTTCCAGCAGCTCGACCCAGAAGACAAGGCGCCTCTGGAGCCAGTGGACTTCCCACTCATTGGTTTCTGCAACGAGGCCATCTTCCCTCTGGGCCAAATTTCATTTCCGGTGACTCTTTTCGATAGGCGACACTCTCGCACAGTCTCGGTCAATTTCATGGTCATGCCCGCAACTTCGTGCCATGACGTATTACTGGCCCGACGCGCTCAACGAGAGTTCAGCATGATCACTTCCACTCCCCATGCTGCCTGCGGGTTTCCACAGAAACCGGGGTGGCCATTATGTACGCAAGGAAGGAAATCATTTCCGTTGAAGAGGAACCACCGACGAAGCAACCAAAGTCATCATCCAACGGTGAACCAGAAAAGTGGGTACTAAACAACAAGTACCCGGAGCAAACAGTGCTGTTAGGACCTGCCATGACTCCCGCAATCAAGGCGCGGTTGAAATAACTGTAGTTCCGCAATGTAGATATTTTTGCATGGTCACCGGCGGATATGATTCCCTTCAGTTCAGCCCATCGTTCAGAAGAAGCACAGCTTCGGTCCTGAAAAGACCCGCGCACTGAACGAGCAAGTTTCAGAGCTTCTCCAAGCAGGAATCATCCAGAAGTCCCTCGCTTGGAGAAGCTCTGAAACTTTCTCGTTCAGTGCGCGGGTCTTTTCAGGACCGAAGCTGTGCTTCTTCTGAACGATGGGCTGAACTGAAGGGAATCATATCCGCCGGTGACCATGCAACCAGAGGTACGCTATCAGACATGGGTAGCCAGCCCAGTCATGGTCCAAAAGTCCAATGGCAGTTGGCGCATGTGTGTCGATTTCAAGGATCTTAACAAGGCATGTCCCAAGGACTGCTACGCCTTACCTGAAGTCGACAAAAAGGTGGACTCCCTTGCTTCATTTAGGTGGAAATGTTCCTTGATTGCTACAAAGGCTACCACCAAATCCAAATGAAGAAAGAGGACAAAGACAAGACCGTTTTCCGAACTGACAAGGGGATTTTTTGTTACACAAAGATGCCTTTCAGATTGCGCAATGCAGGAGCCACCTACCAATGTTTAATGGACCATGTCTTCGAGGACGACATTGGCAAAACCGTAGAAGTGTATATTGATGACCTCGTCATCATGAGCTCGGATGAGGAGAAGATGCTGACAAATGTTCAAAAGACGTTTGCATCTTTGCCAAGGAAAACCTGAAGCTGAACCCCAGCAAGTGCTCGTTTGGAATAGAAGAAGGCAAATTTATGGGATTCATCGTCATGCACGACGGTTTCAAAGTTAATCCCGAGAAAGTGGACACGATTCAGCGTATGCCTTCCCCCTCAACTATCAAAGAAATGCAACAGTTGGCGGAGTGATTGGCTGCACTGAACAGGTTCGTAGCCAGCCACACAATGAAGTCCTTCCCATTCATCAGCACTTTGCGGAACTGTGTAAAGCAAAACAAGTTTCAGTGGACTCCAGATGCGGAGAAAGCCTTCGCTCAAATGAAGGAGTGCTTAATTCAACTGCTAACACTCACGGCACCGCAAAAAGACGAGCCACTGATACTTTACCTTTCCGCTTCAGATATCGCTCTAGGAGCAGTCCTGTAGTAGGGCGCGCAGGATGTCACACCCTGTGAAGAAGCACCGGTTGAACCTAGGGATATCCAGGGATATATAAGTCACAACTAGGGTGTTTCTGCATAAATGGTTAACCTCTCACTTTGCCTTTGGGTTTTCAAGCTCACTCTGGCTGATCTGCAAAACTAGCAATGTCGTTAGTCTCGCCACGGGAAAAGGGTGGTTTTCTCTGTGACCACACTCCAGCGTGAGAATAAGTATCTTGGATAAGAAACGAGTGATTGTTGATTAAGCAAGAACTTATGTGTGTGGTAAGTTGTGTAGCAAGTATGTGAGCGTGTCCGTACTTGGAGATCCGATACTTATTTATAGCCGAGAAAGGTATGTTCAGGAGAAACGACCCATACAACCAAAGACATCCCTTTTGTCCCTCGGTGCTAGACATTAAATGCTCCCTGCAGGAGAATTAGTGTTCACTGTCGGGAGGTATGCTTTGTCGGATGTTGAGTGGTGCCACGTGTAAAAGCAGCCGTTTCTGGTGCCAGGCCTGTTGCCAGCCGAAATGGAGAAAGTGGAACAGTCACTGGCAGAATAGTGGTTGGTGTATGGTCTGACACTTGCCTTACTGGTCATAGGCGTTGTCACACGCAACCTGCCAAGTAACCTTTGGTCACAGCTCTGCCATTCCGTACCTTGAGGTATGGTCAACATCTCTTAGTGCTTACCCCCTTCTGCGAGGCTGTCAAGGTTTTTCCCGCCAGCGTAGGTTATCAGGGGTGCATCCTTTTGTCCTAAGACTATGAGGCGCTTCTCATGTGTGTCTTATCCTTGCAAGGTTTTGGGATTCGCAGCTTGAAGGAATGTTGTTGTGCGTAGGGTTTAGTAGCCTGCGCGCGTGAGTCTAACTTGTCGTTGTGGCGAGTACACAAGGCTCGTTGTGTGACTTTATTGCGTTGGTCTAATTCACCGTTGCGCTGAGTGCGCAAGGGTCATTGTGTGACCTATAAAAGCTGGTCTAATTCACCGTTGCGCTGAGTGCGCAAGGCTCATTGTGTGACCTATAAAGGCTGGTCTAATTCACCGTTGCGCTGAGTGCGCAAGGCTCATTGTGTGACCTATTGAATCCAAAGAAAGCGCACCATTGCACATTGCGCGCAAGGTTATCTTTGTGACACTTGGGCCAAGGATATGGTCACGTGGGACCATACCTCCTCAAGTCCCCCCAGTCTAGTGCTGCTCATACGCGCATGTTGTAAGTTGGGAGGAGTGCTGGACTAGAAGAGTTGTTGCTTGCGCCGTTAATTGGGTGGCAAAAATTTTTCTAAGTGTTCATAGGAAACATTTGTGTGAAGGAAACGTTTTTTCTTCACTCTTGGAATTTGAAAATATGATCTTGTGGCGTTGTAGGTGGTTTGGTGAGAAAAAGTGAGATTTGAAAAGACGTCTGACAGTTGTAGCGTGCACTCAGCCGCTTCGTCTGCCATTCATTTAATGAATTGGCAGAGGCGTGTTGGCCACACGCGCATGTTAACCGTCTCTGCCCACTCACTCGCCACGCGTCCGTCTATAATTGGTCGCCATTACCACGTGTTAGACACGTTCTCCGAGCGCATTAAATGTGAGCACTATAAATAGAGGTGCTCCGGTAGGGATTCTTCAATCCTTCACACTTCTTCCAAAATTTGCTTTTCTTTTGTTGAGTTCTTGAGTTCTAGGGTTGTTAGAAAAAAAATTCCAAAGATTTTTCTCTTTTCTCTTCTTTTATGGCGGCCAGAGAGCCTGATGCCGCCGCCGCTCTGCCTCCTCTGTCGGCTTGCAAGTTGAGCCGGCAATTGTTTGACGATATTCTGTCTAGTCTCCGGTTTCCTCCCTCTTGGGACGCTCGGATGCTAGCGGAAGGTGAGACGGTCGCCGATGCTTCGGCGGGTTGTATCACCTTGTTTGCTGGACTTTTTTGGTGAGGGTAACTTCCGGTTGCCCGCCACCAAGTTCTTCGTGGATTTGCTTCAGTACTACGGATTCCACATTTCCCAAATGAATCCGATGGCAATGTTGAGAATCCGGCATTTTGAGTTCCTCTGCCAGTCGACTGGGTCTATTCCCACTGTCGACCGGTTCCGTATTTTTTATCAACTCCATTGTTCAATGGGGTTTTATTCTTTCTAGCTGCGTGCGCAGGCACGGAAAATTTTGCTCTCTCCCCAAGTCCTTCCATGATTAGAAGGTAAAATTCTTTTTTGTTAAGGCCGGTGTGATACCGCCACCGATGGTGTTCCGTGGACCGGAAGAGATTCCGGCGGAGACTCTTCCCATACCAGTGCTTGACGCGTGGTATGGCGACTAGAAAGAGATTCCGGCATCCAGTTGCCGGAGAGGGTACTGGTGGCGGCGGGCATGAGCCTGGTGTGGGGACCCGAGTGCCGGTCTCGACCAGTGTATTTTGAGGGCGATCACAGTAAGTATTCCTTGTTCCCTTGTTTCTTACTTGATTGGGAGTTATGTATTTGCTCATCATATGTGTGTTTTACTTGCAGGAGCCCGCTGTTCTTGGCCGCCTTCCAAAGGAAGGAATGGTAGATGGAGAAAGTTCCGTTGAAGCCGGATGAGCCTACCTGGTACGCGCAGGTCCTTGACAAATTTGCCCTGATCAAGGACGCAGATCTAGGGGCTCATGCGCCACCAACTAGTGAGTCTTTACTGTTTGCTTGTGCGCCTTTTTAGGTGATTTACTTGTTGTCTTTGTTTACATACAGGCGCTCTGATAGATTTGGGCGTTGGCCCAGATCACCAGAAAAGGAGGCGTGCGGGGTCGAGCGCGGTGGTGGGTAGGGAAGCAACTCTACCCGGGGCGGGCCCTCCCAAAGATAAGCGTGTTATCACTGACAAGTGGAAAACTTATGTGGTCATCTCTGACTCGTGGGAGGGTCTGGAACCTGTAGGTGTGAAGAGGGTACGCTGAAGCAGGCGGTCGCTGCTTCCGCTGTATCTGTTAGCCCGGAGGAGCCTGAAGAGGTCCCAAAAGTGCCTCTGAAGCGAAAGAGGCGCCCGAAGGAGAATCTCTCTGCGCAACCCCCTAAGAAGGTTGCGCGGAGACTTTTTGGGAAGCGCGCGGATTTGGGCTCACTAACTTCTAGAATATCCCTTTGTAAGTACATATACCCCTTGATAGTTCCTTCCATGTTTTATGTTGTATGCGACTAACACTTATTATTGTGCAGTGGGGATGAGCCGTTTTGGTTGATTCCGGCCCAAGTGCTGGGGAAGCTGAATCCGCGATGACCCAGACCGGTGCTCAAGAAGGGAATGCTGCTGCTGGGGCAGAAGAACCGGTCGGCGTGAGGGAGGGGCCTCATGTGGAGGTGGAAGGTCGTGGTATCGGTACTAATGTGGGTTCCCCAGTTTTGGAAAGTTCGGGTGTGCCATTGACGTAACCACAGCAGGATATTGAAGAACCTGTGGTTGTTGTTGAGGAATCGCGGGTGGATCTTGAGGAACCTACCGTGGGGGTGGAAGAATGGGGGTTCGTTGAGCAAGATGTGGTACTGGAAGAACCCGCGCATCAAGGTGGCGCGGTTAATGCTGATGAGACGGGGCCGTCGGGAGCGGCGTACGCCGAAGAGGTTCAGACTAGTGCACCACAAGGGCATGTAGAGGAACCGTTATCCTGGGGCGGTGCAGGATCTGCTGCCCTTGGTTTGTCTCCCATCAGCCCGGATAAGACTCCGGGGGATTATTATTATTATAGGTCCTTCTCCTCTTCCCAAGCTGAAGAGATCCACACCCCTGTGTGGAAGTTGGAGAAAGGAGAGGAATTTCTCACTGGCCGGCGTGCCGTGAGTTTTTTAAGGGAGCCTTCTCCCTGGCGGAGGTACTTCTACTTTCTGATCATGAAGAAGAGACGTATCACACGTACCTCCAAGCAGCTGTCAGGTCCGCCTCGATGACTTATAAGATTGTTTGAGACTGGCGGAGCCTGGTGAAGGAAAAAAAGAATCTTGAGGCTGCTCAAGAAACTCTTGGAAAGTAGTGAGCCCAAGTGGTTGCGCGTGAAGCTACATTGTCGGTAAGGGAGACTACCTTCACCTACAACCAGCGCATTGAAGGGCGGTCTGCGCAGGGGTGGAAGAATTGGGCCGAAGCCTCAGAATCAAACTTGCTGAGGAACGCATGTTGTGGAAAGGCTTGCGAGAGAGACAACAAGGAGAAAAGATCCCCGAGGGATGAGTTGGCCTAGCTGCGCGCCGATGTGGCGCGCGAGAAGAAAGAGAAAAAGGCAACCGCTGCCTTTGCTGCACAAGCCAGTGTGCAACGTGAGCACAGCGAACAGAGAGAGGTACCTCCTTGTCTTTTATGTTTACTCTATTGATAAGTTTAAGGTATGCTGCTAACCTTGTTGAAATTAAACAGGTCGAAGCTTGCGTTGCTTTAGCCAGGGCTAAGAAAGATCTCCAGGTAGCCTGAGTAAAAATGCTGAACTCATGCGGAGGCTGCAATTGGCGGAGGCGAAGGTGGAAACGGGAGAGAAGAAATTAGAAGATTCTGAGAACTCCCACGCCATCTCCGAGTCGTTGGTGGAATCGCTCACCAGCAACATGTTGTGGCTTCAACAGCATGGGATTGACCATGTAAGTGTTTGCACTTGTGTTTTATTCTGAATTTTATAGAATGCTCTGATTTTTCCTTTGAATTCACAGATTGCCGATTCCATTGTGAATTCCGCGGAGTTGGATGGTGCGGTGGCTAAGCTGGTGGTTGTTGCGCGCCATGATGGGCATGCGCAAGGCTACGCTGAGTGTGCGCAACAAGTCACTCATGCCTTGGACACTCCATGGGATTCTAGCATCCCTCCACTCACGTGATTAATACTGGAGCTGTCTTCGAGAAGGCGCAAAAGGGGTATAATTGCCTTGAAATCCCTGCCTTGGAATTGGTAAGCGAGACTCTTACCAACGATGACTTCGTCGACTGCTTGAAGGATATCTTCCCGGTAGATGCTGAAGGCGAAGACTAGTGTAGGAACCGTAATGTAATATTCTTGTAGGATCATTGCTTGTTCCGCGTGTGACGCGGTTATGTACATACTTTTTATCTTTTTAATGAAATGTTTCTATTCTGTTACAATAATTGTGTGGATTGAAACGACTTTGTGCAAGTATAGCGAATGAAACTGGTAATGAACTCACGCCTGGGTATCAGCTCTTGTGCATGCTGCGTAAGTAGTGATTTATGTTTTACGAGTCATTGTGCACCATGTTGTTTTTGCGTATACTCAAAGTGTTTTCGCGCATTTGTAGCGAAACATGAAGATAAAAAAGAAGTGAAGTAACTCTTATCTATATTACATAATTGGGCGCGAAGGCCGCATTTCCAGATAGACAAGAGACTATGTACTTAGGGATTTACATGTAACATCGCCTTAGTTGCTGCACATTCCATGTCCTAGGGATGCTTGTTCCGTCTAGGCGCATAAGGGTATATGAGCCTTTTCCGAGGACTTCATGAATAACATAAGGACCTTCGCATTTGGGTGCTAATTTTCCAGGACGTTCGGCATTAGATGCCTCATTGTCACGTAGAACAAAGTCTCCAGGTAAGAAGGTGCATATGCAGAATCGCGCGTTGTAGTATTTCTCTAGCTTGGACTTGTATTTTGCTTCATTGATGGCAGCGTTTTCACGCCTTTCTTCTAGCAAGTCCAAGTCTAGCCTGCGTTCCTCCTCGTTGTTTTGTTTTTGCGCAGCTAACATAGAGTCCTATCTCCGCAGGAATCACTGTCTCCATCCCATACTCAAGGCTAAACAGAGTTTCACCCGTGTTGGTTTTAAGCATGGTTCGATGAGCCCATAAGATGCTTGGTAGCTCATCTACCCAACCTCTGCGCACTGTTCCCAAACATTTCTTGATTCCTTCGACAATGCTTTTGTTGATCCTTTCCACTTGGCCGTTTCCTTGAGGATGCGCGACCGAAGTGAAAACGTGTTCGATATGTGCATCCATTGTTGTAGTTCTTCGGCTGCGAAATTGGGGCCGTTATCGGTTACTATGTGCATGGGTAACCCGAAACGGCATATGATATGCTCCCAAATGAACTTTCGCACTACAGTTGTTGTGGTTGATGCGAGAGGTTTGGCCTCTACCCATTTGGTGAAATAATCGACTGTAACGATTATGAATTTCACCGCTCCTAGAGCGTCTGGGAATGGTCCCACCATATCGATTGCCCATTGTTGAAAAGGCCACACTGTTGTTACCGGAATCAAGGGATTCTTGGGGCGCAGTGTCTTTGGAGCATGGCGCTGGCATGACGCGCATTTCCGCAATGTTTCAACCGCATCGAGGTGCATGCCAGGCCAATAATATCCGGCGTTCATGATCTTTGCAACGACCATGTGCGGTCCGGTGTGAATTCCGCGTAACCCTTCGTGTATTTCGCGGATCAAGTACTTGGCGTCTTGCGCGTCAACACGCGGAGGAGAGGTCCAAGGTATGACTTCCAGTATAAGATACCATCCGCCATTCATAGTTGAGTGCCTTGTTCTGGACCTTCCTAGCTTCCGCTTTGTTTTTAGGGAGGCTCCAGTGTTGCAAGAACATGATGATGAGAGACATCCAGGATGGGTTTCCCATTTCTATGATGTTGACTTGTCGCAAAGGAACAGAAGGGTTTTTTAGTACCTCAATGCGCACCTCTCATGCAAGGTGCTTGAAGCTTGTAGCGGCTAGTTTTCTAAGAGAGTCAGCATGTTTGTTCTCTTCGGTTAACATGTATATTGAAATGTTGGAATTTGATTATTAAGGCTTGCGCCTGTTCTAGATATAAGGCTATTACCTCGCCCTTTGCATCGTACAGGCCGTTGACCTGTCTGGCGACTAGGAGTGAGTCGACATGGGCTTCCAAATTTTGCACACCCATCTTGATTGCTAACCGAAGACCTGCCAGGAACGCTTCTTACTCAGCTTCATTATTTGTGCTTTTAAAATCCAACCTGATGGCATAGGTGAATTCTTGGTCATCGGGGCTTATTAGGCGAAGACCTGCCCCTGCGCCATCGTCATTGGATGCGCCATCGGTGTGAAGTATCCATGCGCGGTTATCCGTAACCGGCGCGGGATTCTGTACTTCTTCACACTCCTGCGCTTTATTTTGCGGGACTTCCGCGATAAAATCGGCCAATATCTAGCCTTTTATTACCGGTCGTGGCTTATACACAACATTGTATCCGCCAAGCTCGATCGCCCATTTTGCTAGGCGACCGGAGGTATCCGGTTTTGACAAAATTTGGCTTAGATGGTAGTTCGAGAGAATTGTTATTTCGTGGCCTGAAAAGTATCGGCGCAACCATCGGGATGTGTGGACTAAAGCTAGAGCTAGATTTTCCATCATGGGATATCGGGTCTCTGGGTCGGTAAGCATTTTGCTGACGTAATAGATCGGAGTTTGAACTCCTGTGCGTTCACTAGCAGAACTGCTCCCAGAGCGACATCTGATGCAGAAAGGTAGAGTATCAGTGGCTCCTTCTTTTGTGGCGGGGTGAGCGTTGGTAGCTAAATTAAGCATTCCTTTATTCTCCGCGTCTGGAGTCCACTGAAACTCGTTCTTTTTCACACAATTCCGCAGAGTGCTGATGAATGGGAAGGACTTCATCGCGTGGTTGGCCAAGAACCTGTTCAGCGCAGCTAGCCGCCCTGCCAACTGTTGCATCTCTTTGATAGTTGAGGGTGATGGCATACGCTGAATTGCTTCCACTTTATCGGGGTTTACTTTAAAGCCATCGCGCATAATGATGAATCCCAAAAATTTACCTTCCTCCATTCCAAAAGAGCACTTGCTGGGGTTCTGCTTTAGATTTGCCTTGCGCAATGAGGCAAACATTGATGTTTGCCAACATCTTCTCCTCATCCGAGCTCATGATGACTAAGTCATCAATGTATACTTCCACATTTTCATCAATTTCATCCCCAAAGACATGGTCCATTAAGCGTTGATAGGTGGATCCCGCATTGCGCAGTCTGAAGGGCATTTTTGTGTAGTAGTAGATGCCCTTGTCCGTTCGGAAAGCGGTCTTGTCTTTGTCTTCTTTCTTCATTTGCATCTGGTGGTAGCCCTTGTAGCAATCAAGGAAATATTTCCACCTGAATGAAGCAAGAGAGTCCACATTCTTGTCGATTTCCAGCAAGGCGTAGCAGTCCTTGGGACATGCCTTGTTGAGGTCTTTGAAATCGACGCACATGCACCAACTGCCGTTGGACTTCTGGACCATGACTAGGTTGGCTACCCATGTCTGATAACGCACTTCTCGGATGATTCCTGCTTGGAGAAGCTCCGCGACTTGCTCGTTCAAAGCGCGAGTCTTTTCAGGCCCGAAGCTGCGCTTCTTTTGAACGATAGACTGAACTGAAGGGAAAGTGTGCAGTGCATGCTCAGCTATTTCCCTTGGAAACCCCTGTCATGTCCGCCAGCGACCATACAAAAATGTTAGAGTTTCAGAACAATAGTTGTTTCAACCGCGCATTGACTACGGGGGTCATGGCGGATCCTAAGAGCACGGTTTGTTTCGGGTATTTGTTGTTAAGTACCCACTTTTCTGGCTCACTGTCGGAGGATGGGTTGGGTTGCTTTACTGGTGGCTCCTCGTCCACCGACATGATTTCCTTCCTTGAATACATGATAGCCACTCCAGCTTCTGTGGGAAAACCGTGAATGGCGTGAGGGATGGAAGTAATCATGCTGAAGTCTCGCTGGGCGCGCCGCCCTAATAATACATCATGGCGCGAGGTTTTGGGCATTACCATGAAATTCACCTGGACGGTGCGAGTGTGGCGCCCATCAGAGCGAGTAACCAGAAAAGACATATGTCCCAAAGGAAAAACAGCCTCATTGCAGAAACCATTGAGTGGGAAAACCACCGTCTCCAGGCGTGCTTTATCCTCTGGATCAAGCTGCTGGATATATTGTTTGTATATAATGTCCATAGAGCTCCCAGGGTCTATGAACATGTAGTCGGTGCGGTAGTGACCGAAAATGCCGGTTATCAATACCGGTCGGTCTTCTTTTGGACTCTGGGGGACGACGAGGAAGATGACCTGCTGCTCTCGCCAGTGAGACGTGCAGCTCTTCTGGTGGTTGCGCTTGCGCAAAGGACCACCTTGAATCATATGAACAGCCTTCATTTTTTCTTACTCGGACCCTCGCCGCCTCGAGTAATCTGGCGCACCTCCTTGCGAACGTTTTGTAATAAGTGGGCGAGCTTCCCACTTTTGAGTGCCTTCTCAATCTCCATGCGCAGGGAGATGCAATTGTCGGTTGTGTGCCCCGTGTCTTTGTGATAATCGCAGAAGAGGTTGGGGTCTTGACCCTTCTTGTTGCGCATCGCGGTGGTTGTTTGAATTGATGGTCTTCTGTGCTAAGGACCTCCGCCGGTGTCTTCGTCAGTGGGGTCCACTGGCGATCACGATTATCTTGTTTTATTGCTCGCTGGTGGCGAGCTTATTAATGGTCGCGCGAGCGTCGACCGGTGTATGGGGAGGGTGTTAGCTGTGGTCCCTCCACCCTTTATTCTTTTTCTCAAAACTCCTGCTCAAGTCTTGGGGACGATGGTGAGGTAGGGGAGGCCTACTGTTGTTGAGGTTGCGCTCTGTTTGCGCGTAGACCTTTGCCGCCGCCATAAGTTTCTCCCAGCTGTTGGGGAGACCTGTAGTCCCTGACAAGACTTTGATCATCTCGTCACAGCGCACGGCGTACATGAACTGTGCACGAATCAGGTCTTCATGCACATCCCCTATCTCCAGCACCTCTTGTTGTAGCGGGTAATGAAGTCTTCGAGACTTTCATCATCCCGCCGCCAGATATTCATTACGTCAGAAGAATCTTTGACATAACGCCTTTGCTGGCTGAAATGCGCCAGGAACTTGTCCTTCAAGTCGTTCCAGGACGTGAGCTTGCTCGTGGGCAAGTTGTCAAACCACAGGCGTGCGGCGCCTGTGAGGGTTTGAACAAACAGGTGACACCACATTGGTAGTGTCCATCTTCCAATCAGTCATGCGCCAGTGAAGAGAAGCGGGTGGTCATCCGGGTCGGTCAACGGACAGACGCTCGTCTGAGAGAGCGAGACTCCGGTTTAGGCGGAGGTTGTGTGTATTCTGTCTCTTGTGGATGGAGACTATATGGTACGCTCGCCCCTGCTGGCGAGTCGTAGCTCAGAATCCTCGGTGCAGGCGAAGCGTGCACCTGAACGGCGGGCTGTACTGGGACAACAGGGGTGTTTGTCTGCGCACAGAGTTGCACGTAGACGGCGTTCAGGGCCGTCTGAGACTTTATGAACCAAGACATTGGTGTCTCACCCGAAGGTAAGACCGACGTGATTGGAAAAAAAAGAGTCTCTAGCTGGGCTCTGGGGGTGACCGGGATGTTTATTCGGCCAGAGCCGTGTTGAGCTCCGGTATCTTCCGAGGAATCTTCCCTCACTAGCCCGTCGATATGAGAGGTTTGAACTGGGTTCTTGCCTTCGCATCGAGAGCCTCACAGGGTGGTTGATGGAAAGTCGTCCATCAAGATATGAGGCTTAGAAAGGTGAATAAATGGGAGGTTGGAAACTGGAAATAGTAAGAATACCACGGATGGCGCCAATGAAGAAGCACCGGTTGAACCTAGGGATACCCGGGGATATATAAGTCACAACCAGGGTGTTCCTGCATAAATGGTTAACCTCTCACTTCGCCTTTGGGTTTGCAAGCTCACTCCGGCTGATCTGCAAAAGTAGCAACACTGTTAGTCTCGCCACGGGGAAAAGGGTGGTTTTCTCCGTGACCACACTCAGACGTGAGAATAAGTATCTTGGATAAGAAACGAGTGATTGTTGTTGTAAGCAAGAGCTTATTGTGTGTGGTAAGTTATGTAGCAAGTATGTGAGCGTGTCCGTACTTGGAGATCCGATACTTATTTATAGCCGAGAAAGGTATGTTCCCGACCCATACAGCTAGAGACATCCCTTTTGTCCCTTGGCACCAGACATTAAATGCTCCTGCAGGAGAATTAATGTTCACTGTCGAGAGGTATGCTTTGTCGGATGTTGAGTGGTGCCACGTGTAAAAGCAGCCGTTTCTGGTGTTAGGCCTGTTGCCAGCCGAAATGGAGAAAGTGGAACAGTCACTGGCAGAATAGTGGTTGGTGTATGGTCTGACACTTGCCTTACTTGTCGTGGGCGTTGTCACACGCAACCTGTCAAGTAACCTTTAGTCACAGCTCTGCCATTCCGTACCTTGAGGTATGGTCAACATCTCTTAGTGCTTACCCTCTTCTACGAGGCTGTCAAGGTTTTTCCCGCCAGCGTAGGGTGTCAGGGGTGCATCCTTTTGTCCTAAGACTATGAGGCACTTCTCATGTGTGTCTTGTGCTTGCAAGGTTTTGGGATTCACAGCTTAGAGGAATGTTGTTATGCGCAAGGTTTAGTAGCCTGCGTGCGTGAGTCTAACTTGCCGTTGTGGCGAGTCACAAGGCTCGTTGTGTGACTTTATTGCGTTGGTCTAATTCACCGTAGCGCTGAGTGCGCAAGGCTCATTGTGTGACCTATAAAGGCTGGTCTAATTCACCGTTGCACTGAGTGCGCAAGGCTCATTGTGTGACCTATAAAGGCTGGTCTAATTCATCGTTGCGCTGAGTGCGCAAGACTCATTGTGTGACCTATTGAATCCAAAGAAAGCGCACCATTGCACGTTGCGTGCAAGGTTATCTTTGTGGCACTTGGGTTAAGGATATGGTCACGTGGGACCATACCTCCTCACCATGAGCCGCATCGGATAAGGTAATCGGGACATGAGTGGGTTTTCATCAAAGCTCATCACATTTACTATTGTAAAGATTTAATATTTAATATTTCAAACTTAATTAAAATATATTCCAATACACATAATCCAAACAAACACAAATCGTTCCAAGCAAACTTGCAAATAACGTTTTAATTCTTCTAAGGCTCATATCCTATGTGATCCATGCTTCAAACTGCTCACCTGTATCATGTGTAAAAGTAAAGTTTGGGTCAACATAAGTTGGCAAGTGAATCCCTTTTTGTCGTTAAGAAAAGAATATAGATTTAACGCTTTATTTATAAAAATGTGCACTAACCAAATATGGGAACATCGTGTATGTCAACTAAATCACAAACAACTCATATCATTATCTAACAATGTACATGTGTGCACGATAAGCGATGTGCTGCAAGATCGAAGCTCAATCAAACGGAGCTAATCTCGTATATTAGGATATGATGAGTTCCACCCGTAGGTAACGGGAACAATTGGCCTAATGTGAGGTAATGATTGTAATGAGCGTATGAACAATAAATGGCAATACAACAATGTCACATACACGTTAGAACACATAATGGTAATTGCACGAATTTAAATAACGAGATAACAATATTAAGCGACACATGATACACCCCAAAACGTGAAATAAAAGGGGAGTTGTAAGATTCACTCATAGTGGGTGCGAATAAGATTTGCTGGAGATAGCGCACGAGTGTGAAGTTGAGATACCGAATGAACATTTTATCCTAAATATTCACATAACGATTTAGCTAAATAAAATTATATTCCTTGATTGAATTTAATATTTTTAATTATCTTATTATTTACATATTTTATTAGATAATTTAAATTAGTATTTATTATTTTTATATATTTTTATTTGTTTTAACTTTCATTTATAGGTAAGATTAATTGGTTATATAAAAAAATAATATATTATTGGGGAGAATAATTAAAGGTTTCATAAAAAAATATTTTCTGATTAAATCAGAATAATTCCCCAAACCGGCTGCGTACAAGATTCGAACCCGTGACCTTCCGTTCGTGTGCACGCAGCCCGACCAACTGGGCTGCATGTCTAACCCGAAGGATATTCGATTTTAATTATTCTTATACACTTACTACATGATCCCTGATTTACTTTTATTTTAAAAAAATATGATGTTGCAGCAGTCAGAACAATAAGCATGATTCGAACCTGGGTCTTCCCATTCGTGTGTGCACACAGCTCGACCAATTGGGTTGTGTGTCTAACCTGCTATAAGTCTGATTTTAATTCCTTTTATTAACTGTTTCAGACTCTTCCGTATTAGCTTTAAACAAAAAGGTTTTCAAAACGGGGTGACCGGGACTCGAACTCTAGACGTATGATATGTGTGCACAGAACCCAACCAACTGGGTTGTGTGTCTATCTCGTTTAACGCATGATTTTTAATTCTTTTAAACAACATCTCCGGTTCATCTTCTTCGTATAATTAAACAGAACACTGTTAACTCGATGTGTATTGATTTGTTTAACAATTCCCTTATTAATTTCTAATCGACTACACATGGCATTTAATAAAAATAGAAGGGATAGATGAAAGATATACCGAACAGGGGTACTCCGGTTTTCCAACGAGGTTCCGACGTGTTGCAGATTTTCTCGGTGAAGTTTTTTGATGAACAGAGGCTCGTATAAAGTTAGGGAGAGTGTTTGTGCATTCTAATGGGTTCACAGAGCCCTATATTTATACTTGTAGAAGGTCGCGTAGGTTGAATTTCGGTTTTAGAAGTTTTGGTTTAATTCGGGTATGTGCAAGCTGTGCGCAGCTTGATTGAACGCGGTTTGTCACAATTTGAGTCCAAGTTCATGATTGAGAGCTAATTCTTCAATCAATTGCGAAGAAATGGCAACTTTGGAGATTACCGGATTAACTGTGTGCCGATACTGGGCGGCAACTTTGAATCAGTTCAAGATAAGTGATATTTAAAAGATTATTTGATTAAATCATTTCAGATGTTGAGGGGTGGGTGTTGGTTTGGTTATAGGCGAGACCCGGGTTCGAGTCCCGCAGTCTGCCTTTATTATTATTTTTGTTATATTTTTTTACTATATATATATATGTATATATAATATATATATTTTATTTATTATTATTATCTTTTTTATTATTTATTATTTTACATTAATTTTTTTATTAATTATGACGACTCTCTCTTATACGGTTTATATAAAGGCGTAACAAAAAGAGATTATAATAAACTTGATTACAAAATGGTGCGGGTTTTAGGACCCATTTCCAACGGATGTTACACAGGAGTTCAAACTCCGATCTACTATGTCAGTACGATACTAACTGACCCAGAGACACGATATCCTATGATGGAAAAGGTTGCTCTAGCTTTGGTCCACGCATCTCGCCGGTTGCGTCGGTATTTTTCCGGCCATGTGATAACAGTTCTTTCGAACTATCACTTAGGCCAAATTTTGTCGAAACTGGACATATCTGGTCGTCTAGCAAAATGGATGATTGAGCTTGGTGGACACAACATTGTGTACAAACCACGCCCAACAATAAAGGGCCAGATATTAGCCGATTTCATTGCGGAAGTACCACACAATAAAGCGCAAGAATGTGAAACTGTACAGAACCCAACGCCAGTTGCAGATGACCGCGCGTGGATACTTCACAGAGATGGCGCATCCAATGATGATGGCGTAGGGGCAGGTTTTCGCCTAATAAGCCCCGGCAATCAGGAGTTCACCTACGCCATCAGGTTGGATTTCAAAAGTACCAATCATGAATCTGAGTACGAAGCGTTCCTAGCAGGCCTTCGGTTAGCAATCAAAATGGGCTCACAGAATATGGAAGCAAACGTCGACTCCCTTTTAGTCGCAGGACAGGTCAACGGCCTATATGACGCAAAAGGCGAAACGATGGCTTTGTATCTTGAGCAGGCGCAAGCCTTAATAACCAAATTCCAACACTACAAAATAACCCATGTCAACCAAAGCGAGAATAAACAAGCTGACGCGCTCAACAATTTAGCCGCTACAAGCTTCAAGCACCCCGCGCGTGAAGTGCGCATTAAGATACTCAAGAACCTTTCTGTTCCTTTGCGTCAAGTCAACATCATTGAAGTGGGGAATCCTTCCTGGATGTCTCCCATAATCATGTTCTTGCAACACGGGATCCTCCCCGAAAACAAAGCGGAAGCAAGGAAGGTGCAGAACAAGGCACTTAACTATGAAATGGCTGACGGTATCCTATACCGGAAGTCATACCTTGGACCGCTCCTCCGCCGTGTTGACCCGCAAGACGGGCAGTACTTGATCCGCGAAATACATGAAGGGTTATGCGGAATTGACGCTGGTCCCGGCATGGTCGTAGTAAAGATCATGAACGTCGGTTACTATTGGCCTGGCATGCACCTAAATGCGGTCGAAACACTGCGGAAGTGCGCATCATGCCAGCGCCATGCTCCAAAGACAATGCGCCCCAAGAATCCTCTGATCCCTGTGACAACAGCATGACCTTTCCAGTAATGGGCAATTGATATGGTGGGACTTTCCCAGACGCCCCAGGCCGGTGAAGTTCATAATCGTTGCAGTCGAGTACTTCACCAAGTGGGTAGAAGCCAAACCTCTTGCATCCACCACAACAACTGTAGTTCGGAAATTCATTTGGGAGCACATCATATGCCGTTTTGGGTTACTCCTACGCATAGTCAGTGACAATGGCCCCAATTTCGTAGCTGAAAGACTACAACAATGGATGAAGGAAATGCATATCGAGCATGTCTTCACTTCGGTCGCGCATCCCCAAGGGAACGACCAAGTGGAGAGCATAAACAAGAGCATCGTCGAAGGGATCAATATGAGATTAGGTACGACGCGAAGGGGCTGGGTAGATGAGTTGCCAAGCATCCTTTGGGCTCATCGAACTATGCCAAAGACCAGCACAGGCGAAACTCCTTTCAGCCTTGTGTATGGGACAGAGGCAGTGATTCCTACAAAGAAAGGCCTCCCATCACCACGCATGCTAGCTGCGCAAAGCCAAAACTATGAAGACGAGCATAGACTTGACTTGGACTTATTAGAAGAACGACGTGAAAACGCCACTATCAACGAAGCAAAATACAAGTCCAAGCTCGAGAAATACTACAAGGCGCGCGTCCGCATATGTACCTTCTTACCTGGTGACTTTGTTCTACGCGACAATGAAGCGTCTAACGCTGAACGTCCTGGAAAACTCGCACCTAAGTGGGAAGGTCCTTACATTATTCATGAAGTCCTAGGAAAGGGCACTTACACCCTTAAACGCTTAGACGATACAGATATTCCTAGGACATGGAATGTGCAGTAGCTAAGACGGTGCTACATGTAAATTAGCAAGTTCATTATCTTATCGTCTACTTTGTACATGGCTCTTACACCTCATTGATTAATAAAGACAAGGGTTACATGAATTATTTTATCTTAATGTTTCGTTACAAATGAGCGAAGCCACTTTGGGTCTACGCGAAAACACCTCGGTACACAATGACTCTTGAACCAAAATTCACTACCTACTGCATGCGCATGGGAGCGGATGTTCATACACGAGTTCATTACCACTTTTATTCGCTATACCTACACAAAGTTGGTCCTTTTTCACGCAAATATTGTAACTAGAAAGAAACATTTCATTAAAGATAAAAATATTTGCAAAATATTTACAAAGTATGTACAAACTCGCATAGTGCCCAGTACATTCAAAGATCCTACAAAGATACTACAATAAGGATCCTACATTAGTCTTCATCCGCAGCGGCATCGGCTTCTTCCGGAAGTATGTCTTTCAAGCGATCCACGAAGTCGTCGTGTGTGAGCGCCTCGCTCACCAATTCCATAGCCGGGATGGCAAGACAGTTGTATTACCTGCTGAACCCGGGAGAAAGCAGCTCCATATCAACACCATAAGTGGCGCGGCTGTTGTCCCATGAAACATCCATTGCATGAGTGATGTGTTGCGCTTGCGCACACTCAGCATAGCCCTACGCGTACCCGTCGTGTAGCTAATAGATTGTTATTTTATACATGTAATAATAATAATAATAACAATTAATATTAATATTAATAATTGTTAACATATTTTTGTTTTTTTCTAACAACTTTAGTATAAAATACTTTATAAAATTCGAGCATGCCCTTTCAATATGTGTATTTTTATTTACAGTCTTCATATAAATTTTACTTAAAGCCAATTTGTAAATAGTAATGCATACATAATCGAATCACAAGCTTACATTTTATTATAGCTACTTTACAGTTCAGTTTTGTTGTATGTTGTTTATATTTTTCGTCATTTTAATAATATAATTTAACGTTTTATAAAATATGGTAAAAACTGTTGTGACGTGCTTAATTTTGTTACATTTCGATAAGAGTTTCATTCAAAATCGGATGGTTCAAAGATAACTTTTTTTTTTGGTTCTTTATCGTGACAAACCGAATGTCTGAACTATGGTACCAATATTCGACTATTCGTTCGCATGGTTTTCTCAACGTTCCAGTATAAATTTCGTTGAAAACGAAGATGTACTCGCACTAGTAATCGCTTTTATCTCTTTTGATTGCTAAACCATGTATCCGTATCGTATCGATACTTGACGAACCAGACCGATAACCAAAATTCTACCACGAAACACGGAAATCCCACTAGTTTTTTACTATAATTCAAACTAAACATAGTTTACGCAACAGTGGGGAGTAGCAAAATTTCAAGAACTCATTATGTTTTTAGATCAGGTGTCCTTTCTATAAAACCAGAATTTTTAATTCTTTTTACACTATGAAAACAATACAGAGACAAAGTTGGGTGATAGCCCGTGCTATCCTTTATAATACACTAGCTCTGCCCAATTATACAATATTTATCTATAATATACATGGGGTATGACCTATTAGGGTTTTTATTAACTTTAGGTTAACGCAAACATACTTTAGTTATATTTTATTGAATATGCCTGAGCTACAACTAAAAAGGAAGAATATAGTATAAATATGTGAGAAAAAGTTAGTAGTCATGGGAAGGGACGTTAAATAAAAAAATATATGGATATGAAGCAAGAAAGTGGACAAGTGGGTTTAAGAATTAATTTGTCACGACGGTATGGAGACTTTTAAAATAATGTGTTCCAGATATACGCCAATCATGCAACCTCTTTACACAATTATTTAGTTGTAATGGTGCAGAAAAAGAAATACACAAACGTTATAAATAATAACTAAATTATCATATTATTGAGTAATTAAATTACATATATCCAGTTGGCCAGGTGGGCCATGGGTGCTGAAAATACGTGCTAATTTTTTTTACAACCAATAAAATCTTATCAACCGAGTAAACCCAGTATCAAAAGGTCATCTACGTCTACGAACGCAGACGACGATGGTGACGCGACCCGTCACAATTGCATAAGAAACTCATCGTACAAAAACCTACTGTGGTTAAATCTTTAGCTTAACCTAGAGTATTTTTGCTCCAAACGAGACCCGAACCCATGATCTTCACTTTAAAAGGTCATAGGGATGTCATTTCACCAAAAGGTCATCGGTTGAATGCGTGCTACTAGCTATCTAGCGTTTCATAACACGTTGAAATTCTTTGGTACAATTCACCAAGAAACGTGTATGTATTACAAGATAAAAGTTTATTTATAATGGTACTAGATGTCTAGGTGTAGTTACATAAAAGTTGTTTCCTAAAAAATTCTGGCACATGTTTAATGTTGATCGAAAATAAAAAATAAGAAAACCAATACTGGTATCGATTTTTTTGGTTGACATCGATTCGATTTGTTACGCTATCGGTATGAACGAAAGAGAAAAACAAATTGAATGATAAATGAAATATTATTGAAACCGGAAAACATAAAAATTAATACTGATACCAATGTTGCTTGATCGGTATTGGTTCGGTCAGGTAGCGACACGGTATCGGTTTCGAAACCATAAAATTCAGTATCGGTACCAATGTTGTTATGCGAGTATCAATTCAGTTGGCTAGTGGAAACCATAAAAATAAATGTTGGTACCGTTACCAATGTTCTTTGGTTGGTATCGCTTCGGTACAATATGATGTTTAGTTAGGCAGTAGTATGGTATGAAAAACCATAAAAATGAACATCGATACTAGTACTGATGTTGTTTGGTTGGTTGTCATTCGGTTCAGTATGGTATCGGTGCGTTACTAATACTCGATTTAGTTTACAATACTATCAAATACTTAGAGTAAATTACACATTATACGTCACACCCTAGCAAAACGGACAAACGTACGAGATCGTATCAAGAAATTATGCAACGGAAATTAAAGCTTGTCTTAAATAGGTCAATACTAGTCTAGTACATGATTTGTCAACATGAAAATTGTCTTAACAACGGAGATTAAAATGACTATCAAGTAAGATTTTCCTAAGATGTTACAAGAACCTCCTTCGGTGCTCAACATCACCGATAAGATTTGTCGTACCATCGTAAAAAAACAAAACAAGATTGTCACTAGTACCATTTATAACATTTAATATCAACCAACATTATTCGTTTTGCACACTAAGGTCTCACGGATTTGTTTTTGCTTGCCATGGTGAAAACTCACGATTTATATCAACCAACATTATTCGTTTGCACACTAAGGTCTCACGGATTTGTTTTGCTTGCCATGGTGAAAACTACTAGGAGGTCACGATCTATGGATTACTCCCACTCAGTATAATTAACTAATTGTGGAGTTATCCTCTTATCTACAACTAATGGGCCTAAAACACGTTGATGATATGTAAGGCGAGATATTATGTATATTCCAATATCTTTCATGTGGACATAAAATAACAAACCGATGTCAGATCTGCTTAAGGTATTACACCTAATACTCATGGATATACCTAACATGTCACACCCCGGCTTTCCACAGCCAATCCAAACACCGGTGGGCCCGGGTGGGAATATCATGACGCAAGTTGATATCATCATAGAAAATTAAACACAGCACAGCAAAAGTCTTTGAGTAAAATTACTATTACAAACCAAATATTCAAAACACAAAATAATATCCACAGGTGGATCGTAAATTGTACAAAAGTGTATAACAGACTTTGGGCAGATCTAGGATTTGCAAGATCCTCTTATCACTACCGAGCAGCTTCCAACCTATTTTCGTATTGTACCTGCAAGCTTAGTCTTTTGAAATACATCAGCTTTCGCTGATAAATACATCCAACTGACTCATTTTGAAAACATTTTTAAAATGTTTTAAGTGCACATTGGCACAAAATCTTTTATAACTTGGGAAAGTCAGCCTTGTAACCTTGTTAACAGATTCACATGTTTGTCCATACATACAGGGCCCGGTACGGAGACCGAGACATGATTAACGTACTCACCGCTTAAGAACTCACAAAGGAGTTATCCCCAACCCTGTGGGTAAAGTTTTTAGCATTGGCGCTTGCCGGGTGTATGCCTACACCCCGCGCTTAGGTCGTGGCCATTATCTAATGTAATGAGCCGAGGATATCCAGGACACGATAGTTAACCCCCGATGTTTAAGCTATCAACAAAACTGATTAAAACGGAATATGCGGATTTACTAGCCACAATCCAGCATTCGATTGATCCCATTTCCAACCAAGCGGTAATAGTTTACCATAACCCAAGCCCGTATAGGGGAAATAAGTCGAGAGTATTTACCTGAGCTAGTCTTCGTTTAAATGCAAGATTTAATAACTCAGCCATACACAAAATGAACTAAGTGTAGATAGCATTTACCGGAAGGCTCTAGTCTGGATTATGGCATAAGCTAACCAATTAAATACTAACGGTCTTATTTAATTCATAGACTTAGACCGACTAGCGTACATGATCAAAACGTATTACGCTGGATTAAACAATGATCGGATAGAATGTAGTTTAAACCCAACAAGTACTTTGACTTGTATAATATGGGTAAACCATAAACATTCTGGATTTTGAGACTTAAATGACAAGGTTAAACCCATTTCGGTTAATTTCCGTAAACTAGTTACATATACTTATCCGTACCCATATCAGCGATATCGGGTAACCAGATAAGTTATGGACAAGTTCTATATGCCAATATACTTTAAATAAGTTGTAACACGTATAGGGGAAATAAGTCGAGAGTATTTACCTGAGCTAGTCTTCGTTTAAATGCAAGATTTAATAACTCAGCCATACACAAAATGAACTAAGTGCAGATAGCATTTACCGGAAGGCTCTAGTCTGGATTATGGCATAAGCTAACCAATTAAATACTAACGGTCTTATTTAAGTCATAGACTTAGACCGACTAGCGTACATGATCAAAACGTATTACGCTGGATTAAACAATGATCGGATAGAATGTAGTTTAAACCCAACAAGTACTTTGACTTGTATAATATGGGTAAACCATAAACATTATGGATTTTGAGACTTAAATGACAAGGTTAAACCCATTTCGGTTAATTTCCGTAAACTAGTTACATATACTTAACCGTACCCATATCAGCGATATCGGGTAACCAGATAAGTTATGGACAAGTTCTATATGCCAATATACTTTAAATAAGTTGTAATACAGTAAGATATCAACTTTCATGCTCGTCAAGGTTTTACAACGAAACTATGCCTCATAAGGGCATTTTGGTAATTTCATACCGTGTAAAAGGAACTTGAATATTATTTAATTTTATGACCATAAGTATTCTGGAAAAATAACTTATTTATGATATAATATCAGTAAGATATTAATTATATGTGTAATTTATCCTTTATGACCAAACTATGCACCGAAGGGGCATTTTGGTCATTTTACACATAATTTTATAAATTATTTGGGATTCTGAGTTTACATCATGTACCTACTATAAAATAGTTTAAACAAGTTCTAAAATCAGTAGGTAACAAGTCTTGGTTGGTAAATATGGTTTAAGACTATACTTTGTGCCGAAATGGCGCTTATATCGTAAAATGACGAATTATGCGATGTTTAATGAAAAATGATGTTAAAATCAGGTTTATATGTTTTAGATATGTTATTTAATATGACATATCGGTAGGTAAAATATTTGATATGAAAAGGTATAATCGTTTTATGAGCCACAAAGGCGTTATCGTCATTTATCGACATAATACAAGGACTTGTTCATAAACTCAGTTTATAATCTGACTTGACATCCCAAAAAAATCCTACTTATGATATTACATCAGTAGGTAATTCATTTCAAGTTTATTATTAGTTAAACCTTGTTTTACATAAAAAGGGCATTTTTGTCAAAATGGCATAATTATGGAACTTGTGCATAAACTCAGATTCTGATTATGATCATGTAATATAAGCTCAGGGGGTTATGATACATTATATTACGATCATAATGCAACCTTAGATCAGTAGCTAATTAATCTACATCGGGTCAGAATCGAAAGTCAAATCAGAAGTCAAACTTCGCGACTTTCGGTTGCGAACCGACCCTAGAACTGAAATTGACGAGCCGAACATGTTTTACATTTTAATAATTATTAACAACTTGTTTAAGTATCAAAACATGTTTCATAACATATATAAGCTCAGATTATAACATTTCCAAAAAATGGTCTGTTTGACTTTTTAATATTATAATTTTGACCCGTCAATTGGTCTAGCAAACGTTATCTTTAGGAGGTGCCCTTAATAGGGATTAACACCTACCTTATTACGATCACTTAGCCATGTTTGTTATGAACAATGGCTGGACCATAATGGTCTTAACCGAAAGTCAAAGCGTTTTTCATAAAACGCTTGATATTTGGCTATAAAAGCCTATAAATGAAAATGCAAGAGGAATGAACACTTACAAGTGCTTCCTTGGATGCAATAGAACTAAGTTGGATGCTCCTTTCAGTGAGAAACTTTCAGAGTAAGGAGATAGAGTGATAAATGAGAAAGGTGCAAGTTCAAATGGTGAAATATTACACCTATTTATAGTTGGAGAGCTTAAAGGAGGTGATGCCATGTGTTAAGGGGTGTTAGAGGGAGCTTACAAGTGTCCTAAACGTGGCATAGCTGTTTGGAAGTCTATGGTTTCGAAACAAATGGTTTTTAGCAACATGTGTGGAGGCCAAGCAAATTTTATGCAGACACAGGCCTCTCGCGCCCCGCGAGAGGCTAGGCCCTTGCCTCTCGCGCCCCGCAACCCCCCCCCCCCATGGCCGGTTTCAAAGTTTGTCACATTTAGCCCATCAACTTATAAAACCTCCTAAAACACCTTTATAGCATATTTAGCCCCCCGTAACCAATCTTTGGCGTACCCGGGAGTATGCCCAGACATTGTCGAGCTCTTGGTTCGTTAAAAGGTCACTCAGAGGTATAAATTAACATGTTGACACTTTTAACCCCTCCATTATCCAACTTTACGTTTTAACGGATTTGATCCTCTCGTCCAACAAATGGGACATATGAGAGTTAGGACTTCGTAAAGGATCACTCAGAGGCTCATTATAAGCATGTTGACTCCGATGTCACTCAGAGGCTGGGCATGTTGACACAACGGTCACTCAGAGGCCAAATTTAAGTATGTTGACATATCAGTCACTCAGAGGCTAAGGTTGAGCATGTTGACACATTTAGTCTCTATTAGTCTTTAGTAGACTTAAAAAAAATATGACACATTTCGCTATACTATTAAACACGATTTTACGAGGTGTTACATGCCACCATGACGGATTTAACATCTGAGAGGTGTTACATAATTGTTTATTAATAGATATAAGACTGCGATTATGAATGCCCTCCTAACAAAACATACCTTAAATAATATCAACAACTACTAAAGATATAAGTGAATAAAGTCATAGTATATATAATTTTAAAAGTAAAAATCCATATGTTTATTTGAATTCTGATGCATTTCATACACCAAGCCGGTATGGTCTTGTGGCCGGACTTTGACCAAATATTTAGCGGACCAGATTCATTTATCTAACCCTATTATAGTCTTTATTTTTTATTTTTTTAACAACAAATTTCTTTAGTTATGTTGTTTATAGAACTTGAACTTAAGACTTCCTCTCCTAAAGTATTTAAAGGCATTGCCTTTGCCAGTAGACCACCAACCCATTGATCCGTATTGTAGTCTTTGACGCTATAATCCTCTTTGTCTACCCGTCTTCACGTTATAAGTCAAATTCCGTGTTAAGTTTCTTATTTAACATGTCAGTAAGTCACTATGGGTGTAATTTTGTAAATATATGAGTAGTGCTAGCTTAAGCTCGGTTTTTATAATCTAAGTTCAAATGGAGTTTGGGTTTAACTCGTTACAATTTTGATGTTAACCGAAAATTTGGATCACTGGCGAACCTCTGAAGTATTATTGTGCTAAGAGCAGAATCACCCGATCATATCTATCTCCATTATGCAGTAATGCCTATACACCAATTCATGAGGAAACCCAATAAATCTGGAAAAAAACCCACTTATAGGAATCGTACCTATGACCTAATGGTCATAAGTCTTATCCCACCCCTAAAATGGCAGTAGGCTATAACGCCATGGGTTGATTCATAATGTTATAAGTAGTGCTATAAACAAACCGAACGAACACGAAAAAGGCTTTGTTCGTGTTTGTTCGTTAAGGAAATAAATGTGTTCACGAATGGTTCATGAACAGTTACCGAACGGGATTTTATGTTCGTGTTCGTTCATTAAGGAAATGAGCGTGTTCGCGAACGGTTCACGAACACAATGAACACAAATAAATTTGACGAACGCGACGAATGATTAAGGTGGATGGCCCAGAGAGTAGCAATGAGTAGCACTGGAACTTGAATCCTTTATTGTAGAACGGAGGTCGATCGTATTCGTCGATGTAAATAATGAGAAAGGAAAGGGAAATGATGCATAAACAATATGAAATAGGGTTTCCTAGTTTAATTTTTAGGGCAATAAAATAAATAAAAGTTTAATAATATAAAAAATATAGATAAAATATATAAAAAATCTTTAATTAAAACACAAACATATGAACATAAATGAACGCAAATTAAGGAATGTTCACGAACACGTTCATGAACATCTTACCGAACGTTCACGAACACAATCGCGTGAACGAGACCTCTGTTCATGTTCGTTCATTTAACTAATCGGACGAAATTTCTTGTTCATGTTTTTTCGTTTATTAAATGAACGAACATAAACGAACTTCCCGCTGATCGATTCATGAACTGTCAGCTGAACGTTCGATTGGTTTACATCCCTAATTATACAAGCTCCTGTTTTATACATGTTCAACTAATTGACTGTTTATTTATCCATACAACTACATGCAATACCTATTTTATACAAGTACATATTATATTATATAATATAATATACAATAATACAATATGATACAAGTAATAAGTTGGTTCAGACTCGGTAAACATAATAAACTTGCTAATTTAGAGCTAACTTATTTGGTAAACACACATATTTTTTTTTAGAGATGATGTCACATGCTCAAACATGTATAATAGAGTATTTGTAATTATTTTTGTAAAGTAAAATAAGATATCATAATAAACCGGTTCTGCAAATGGGAGGTATGATGAGTTTTTAAGGGTTACAAAAAAGAAATTTAACTACGATAATTTCAGTCTTTTACAAAGGAATCTTTATCCTTTATATGCGTTCACACGGTCACGACGACTTTAATACTCTTGAAAGCCCCCACAAACAGAAACGACACTTTTAGCCTACGATGGGATCCAATTGCCGTCATACCTCAATTTGTTAGGTTCATAAACTATTTTCCTCATTAAACGAGATAATAATTAAATAATACCTTATGCATCAAATCAAGCGATTTATTCTAAAATTAAGTTATTGTAACACGTAGGGGTGTTAAGGCTCATAAATAGTTTTTTTACTCAAGCTCTGTTTATTTATTATTTATATTTATTAATCTTTTTTAAATAATTTATAGTGGAATTTCTCGCTGTTTCGAGGCGGACTTTCGGTTATTATCGGTCCGGTTTATTACAATACTAGTACGATACCAATACTTCACATAGCAATCAACATGTGTTTTACATCGATTAGAAGCCATAAAAACGAATACTGGTGCCAGTGTTGTTCGGTCGGTATCGGTTCGGTTCGTTACGGTATCGGTATCGTACAAACACTCGATATAGCTTGCGATTACAAAAAAATTACTTTATTGAGCGAATACAACTATGTGTTCAACGAACTTTATACTGCCACGTCAAGAAACTATAAAAACAAATACGGCGCCGATAGCAATGTTGTTTGGTCGGTATATGTTCGGTGTGTTGATTAAAAAAATCAACTATATTTGCCTCGTTCGAATAGAACTTCTATAAAATTATACACAATAAATAAACACATGACAACGGTATATTCAAAATTTTATAAAACGTTATATTATATTAATAAAATTATATATTATTATAAAAATAAAACTATGATCAGTTTCCAATTATATATAGAGTAATTAATTATTATCAAAAAATAATATTATACAAGTATGTAATAATCAAATAAAGATCAAACAATCGAAAACTAATTTAAGCTCGCGAGCCGATTCGAACTCAATATGTGAAGTTCGGACTTGAGTTTATTAAATAGGCATTAATAATAGGTAAAACTCGATTCGATTCAAAACTTAGACGATTAATCTCTGGTACCTCACATTCAATTCATTTACCCACCTCTAGAAACAGAAAAGGATTTAAAAAGAGATGACTCATCCTCACCATTTAGTTTTAACGGCACCTGATGATTGATGGGACACTAAGCGAGTAGAGGACAGCTACTTCGATCATTGAACTGATGAGGTTTTACCTCATGGTATTGTCAAGACTTTGAACGAGTGTTCGTAGACTTTGACCCTAAATAAGGGTTTTTTTCATTTCAGAGACAAGTGTATTGTTATATGCTAAATTTCACAATTGAATTTTAAAAAGGATAGCTGGGTGCATGTCCCCGCACGGTGTTTTGGTGTGCCTCACGAGCCACGACGTCCAACGCCCACGTTAGCAAATTCTTAACAGGGGTAGTTTAGTCAATACCCATGACGTTTGTCATTAAATGAAAAGTGTGGTATATTCGCCCAGAAATTTTGATTTCCTGTGCCACAGTTTCCACCAAACCCCATCTAAACCAATCCTGTCCGTTGAAACAATTCTTGACTAAAGATCACTCTATCCAACGGCCACAAATAAGTAGTGGAAACTTCTCTATCTTCCAATCCAACCCCTATATAATGGCAGTGCTTGTGGCTCTCTCGTGCTCAGTCATCACTCTCTAGGGTTTCTCGTTGATCATTTTATATTATCTTGATAATATTCTGGTTGAACAGGTTAGTTCGTTAACGATCTATATGTATTCAGTAACTGCAAGTGTTATTAGCTTTTGAAGCGTGATTTGATTGGTTATCGTCTGTTCATAAGCTTTTTTTTGCCGAATTGTATAATTTGTTAAATGATTTTGGATTTCGTACGGTGCATATGTTTTGTCTGTGTACAAATCTGGCATTGTTTTGTGTTTTTGAAGTGTATATTTCTTGTGGTTGCTAATTTTGGGGATTTTCTGGTTTGACTTTGGTAGGTATGAATGTATCTATGTTATATCTTGATTTGTCGTTGTAATTATGAAATATATTTGTGATATTTGATATGTAAGTGAGGTTTTGTTCATGAAGGTGCGTGTTTATGAGTTTAGCTATCAGTTTCAGGATGATCGGATTAGTAGATATTTTTGGTAGGTATAGATGTTTATGTGATATATCTCGATTGGTTGTTGAAATTATGAAATATTTGTGTTATATTGATATGTAAGTTAGGCTTTGTTCATGTATGTGTGTGTTTATGAGTTTAGTTATCAGCTATAGGATGATCTATCAGTAGATATTTTTGTGGAACTTACGTTTGTTAATTGCTGGTTTAGATTTGAAAACCATGGGAAAGAGCTATCCATGTGTTAGTGAGGAGTACAAGAAGGCTATTGATAAAGCCAGGAAGAAGCTCAGAGGATTCATTGCTGAGAAGAGATGTGCTCCTTTGATGCTCCGTCTTGCGTAAGTTTTACGGTCATTTTATGCATGATTTATGTGATTTCGGTTTAAGGAAATAGGAGTTCTGTGTTTATTATTTTCTTTATCTGTTGTGATCATGCTAACATGCCTCTGAAGTGATGGTTATCTGAAAATTATTTTAGAGTAGTTAATTCACTTAACAAACTTTTGTACATCTGAACTAGGAGATGTACTCCATGCTAATTGATATGGCACTTCATAATTTGTTTAATTGTAACTTGGTTGGTAATATAAAACTGATTTTTAATGAATCAGATCTTATGGCTCCTAGATATAGTTATTCAGTAACCCTGACCCCTTAATTAGTTTCTAAAACAAATGGTTCTTAACTTGGAATGAATTGCTCTATACCCGATTGGCCGATTTTATGAACATATCCTGAAGTCTTTCACTTATATCTCCATAATGGACTACAGATGGCACTCTGCTGGTACTTATGATGTGAACACCAAAACTGGAGGTCCTTTCGGTACCATGAGGTACAAGGCTGAGCTAAGCCATGGTGCCAACAATGGTCTTGACATTGCTGTCAGGCTGCTGGAGCCTATCAAGGAGCAATTCCCCATCCTCTCATATGGTGATTTCTATCAGGTAAGTTGAAATCTTTTGTGCAAGCACTTTTTTATCTGGTTTAACTAGTTGGTGCTGATATGCTTACCCTTTTGCTGTAGTTGGCTGGTGTTGTTGCTGTCGAAGTTACCGGAGGACCTGAAGTTCCTTTCCATCCGGGAAGAGAGGTCTGTGTTATTTACATCAAATTGTCATTCGATTTTGCTTAAATTCTATTTTGTTTTAGAATACGAGGTTATACTTTACATTTTTCCAGGACAAAGAAGAGCCACCAGTTGAAGGCCGTCTTCCTGACGCAACAAAGGGTTAGTGAGTTCGATATCTTCAAAGTTTCTGATAATTAATAATGTGAAGTCCTGAAGTTGTTAGATATGTTAAACCACAGGAACCGACCATCTGAGGGATGTATTTGTTAAGACCATGGGTCTTGAAGACATCGACATCGTAACTCTATCTGGTGGCCACACTTTGGTTGGTTCACTACACCCTTGTTTCTATTCATCATTTTGATTGACCACTGCAAATTTCTAATGTTGAAGTGTAACCGTTTATAGGGAGCTACCCACAAGGAGCGCTCTGGGTTCGAGGGACCGTGGACTCCCAATCCTCTTATCTTTGACAACAGCTACTTCACGTGAGTTTTACTTTATGTTTCTATATTCTTTTGATTCTTATTTTAATCAAATACTAAAAAGATATGTTTTGAACAGTGAACTTCTGGCTGGTGAGAAAGAGGGGCTTCTGAAGCTACCTACTGACAAAGCTCTTCTTGAGGACCCGGTATTCCGACCCCTGGTTGAGAAATATGCTGCTGTGAGTACAAATTATATACCACCATGAACATACATATGATAGATAATTAAGTATGGGTGGATGCTTAGTTGTTTTGTTTTGGATTTGAATCAGGATGAGGATGCTTTCTTTGCCGATTATGCAGTTTCTCACATGAAGCTCTCTGAGTTGGGGTAAATATTTAACTTTTTTGTGTTATAATAAATTACATTTGTGCTGATAGATTTGTTTGGAACTATTGCAGATTTGCGGATGCCTGAAGTTTGTGATTAGGAAGGGGCGACCTGTTTGGCAATTATATTTTGAGTGTTTTTGTTTCGTTGTCTTAAGAGATTAAAAAAAAAACACATTGTGAAGCATATGAAGACCCTCCTTGAGTTAGGGTTGCAGTTTGATTAGTGAAGTATTTAGCCTTTATTTATAATTTTCGTAGACTTGAATTTCTCCTAATAATTTGCATTTGAAATGTAACATCCGTCGAAAAAACGGGTTTTCAAAACCCGCTTCGTTTATTAATCAAATATCCAGTTATAAATTTTCATTGCGTATTTAATGCTCAAATTAATTTTAAATGATTCATAATTAATAAACATTTTTGAATTTAAAAACCATAATTAATAAATAATAAAAATAAGAGAATAAAAAAATAAATGAGGCTGCCGGTTTCCAACTCGGGTCAGCCGGTTCAACAAACAACCAATACACCACTCCGCCACACACTTAAGTTTGGAATAATACTGAAATAAATAATACTTAACATAAAACTCGAAACTCAAAATCGGTAACCAGCGCGCCCAAATCCGCAGTCGCCGGAAAATACGCGGATTTGCGACCGTTTCCTTTGACTCCGGAATCAAGCGAGTGTAATTGACGATTAACGTCAGTTATAACCGAAACCTTAAAGCCATTCATTCAAAATCGTGGAAATCATAACCGAAAAATTTAAATCAAGATGAAGACCGCCACTGCCTATAAATACTATCAACAAATCATTCCAAGCTCACACTTCCAATCATTCACGAAATCACCCTGCTCAAAGCTTTTGTTCTGTTCGCCGGAATTCCTTTCAGTCGCCGGAATTGGTCACCGGAAAACCGGAACCTTGCTTCCAGTTGGTATAAACCCCTAAACTTTCTTATATCTTATGTTTAATACGTTCTAAATTGTTATGCAACCCAGAAACTGTTAAAACATTTTAACAAATCGGATTCCGGTTTCTGGGTTCAAGTGTATGAAGAAGATGAATGGAGATAGCATATAAATAAAATAAAAACCGGAATAATAACCGGGTTAGACACACAGTCCAGTGATGGACTGTGTGCAATTTTAAAACACTGGTCATGGGTTCGATTCGCGTATGTGTCCGGTTCCAACTCCATTAAAACGTTTCTTTTTTTAAACTAAATAGAACTCCCACAGTTGATTGTTAAATGTAATGTAAATCATATAATAGATGGGTTATACACCCAGCCCAACTGGTTGGGCTGGGTGCCAAACAAATCAAAGGCACAGGTTCGATTCTCGCTATGCCCAGCCGGTCAGATGATATTATAAATCTTTTTAAATTAAATAATTTTTGATATGTTCTAACTAGTATATATATATATAATTAAAATGCGATTTATTTCGGGTTAGACACGTAGCTCAGTTGGTAGAGCTGCGTGCACGCGTACGGGAGGTCACGAGTTCGAACCTCACTCAGCGCATACAAAACACATGGTCCGACCGGTCAACGGTCAGCGGTCAACGGTCAAAAAGTCAAAATTTTTATTTATTTATTTTATTTAAAAATCAATTAAAAACACTTAAAAATAATATTTTTGAAGTTAGAAAATTTCCTTAAACTCACAAAAATAAATCTAACAATCCCATTAAGAACACTAATTAAAAATATTAATCCCAAATAAAAGTTTATTTATTTATCGAATTATTATGTTATTATTTAGGTTAGTTTCTATCGTGGTTAAATCCAAATTCGTGCGCATTCATCATCAATCCAAGAAACGCACCCACTGTGAGTGAATTCTTACAAATTCCTCTTTTTATTCATGTTTTGGGGTGTATCATGTGTCGCTTAAATTAATTCGCTTATTCAAACTCGTGCCATTACCATTATATGATCTAAACTTATAATGTAAATATTGTTTGTTGTGATGTGTGTTTACATATTGTCAAGTTACGTGCAAATCATTCATTAGGCCCATCAGTTCCTCGTGGGAGACGAGTTGAACAACGCGTGCCTCAAAATCATTCGTTAGGCCCATCAGTTCCTCGTGGGAGACGAGTTGAACATCGCGTGCCTCAAAAACAATCATTTGGTGTATGTGTGTGCAATAATTATATTATGTGATTTGTGATTAAATTTACATCTACGTTTGCTCATATGTGGTTATGCACTTTATTTTAAAATCGATACAATAAACACGTTTAAATGTTTTTCATAGGATTCACTCGCCAACTTTTTGTTGACCCAAAAACCCTATTTTTACACATGATACAGGTGGACAGGTTGAAGCAAGGATCACATAGGAAATTGCCTTAGAAGAAAAATAATGAAGTCTTGAAAAATGTATAGAACATGTTGTACTAGTAAGATTGATTGTAATGATTCTCCTTTAAAAAGAAATAATAAATATGGAACTTTATAATAAATGTCATGAGCTTTGATGAAAACCCAATCATGCCCCGATCACCATTTTCGCTGCGGGTCGGGGTGTGACAGATTGGTATCAGAGCTTTTGACTATAGGGATATAGGATAGGTTATTAGACCCTTAGAGCCTATACTATAGTTGATTAGATTTTAATTGTTTATGTGGTTACATACAAACTCATGATGTTTATTTGTTTCGTATTTATTGCACACACAAATGCATGCAAACACTTCCACTATCATATTGTGAGATATTTAATGAGTTATACTTATTGTCAAACATAACAAGCTTACATATACATTCATCACGCATATTTCAATGTTCATAAATTCAAGTCATCCTCATATTCCTTTATTCAAGATTTTGTCGCATTTTTCGTTTTTCAATCTCATCAAAGTGAGTTCTACGACGGGCATGTAGTAACTGTAAGGGTACAAGTACCGATAGTCGGAACGTCCTGTCTAGGTTGGCATTCGTATAAATCCAATATAACGGACCAGTTTGCCTACCTGGGGACTAACGATGAGAGTACGAAGGACCTATTAGGCCAAAGCATGCCACACCAAACGTCGTTCGAACTAACCCCACTTTGAGATGTCACCGTGTCCACACCTGGATGCACTCCGAATTTCATACGTTACATACATATTTCTCGATTTTCTCCGGGTTTTAGTGTACGTTACCAGGCTAACACATGCGAACCATATGAAAGACCCGGTAATCATAGGGGCCCACATGATTACGAAGGTGAAGTATGGCGGCATGCAAAGCCCAAGACATCCTATGGATGTAGTAGATTTATTATTCTATAATTAATTTCATTCCTAAATACGACACATGACACCTAAAACGTCAAACTCATACTCTCGATGCGTATTCCTTGTAGATGTCTTCTAGTCTTGCTCGTAGAAAAATGAAAGCAGGAAAATCCCGCGAGCGCATGACTGCCCAAATCGCTCAACAAATGGCCGCCGTAATACCCAACATCGTAGTTCAAGTTCAACAAGCCCTTACCGCTAATCCCGTCAACCCAATCAATCAAGAAGATCAAAATGTTGTCAACCCTCCCCCAAATACCACTAAATGCACCTTCAAGCATTTCAAATCCTGCGACCCTCCAAAATACGAAGGGACTGAAGGTGTCACCGCTCTCCTCCATTGGTTTGAGAAAATGGAAAACACTTTTCTAAATTGCGATTGCCCCGATGATCGCAAGGTGCGATATGCTACCGGTCGTTTGTTTGGAGTAGCACTTACATGGTGGAATACAGAGAAGGCCAAGTGAGGTACTGAGAATGCTATGACTTTGACTTGGGAAGAATTGAGGGAGATCATGACAAGACGTTTCTGTCCAAGAAGCGAAATCAAGAAATTAGAGGATGAGTTCCATTCTTTGAAACAAAAGGAAGGCGACCACACCACATACAACAAGAGATTCCTTGAGTTAAATCAGATGGTCCCCAACTTGTTCACTCCCCTCTACCGTTTGATCGAGCACTACATTCGAGGTCTTCCTTCAAAAATTCAAGACCCTGTAATAAGTACCACACCTGCAACTTTGGAAGCAGCAATGGAGTTAGCTACAGAGCTCACCGAAAACCGCATACGAAATAAGGACTTCAAGGAGGAGAAGAAGAAGGATAAAGCATCAACTGAAACCGCAAACTCCACCCAAACCGAATCCCCTTCTCAACCCACTTCTAAGAGAAAACGAGATGGCCAAATTTTCGCTGTCACTCAACGCAATCAACCAGCCTCACAAGTCGTACCCCTCCAAGCTATCCCAATCACTCAAATAGCACCCAACTCAACTTACCCAAATAAGAAACCTTACTTTGGACCTCACCCTCAATGCAACACCTGTTTTTATCACCGTCCATCTACCTTACCTTGTCGACTATGTGCGAATTGTGGACGCTATGGTCATTTGAGCAAGGTTTGCCGCACCTCTCAAAACCAAACCTCACCCCCTACTCAAAACATGATCCAAACATATCAACAACCCCAATACCCCATGTTTCCATATGTTCGAGCTTGTTTTAATTGTGGCGACCCTACCCACTTTACAAACACGTGCCCTCGATTGGTTAACATCATAAACGCCTAAGCTCAAGCAAACCCAGTTAACCAAGCAAATCAAGAAAACCTAACCACTAGGCCACCAGCAAGAGGAAGAGCTTACAACATCAACGCTAACCCTGTTGAAGATAATAACGGCCCAAACGAACCACCCAACTAGTCTTCCCTCACCAAAAATCAGGACTCAACTCCAACCGTCTAGTTTTTATGTTTTCTCTATGTTATCTCAATCTTTACGTATCTCAATTATAAATTTGAAATTTATGTATCCAAGAATCTTAATGCGAATTACTATTTCAAGTTTTGTTTTATACTCATTGATTTAACATTCATATCATCATACATCTCGACGTATCTCAATCTCATCATTCAAAGAAGTTGGGTTGTATCTCACTTATACATAGACTAACCCCTTCATCATAACAAACGAGAGAGGTACTGTCATCATTCAATCATGTATCCTATTAGATTTAAGACTCAAGCTTAGGTTGTTGTGTTTGGTTTATGTTTTAGAGTCACATAGAACTAATCATAATTTACTGATAAAGCCAATGAAAATTTGACAAGAATATGGTGGATACGCCGCTGGTACTTCCTATATATAAGTATTCTTGCCAAAGGATCAGAGGCATTTTCAGGCGGTTATGAGAAGTTCCATGTAGGTTTTAGTAATGTCATGGTTGAAGTTTTGTTTTATACTCACTGATTTAGCATTCATATCATCATACATCTCGACGTATCTCAATCTCATCATTCAAAGAAGTTGGGTTGTATCTCACTTATACATAGACTAACCCCTTCATCATAACAAACGAGAGAGGTACTGTCATCATTCAATCATGTATCCTATCAGATTTAAGACTCAAGCTTAGGTTGTTGTGTTTGGTTTATGTTTTAGAGTCACATAGAACTAATGATAATTTACTGATAAAGCCAATGAAAATTTGACAAGAATATGGTGGATACGCCGCTGGTACTTCCTATATATAAGTATTCTTGCCAAAGGATCAGAGGCATTGTCAGGCGGTTATGAGAAGTTCCATGTAGGTTTTAGTAATGTCATGGTTGAAGTTTTGTTTTATACTCACTGATTTAGCATTCATATCATCATACATCTCGACGTATCTCAATCTCATCATTCAAAGAAGTTGGGTTGTGTCTCACATTTACCTAGACTAACCCCTTCATCATAACAAACGAGAGAGGTACTGTCATCATTCAATCATGTATACTTTCAGATTTGAGACTCAAGTTTTGGTTGTTGTGTTTGTTTATGTTTTAGAGTCACATAGAACTAATCATAATTTACTGATAAAGCCAATGAAAATTTGACAAGAATATGGTGGATACGCCGCTGGTACTTCCTATATATAAGTATTCTTGCCAAAGGATCAGAGGCATTGTCAGGGGGTTATGAGAATTTCCATGTAGGTTATAGTGGTAGAAGTTTTGTTTAGGATATAACCTTATCTTTCCAAACGTATCGATTCTCTCAAAACTCTTGTGCATGAGATCATACCTAGTCAATCAACTCTGTTTATCAATATTCCTTATCGTAGGCATCAAAAAGCGATTCCTGTAGCCGGGTATTCAACCCTTACTAGGAACGTTACCGCCTCAAATAAAATTTAAACTCTTACCCCCTTCGGAGTATGTCATTGTCAAAACCACCCTCCTTTCGAGTCAAACATACCACTACTTAAATTTCGGGACAAAATTTATAAAAGTAGGGGATACTGTAACATCCGTCGAAAAAACGGGTTTTCAAAACCCGCTTCGTTTATTAATCAAATATCCAGTTATAAATTTTCGTTGCGTATTTAATGCTCAAATTAATTTTAAATGATACATAATTAATAAACATTTTAGAATTTAAAAACCATAATTAATAAATAATAAAAATAAGAGAATAAAAAAAATAAATGAGGCTGCCGGGTTTCGAACCCGGGTCAGCCGGTTCAACAAACAACCAATACACCACTCCGCCACACACTTAATTTTGGAATAATACTGAAATAAAAAATACTTAACATAAAACTCGAAACTCAAAATCGGTAACCAGCGCGCCCAAATCCGCAGTCGCCGGAAAATACGCGGATTTGCGACCGTTTCCTTTGACTCCGGAATCAAGCGAGTGTAATTGACGATTAACGTCAGTTATAACCGAAACCTTAAAGCCATTCATTCAAAATCGTGGAAATCATAACCGAAAAATTTAAATCAAGATGAAGACCGCCACTGCCTATAAATACTATCAACAAATCATTCCAAGCTCACACTTCCAATCATTCACGAAATCACCCTGCTCAAAGCTTTTGTTCTGTTCGCCGGAATTCCTTTCAGTCGCCGGAATTGGTCACCGGAAAACCGGAACCTTGCTTCCAGTTGGTATAAACCCCTAAACTTTCTTATATCTTATGTTTAATACGTTCTAAATTGTTATGCAACCCAGAAACTGTTAAAACATTTTAACAAATCGGATTCCGGTTTCTGGGTTCAAGTGTATGAAGAAGATGAATGGAGATAGCATATAAATATAATAAAAACCGGAATAATAACCGGGTTAGACACACAGTCCAGTGGTGGAGACTGTGTGCAGTTTTAAAACACTGGTCATGGGTTCGATTCGCGTATGTGTCCGGTTCCAACTCCATTAAAACGTTTCTTTTTTTAAACTAAACAGAACTTCCACAGTTGATTGTTAAATGTAATATAAATCATATAATAGATGGGTAAACAAATCAAAGGCACAGGTTCGATTCTCGCTATGCCCAGCCGGTCAGATGATATTATAAATCTTTTTAAATTAAATAATTTCTGATATGTTCTAACTAGTATATATATATATAATTAAAATGCGATTTATTTCGGGTTAGACATGTAGCTCAGTTGGTAGAGCTGCGTGCACGCGTACGGGAGGTCACGAGTTCTAACCTCACTCAGCGCATACAAAACACATGGTCCGACCGGTCAACGGTCAGCGGTCAACGGTCAAAAAGTCAAAATTTTTATTTATTTATTTTATTTAAAAATCAATTAAAAACACTTAAAAATAATATTTTTGAAGTTAGAAAATTTCCTTAAACTCACAAAAATAAATCTAACAATCCCATTAAGAACACTAATTAAAAATATTAATCCCAAATAAAAGTTTATTTATTTATCGAATTATTATGTTATTATTTAGGTTAGTTTCTATCGTGGTTAAATCCAAATTCGTGCGCATTCATCATCAATCCAAGAAACGCACCCACTGTGAGTGAATTCTTACAAATTCCTCTTTTTATTCATGTTTTGGGGTGTATCATGTGTCGCTTAAATTAATTCGCTTATTCAAACTCGTGCCATTACCATTATATGATCTAAACTTATAATGTAAATATTGTTTGTTGTGATGTGTGTTTACATATTGTCAAGTTACGTGCAAATCATTCATTAGGCCCATCAGTTCCTCGTGGGAGACGAGTTGAACAACGCGTGCCTCAAAATCATTCGTTAGGCCCATCAGTTCCTCGTGGGAGACGAGTTGAACATCGCGTGCCTCAAAAACAATCATTTGGTGTATGTGTGTGCAATAATTATATTATGTGATTTGTGATTAAATTTACATCTACGTTTGCTCATATGTGGTTATGCACTTTATTTTAAAATCGATACAATAAACACGTTTAAATGTTTTTCATAGGATTCACTCGCCAACTTTTTGTTGACCCAAAAACCCTATTTTTACACATGATACAGGTGGACAGGTTGAAGCAAGGATCACATAGGAAATTGCCTTAGAAGAAAAATAATGAAGTCTTGAAAAATGTATAGAACATGTTGTACTAGTAAGATTGATTGTAATGATTCTCCTTTAAAAAGAAATAATAAATATGGAACTTTATAATAAATGTCATGAGCTTTGATGAAAACCCAATCATGCCCCGATCACCATTTTCGCTGCGGGTCGGGGTGTGACAGATTGGTATCAGAGCTTTTGACTATAGGGATATAGGATAGGTTATTAGACCCTTAGAGCCTATACTATAGTTGATTAGATTTTAATTGTTTATGTGGTTACATGCAAACTCATGATGTTTATTTGTTTCGTATTTATTGCACACACAAATGCATGCAAACACTTCCACTATCATATTGTGAGATATTTAATGAGTTATACTTATTGTCAAACATAACAAGCTTACATATACATTCATCACGCATATTTCAATGTTCATATATTCAAGTCATCCTCAAATTCCTTTATTCTAGATTTTGTCGCATTTTTCGTTTTTCAATCTCATCAAAGTGAGTTCTACGACGGGCATGTAGTAACTGTAAGGGTACAAGTACCGATAGTCGGAACGTCCTGTCTAGGTTGGCATTCGTATAAATCCAATATAACGGACCAGTTTGCCTACCTGGGGACTAACGATGAGAGTACGAAGGACCTATTAGGCCAAAGCATGCCACACCAAACGTCGTTCGAACTAACCCCACTTTGAGGTGTCACCGTGTCCACACCTGGATGCACTCCGAATTTCATACGTTACATACATATTTCTCGATTTTCTCCGGGTTTTAGTGTACGTTACCAGGCTAACACATGCGAACCATATGAAAGACCCGGTAATCATAGGGGCCCACATGATTACGAAGGTGAAGTATGGCGGCATGCAAAGCCCAATTACGAGCAAAGCCCAAGACATCCTGTGGATGTAGTAGATTTATTATTCTATAATTATTTTCATTCCTAAATACGACACATGACACCTAAAATGTCAAACTCATACTCTCGATGCGTATTCCTTGTAGATGTCTTCTAGTCTTGCTCGTAGAAAAATGAAAGCAGGAAAATCCCGCGAGCGCATGACTGCCCAAATCGCTCAACAAATGGCCGCCGTAATACCCAACATCGTAGTTCAAGTTCAACAAGCCCTTACCGCTAATCCCGTCAACCCAATCAATCAAGAAGATCAAAATGTTGTCAACCCTCCCCCAAATACCACTAAATGCACCTTCAAGCATTTCAAATCCTGCGACCCTCCAAAATACGAAGGGACTGAAGGTGTCACCGCTCTCCTCCATTGGTTTGAGGAAATGGAAAACACTTTTCTAAATTGCGATTGCCCCGATGATCGCAAGGTGCGATATGCTACCGGTCGTTTGTTTGGAGTAGCACTTACATGGTGGAATACAGAGAAGGCCAAGTGAGGTACTGAGAATGCTATGACTTTGACTTGGGAAGAATTAGGGAGATCATGACAAGACGTTTCTGTCCAAGAAGCGAAATCAAGAAATTAGAGGATGAGTTCCATTCTTTGAAACAAAAGGAAGGCGACCACACCACATACAACAAGAGATTCCTTGAGTTAAATCAGATGGTCCCCAACTTGTTCACTCCCCTCTACCGTTTGATCGAGCACTACATTCGAGGTCTTCCTTCAAAAATTCAAGACCCTGTAATAAGTACCACACCTGCAACTTTGGAAGCAGCAATGGAGTTAGCTACAGAGCTCACCGAAAACCGCATACGAAATAAGGACTTCAAGGAGGAGAAGAAGAAGGATAAAGCATCAACTGAAACCGCAAACTCCACCCAAACCGAATCCCCTTCTCAACCCACTTCTAAGAGAAAACGAGATGGCCAAATTTTCGCTGTCACTCAACGCAATCAACCAGCCTCACAAGTCGTACCCCTCCAAGCTATCCCAATCACTCAAATAGCACCCAACTCAACTTACCCAAATAAGAAACCTTACTTTGGACCTCACCCTCAATGCAACACCTGTTTTTATCACCGTCCATCTACCTTACCTTGTCGACTATGTGCGAATTGTGGACGCTATGGTCATTTGAGCAAGGTTTGCCGCACCTCTCAAAACCAAACCTCACCCCCTACTCAAAACATGATCCAAACATATCAACAACCCCAATACCCCATGTTTCCATATGTTCGAGCTTGTTTTAATTGTGGCGACCCTACCCACTTTACAAACACGTGCCCTCGATTGGTTAACATCATAAACGCCTAAGCTCAAGCAAACCCAGTTAACCAAGCAAATCAAGAAAACCTAACCACTAGGCCACCAGCAAGAGGAAGAGCTTACAACATCAACGCTAACCCTGTTGAAGATAATAACGGCCCAAACGAACCACCCAACTAGTCTTCCCTCACCAAAAATCAGGACTCAACTCCAACCGTCTAGTTTTTATGTTTTCTCTATGTTATCTCAATCTTTACGTATCTCAATTATAAATTTGAAATTTATGTATCCAAGAATCTTAATGCGAATTACTATTTCAAGTTTTGTTTTATACTCATTGATTTAACATTCATATCATCATACATCTCGACGTATCTCAATCTCATCATTCAAAGAAGTTGGGTTGTATCTCACTTATACATAGACTAACCCCTTCATCATAACAAACGAGAGAGGTACTGTCATCATTCAATCATGTATCCTATCAGATTTAAGACTCAAGCTTAGGTTGTTGTGTTTGGTTTATGTTTTAGAGTCACATAGAACTAATCATAATTTACTGATAAAGCCAATGAAAATTTGACAAGAATATGGTGGATACGCCGCTGGTACTTCCTATATATAAGTATTCTTGCCAAAGGATCAGAGGCATTTTCAGGCGGTTATGAGAAGTTCCATGTAGGTTTTAGTAATGTCATGGTTGAAGTTTTGTTTTATACTCACTGATTTAGCATTCATATCATCATACATCTCGACGTATCTCAATCTCATCATTCAAAGAAGTTGGGTTGTATCTCACTTATACATAGACTAACCCCTTCATCATAACAAACGAGAGAGGTACTGTCATCATTCAATCATGTATCCTATCAGATTTAAGACTCAAGCTTAGGTTGTTGTGTTTGGTTTATGTTTTAGAGTCACATAGAACTAATCATAATTTACTGATAAAGCCAATGAAAATTTGACAAGAATATGGTGGATACGCCGCTGGTACTTCCTATATATAAGTATTCTTGCCAAATCATTCCAAGCTCACACTTCCAATCATTCACGAAATCACCCTGCTCAAAGCTTTTGTTCTGTTCGCCGGAATTCCTTCCAGTCGCCGGAATTGGTCACCGGAAAACCGGAACCTTGCTTCCAGTTGGTATAAACCCCTAAACTTTCTTATATCTTATGTTTAATACGTTCTAAATTGTTATGCAACCCAGAAACTGTTAAAACATTTTAACAAATCGGATTCCGGTTTCTGGGTTCAAGTGTATGAAGAAGATGAATGGAGATAGCATATAAATAAAATAAAAACCGGAATAATAACCGGGTTAGACACACAGTCCAGTGATGGACTGTGTGCAATTTTAAAACACTGGTCATGGGTTCGATTCGCGTATGTGTCCGGTTCCAACTCCATTAAAACGTTTCTTTTTTTTAAACTAAATAGAACTCCCACAGTTGATTGTTAAATGTAATATAAATCATATAATAGATGGGTTATACACCCAGCCCAACTGGTTGGGCTGGGTGCCAAACAAATCAAAGGCACAGGTTCGATTCTCGCTATGCCCAGCCGGTCAGATGATATTATAAATCTTTTTAAATTAAATAATTTTTGATATGTTCTAACTAGTATATATATATATAATTAAAATGCGATTTATTTCGGGTTAGACACGTAGCTCAGTTGGTAGAGCTGCGTGCACGCGTACGGGAGGTCACGAGTTCGAACCTCACTCAGCGCATACAAAACACATGGTACGACCGGTCAACGGTCAGCGGTCAACGGTCAAAAAGTCAAAATTTTTATTTATTTATTTTATTTAAAAATCAATTAAAAACACTTAAAAATAATATTTTTGAAGTTAGAAAATTTCCTTAAACTCACAAAAATAAATCTAACAATCCCATTAAGAACACTAATTAAAAATATTAATCCCAAATAAAAGTTTATTTATTTATCGAATTATTATGTTATTATTTAGGTTAGTTTCTATAGTGGTTAAATCCAAATTCGTGCGCATTCATCATCAATCCAAGAAACGCACCCACTGTGAGTGAATTCTTACAAATTCCTCTTTTTATTCATGTTTTGGGGTGTATCATGTGTCGCTTAAATTAATTCGCTTATTCAAACTCGTGCCATTACCATTATATGATCTAAACTTATAATGTAAATATTGTTTGTTGTGATGTGTGTTTACATATTGTCAAGTTACGTGCAAATCATTCATTAGGCCCATCAGTTCCTCGTGGGAGACGAGTTGAACAACGCGTGCCTCAAAATCATTCGTTAGGCCCATCAGTTCCTCGTGGGAGACGAGTTGAACATCGCGTGCCTCAAAAACAATCATTTGGTGTATGTGTGTGCAATAATTATATTATGTGATTTGTGATTAAATTTACATCTACGTTTGCTCATATGTGGTTATGCACTTTATTTTAAAATCGATACAATAAACACGTTTAAATGTTTTTCATAGGATTCACTCGCCAACTTTTTGTTGACCCAAAAACCCTATTTTTACACATGATACAGGTGGACAGGTTGAAGCAAGGATCACATAGGAAATTGCCTTAGAAGAAAAATAATGAAGTCTTGAAAAATGTATAGAACATGTTGTACTAGTAAGATTGATTGTAATGATTCTCCTTTAAAAAGAAATAATAAATATGGAACTTTATAATAAATGTCATGAGCTTTGATGAAAACCCAATCATGCCCCGATCACCATTTTCGCTGCGGGTCGGGGTGTGACAGATTGGTATCAGAGCTTTTGACTATAGGGATATAGGATAGGTTATTAGACCCTTAGAGCCTATACTATAGTTGATTAGATTTTAATTGTTTATGTGGTTACATGCAAACTCATGATGTTTATTTGTTTCGTATTTATTGCACACACAAATGCATGCAAACACTTCCACTATCATATTGTGAGATATTTAATGAGTTATACTTATTGTCAAACATAACAAGCTTACATATACATTCATCACGCATATTTCAATGTTCATATATTCAAGTCATCCTCAAATTCCTTTATTCAAGATTTTGTCGCATTTTTCGTTTTTCAATCTCATCAAAGTGAGTTCTACGACGGGCATGTAGTAACTGTAAGGGTACAAGTACCGATAGTCGGAACGTCCTGTCTAGGTTGGCATTCGTATAAATCCAATATAACGGACCAGTTTGCCTACCTGGGGACTAACGATAAGAGTACGGAGGACCTATTAGGCCAAAGCATGCCACACCAAACGTCGTTCGAACTAACCCCACTTTGAGGTGTCACCGTGTCCACACCTGGATGCACTCCGAATTTCATACGTTACATACATATTTCTCGATTTTCTCCGGGTTTTAGTGTACGTTACCAGGCTAACACATGCGAACCATATGAAAGACCCGGTAATCATAGGGGCCCACATGATTACGAAGGTGAAGTATGGCGGCATGCAAAGCCCAATTACGAGCAAAGCCCAAGACATCCTATGGATGTAGTAGATTTATTATTCTATAATTATTTTCATTCCTAAATACGACACATGACACCTAAAATGTCAAACTCATACTCTCGATGCGTATTCCTTGTAGATGTCTTCTAGTCTTGCTCGTAGAAAAATGAAAGCAGGAAAATCCCGCGAGCGCATGACTGCCCAAATCGCTCAACAAATGGCCGCCGTAATACCCAACATCGTAGTTCAAGTTCAACAAGCCCTTACCGCTAATCCCGTCAACCCAATCAATCAAGAAGATCAAAATGTTGTCAACCCTCCCCCAAATACCACTAAATGCACCTTCAAGCATTTCAAATCCTGCGACCCTCCAAAATACGAAGGGACTGAAGGTGTCACCGCTCTCCTCCATTGGTTTGAGGAAATGGAAAACACTTTTCTAAATTGCGATTGCCCCGATGATCGCAAGGTGCGATATGCTACCGGTCGTTTGTTTGGAGTAGCACTTACATGGTGGAATACAGAGAAGGCCAAGTGAGGTACTGAGAATGCTATGACTTTGACTTGGGAAGAATTGAGGGAGATCATGACAAGACGTTTCTGTCCAAGAAGCGAAATCAAGAAATTAGAGGATGAGTTCCATTCTTTGAAACAAAAGGAAGGCGACCACACCACATACAACAAGAGATTCCTTGAGTTAAATCAGATGGTCCCCAACTTGTTCACTCCCCTCTACCGTTTGATCGAGCACTACATTCGAGGTCTTCCTTCAAAAATTCAAGACCCTGTAATAAGTACCACACCTGCAACTTTGGAAGCAGCAATGGAGTTAGCTACAGAGCTCACCGAAAACCGCATACGAAATAAGGACTTCAAGGAGGAGAAGAAGAAGGATAAAGCATCAACTGAAACCGCAAACTCCACCCAAACCGAATCCCCTTCTCAACCCACTTCTAAGAGAAAACGAGATGGCCAAATTTTCGCTGTCACTCAACGCAATCAACCAGCCTCACAAGTCGTACCCCTCCAAGCTATCCCAATCACTCAAATAGCACCCAACTCAACTTACCCAAATAAGAAACCTTACTTTGGACCTCACCCTCAATGCAACACCTGTTTTTATCACCGTCCATCTACCTTACCTTGTCGACTATGTGCGAATTGTGGACGCTATGGTCATTTGAGCAAGGTTTGCCGCACCTCTCAAAACCAAACCTCACCCCCTACTCAAAACATGATCCAAACATATCAACAACCCCAATACCCCATGTTTCCATATGTTCGAGCTTGTTTTAATTGTGGCGACCCTACCCACATTACAAACACGTGCCCTCGATTGGTTAACATCATAAACGCCTAAGCTCAAGCAAACCCAGTTAACCAAGCAAATCAAGAAAACCTAACCACTAGGCCACCAGCAAGAGGAAGAGCTTACAACATCAACGCTAACCCTGTTGAAGATAATAACGGCCCAAACGAACCACCCAACTAGTCTTCCCTCACCAAAAATCAGGACTCAACTCCAACCGTCTAGTTTTTATGTTTTCTCTATGTTATCTCAATCTTTACGTATCTCAATTATAAATTTGAAATTTATGTATCCAAGAATCTTAATGCGAATTACTATTTCAAGTTTTGTTTTATACTCATTGATTTAACATTCATATCATCATACATCTCGACGTATCTCAATCTCATCATTCAAAGAAGTTGGGTTGTATCTCACTTATACATAGACTAACCCCTTCATCATAACAAACGAGAGAGGTACTGTCATCATTCAATCATGTATCCTATCAGATTTAAGACTCAAGCTTAGGTTGTTGTGTTTGGTTTATGTTTTAGAGTCACATAGAACTAATCATAATTTACTGATAAAGCCAATGAAAATTTGACAAGAATATGGTGGATACGCCGCTGGTACTTCCTATATATAAGTATTCTTGCCAAATCATTCCAAGCTCACACCTCCAATCATTCACGAAATCACCCTGCTCAAAGCTTTTGTTCTGTTCGCCGGAATTCCTTCCAGTCGCCGGAATTGGTCACCGGAAAACCGGAACCTTGCTTCCAGTTGGTATAAACCCCTAAACTTTCTTATATCTTATGTTTAATACGTTCTAAATTGTTATGCAACCCAGAAACTGTTAAAACATTTTAACAAATCGGATTCCGGTTTCTGGGTTCAAGTGTATGAAGAAGATGAATGGAGATAGCATATAAATAAAATAAAAACCGGAATAATAACCGGGTTAGACACACAGTCCAGTGATGGACTGTGTGCAATTTTAAAACACTGGTCATGGGTTCGATTCGCGTATGTGTCCGGTTCCAACTCCATTAAAACGTTTCTTTTTTTAAACTAAATAGAACTCCCACAGTTGATTGTTAAATGTAATATAAATCATATAATAGATGGGTTATACACCCAGCCCAACTGGTTGGGCTGGGTGCCAAACAAATCAAAGGCACAGGTTCGATTCTCGCTATGCCCAGCCGGTCAGATGATATTATAAATCTTTTTAAATTAAATAATTTTTGATATGTTCTAACTAGTATATATATATATAATTAAAATGCGATTTATTTCGGGTTAGACACGTAGCTCAGTTGGTAGAGCTGCGTGCACGCGTACGGGAGGTCACGAGTTCGAACCTCACTCAGCGCATACAAAACACATGGTACGACCGGTCAACGGTCAGCGGTCAACGGTCAAAAAGTCAAAATTTTTATTTATTTATTTTATTTAAAAATCAATTAAAAACACTTAAAAATAATATTTTTGAAGTTAGAAAATTTCCTTAAACTCACAAAAATAAATCTAACAATCCCATTAAGAACACTAATTAAAAATATTAATCCCAAATAAAAGTTTATTTATTTATCGAATTATTATGTTATTATTTAGGTTAGTTTCTATAGTGGTTAAATCCAAATTCGTGCGCATTCATCATCAATCCAAGAAACGCACCCACTGTGAGTGAATTCTTACAAATTCCTCTTTTTATTCATGTTTTGGGGTGTATCATGTGTCGCTTAAATTAATTCGCTTATTCAAACTCGTGCCATTACCATTATATGATCTAAACTTATAATGTAAATATTGTTTGTTGTGATGTGTGTTTACATATTGTCAAGTTACGTGCAAATCATTCATTAGGCCCATCAGTTCCTCGTGGGAGACGAGTTGAACAACGCGTGCCTCAAAATCATTCGTTAGGCCCATCAGTTCCTCGTGGGAGACGAGTTGAACATCGCGTGCCTCAAAAACAATCATTTGGTGTATGTGTGTGCAATAATTATATTATGTGATTTGTGATTAAATTTACATCTACGTTTGCTCATATGTGGTTATGCACTTTATTTTAAAATCGATACAATAAACACGTTTAAATGTTTTTCATAGGATTCACTCGCCAACTTTTTGTTGACCCAAAAACCCTATTTTTACACATGATACAGGTGGACAGGTTGAAGCAAGGATCACATAGGAAATTGCCTTAGAAGAAAAATAATGAAGTCTTGAAAAATGTATAGAACATGTTGTACTAGTAAGATTGATTGTAATGATTCTCCTTTAAAAAGAAATAATAAATATGGAACTTTATAATAAATGTCATGAGCTTTGATGAAAACCCAATCATGCCCCGATCATCATTTCCGTTGCGGGTCGGGGTGTGACATGAAAAAGCCTTGCCGTTTGTTAAATACAACCATATGGTAGGTTTTTGTTATTTATACTTTGTAATTGGGATAAGTGAATGCTGTTAGGCCTATCTATAAACCAATGAACACCAAAAGGCAAAAACGTATCTGTATTGCTTATTTTTACTTGGGCTTTACTCCGCTTACAGTTAAGGGTGTTGACGGTGTCTAATTTGATGGGTTTTGACAAAAGTTTAGGCTTGAATTGGGTCTTTAATAATTCAAGGAAAAAACAACTGCAGACAAATACAACTGAAGATAAGATGCATACATTTGACCTTGACAACGTGGTCTCATAAGATGCATACATTTGACCCATGCTAACTGCTCTTTCCGGCATCTTCTTTCACATATTCCTTTAAACTTTAAATTGGCAAGTTTTACCATATCAAATAATGTTTGGTTGGCACAACAATTCAAAGGTTAATTCATTCATCAAAGCTCCCAACTTCCCTACACTTTGTTTTGGAATACACAAATACCCTCACAACAACGAATGCATTTTGTGTTTTCTTCCAAAACTGTGGATCTCTGTCAACATTCTTGTTCTAATGGCACTTTCGTTTTCAGCTTCTAGCTACACCAACCGAATCCGATCTTCAGTTAATTCAAAACAAAGATCTCGACATCCTCCCTGGCCTTTATCAAACATGGCCATCCATTAGCCATTAATTTTATTGATCAAATGTTAACATCGGATCCAACCGAACGAATCACAGGTACCACCATTGACCCCATACACAGTTTACTTTCAAATATTTGAATACACACACGAAACCGAAACCACAATTCATTTCTTGATCAGACCACCCAAATTCATAATTGTTCCAAACAACTTGCAGATGAATCCCGTAGCTGATCAATCATCATCATTTCTTGGTTGCATGTTTTACTGTGTGGACCCATTTTGGCCCGCTCTTGTCAAGATTTTGTTATAGTGTCCACAGTTTAAAAATAGCAAAAGAAAACCCTAAACGGGTCGACTGCCACAATTTAATATCACATAATAACTTTTTAAAAAATATATATGTCCAAGGACCCCTAATTAGATGTAAAAATCCAACAAACTAGAATCAAATAGAAAATTTCATACATGTACACTTGGTCACCAACATGAGCAACAACTGATCAGAAACATCGCCTGCATCCGCAACCATAAACGGGCAAATGTTCCGGCCAAAAGCAACGACAGTTTACAATCCAAACATAAAACGCTGAACAAATTCCAAAACAATACCTACCATCTTCTTCGAAAACCGTCATATTGTTATTCATATTCAAACTGAACATCTACATGTGAATACTTTCGCATGAGACTAACGATTGAAGTTGTGAAATTAGCCAAAACCTGACATTCTTCATGGCTTTTCGCCTCCGAAACGACCCCGTTAATGATCATCTTTCTGAGATGCGGGCACCGCTCCAAAAGCCCCGCCACCCACTGTGAAAACAGGTCGGTTATCACCGTCCACCCGAGTTCCAGCATAATCACGTTCTTGAACTCAAACGACTGTTGCAAGCTGTACTGAAGCGGTCCCTCTTTTAGATCGTAACACAGGGACAAATGCGTCAACTGCGGAAAACATACCGAGATCGTCTCCATATCGACAATTTCATCTTCATCGTCAAACACGACCCCCCAAAGCCGAAGCCCTCTTAACCTTGACGCTTTTGAAATCATATGATGAAATTTCGTCCACATGATTGTGAAGTTACTAACATCCACAACTTCAAGATTCTCGGTATTTTCACCGATATCGAGATGGATAACACTGACATCGTCGATCTTTAACAGCTTTAACGTCCCTTTACCGACAAGCTCGAAAACATCAAGCGTGCAATCTTTGAGTTGTAGTTTCTCGAGGCTATCAGCCTCGAGAATAAACTTCTCTAAACTTATAGCTTCAACGGATAAATCTTTTAGCGAAGGGCTGTTCAACTCCATAGAGGCCTGTGCATCTGACATGGCAATATCGAGGCTTACAAGTGTCAAAATCTCGACTTTCGGACAGGCGGTTAGTAGGTAACTTAAATCGAGAGCGGAAATGCTGATGTGGCTTAACGAAAGAGATTTCAAGCACGGGAAACGCTGATAACTCGGCTCGATTCCACTTATGGTGTTATGTGATAAATTCAACACTTGGAGTTTCTGGCGACCGCATTTTTCAATAATGTTAATGGTGGGTGATGTTCTTACATTATAATGTAACTGTCGCAAGCTTTCGCGAGTGTACATGAGCCATGCGATCACGGGTGCGGCTGAGAACTCGTCAACATCGTCCATGATGATGGATAGACATTGGAGACCCGTGGTTTGGAAGATAGTTTGAGTTATGAGAATCTCGAGCCTGCTTGTTGTGAGCTCGTGATAAACGGGCCAGTCGTTTGAATTGAAGGAGAGTGTGTGGAGGTGGACCCACCAAGCTTCCCGCCATTTCCGGCAAGTGGCGGATGCAATCACGACATCACGAGCGGCACCAAGGCGAGAGAGGATGTTGCCAATGACTTCCACTGGAAGACGCTCCATCTTTAACAAATCAAGAAGATTTGAAACTAATGTTTCAATCCTGCAGTCGAAAACATTGCATTTGTCAAAAAGAGAGGTTATTCCATACAAGAGGAACAAGAAATCAGGAAACATGGTAAGAATGTTTGATTCAGTTTGCAAATCAGATCAACTCTTCCACTAATCGGTTATTTATTTCTTCAAATCTTTAGAGTATTCTATCAACTAAATATGATACACGTAAAGTCCCATGAATTCAAATCGCAAAACGAACCAAACAAGTCACTTAACAAGATTATGATCATAACAACAAGCCTAGACACAAACGATCGCCGAATTCAAGGGTTTGCCACGGCATCACATCATTTACATCATATTGCAGTAATCCAGTTTGCATATGAACTGAACTGGATTTAGTTTGCAAATCAGATCAACTCATCCACTAACCAGTTATCGATTTTTTCAGACCTTAAGAGTAATATATCAAACTGACATATGATAAACAAAAAGTCCCATGAATTCAAACGACAAAACTAACCAAACAAGTCACTCAACAAGATTATGATCCTAACAATAAACCTAGAAACTAACAATCACCAATTTCAGGGCTTTACAACTGCATCACACCATTTATATCATTTTGCAGTAATCCAGTTTGCATACGAACTTAACTGGATTCAGTTTGCAAATCAGATCAACTCATCCACTAATGGTTATCGATTTCTTCAAATTCTAGAGTATTCTATCTCTACTAACATACAATAAACGGAAAGTCCCATATAATCAGATCACAAATGAACCAAACAAGTCACTTAACCAGATTATGATCACAACAATAAGCCTAGAAACAAAGTCTCACCGAGATCAACGGTTTACAATTGCTTCACATCATTTATACCATTTTGCAATAATCTAGTTTGCACATAAACTGAACTGGATTCAGTTTGCAAATCAGATCAACTCGTCCACTAATCAGTTATCGATTTCTTCAAATCTTAGAGTAATCTGACTAACATATAATTTAACGGAAAGTCCCAAAAATTCAAATCACAAAAATGAACCAAACAAGATTATGATCCTAACAATAAGCCTAGAAACAACAGCTTAGCGGAATCAAACATTTGCAGAAACTAGATTCAGTTTGCGCGTCAAATCATCTCACCCTCTAATCAGTTATTGCTTTCTTCAAATCATAAGAGTAATCTAACGACTAATATATAATAAACGAAAAGTCTCATAATTCAAATCACAAAATTAACCAAACAAGTTACTTAACAAAATTATCATCACAGCATTATATCATTTTGCAATAATCCAGTTTGCCTATAAACCGAATTAGTTTAACTTGTGTTTGGATACATGCCTAAAATGATTACTGCAAATTGAAGTCCTAATAATTAATATTCCCAAACTAAAATAAATCCAGATTTAAACACAGTCTACAAATAAGAACACTAAACACCTTAGTATTCATTAAAAAAAACCTAACAAATGCAAACAAATTAATCTATTACACTAATCGAGTTTTGGCTGCAGAATCAATGAAGATCCATCACAGATTCAACCATGTACACCAAAACTAAACGAATTGAGGCATCAATCGAGTGATTTGAAGTTCGAATTTGATCAAATACGACACATGAACGAGTAATCTTAACTGAAAACAGAGAGAGAAAGGTGAAAACATACCAGAAGGATGAAAAACAGAAAAGATTGAGGAAGAAATAGGAGATGGTGATTGGATTAGATCGAATCTTGAGTTTAGGGTTTTGATGGAATCTGATATGGGGAAGGGTAGGGTAAGACGGAAGAAAAAAGGTTATTGTTTATCTCTCTCTCTCTCTCTTGGTGGTGGTGGTGGTGGTGGGGATGATGGTTTGTAGGTGTACATCCACTCTGGTGCGTGTGCGTGTGGATTCTACGTGACATATACCCCCTTCGCTTCATTAAGTGGGTTAACCAATCATTTTGACCAAAGATTATCCATTTTCCATTTTTGTGCTACTCGTAGGTTCGGTATAACATTTTTAGAGACCCAAACAAACTAAAAAGTTTGGAGCCTCTTGAATAAAAATCACAAATCCGCAATAGAGATTAGAGAATTCTAAAATAAAACCCCAAACGCAAATCTGCAATATATACATATTTAATAAAAAATAGCTATTAAACTAACCTGGGAACAGTGCGTACATCACGTATCGTAAAACGAAGTCGTGAATCTTGCAAAGTTAAAATGGTTAGGATTTATAATTAGGCTGATGGGGGTGGAATGACGCCCCAACCATAGTGGACCGATAACGTCCGAACATCGCCTTTGGCCTTGAGGACTCCATTAGCCTTCGCCATCCACTAACGAGCACAATCAACATGAATTGGTGGGGGAGCCATAACGTTGCATCAATCAACATCTCTCTCCTTTTTTTCTATTTTCCCTTTTATTAATAGTTAAGGGGTTTTAAACCACATATGGTTGTTTAAGTACAGGGTCTGTAAAGGTCCCCTATCTACGTGGCGATGACGCGGGTCTTAACTATCATGGAAGATTTATTCCACACCACCTAGTCTCTCGAATGTCATGAGAGGTTTGGAATCCAAGCTCGCCACCTTAGCATACCACATCATTTCAAATCTCTATATTAAAAAATATTTTTCCTCTAACGCTAAACCACTATAATCCAAACCTCCACTTCACACTCACTTTTATATAAAAAAATAATAAAAAAACAATGTATCTGTATGTATTCCCCATCATTGCATTCGGATTGAGTACTTTGATTAGAACCAGACTCCACTTCACATCCTCCTTCAACACATGCCTTGGTCCGGTGATGAAATCAGGAATTCCGGATTCTATCCGTTTGGGCGTGATGAAGATGCTCTTAGGTAGTGTTTGGTATGTAGGAATGAGAGGCATAATGGAATGGATGTTTACAAGTAAATGAAGAAAATAGTGTTTGGTTGGTCAACGGAATGGAATCACCTATTCCATAAGGCATTCCATTCTCTCAAAATCATTCCATCCACTCCCCATGTTTTTTTGCATTCTATCCCCTCTTGCACTATTCATCAACACCACAACCCACACCTTCGCCACCACCACCACCCACCGACGCCATCGTCGTCGCACCCGCATCTCGCCACCGCCTTATTCGCCTCCCAGATAGCCACCGCCGCCGCTACCCACTCGCCACCGTTGCCGCCCACCGCCACCACCAACCACCACCGCCGCCAACGCCACTCGACGCTACCACCCACCACCGGTGACGCTGCCACCACCACACCACCAACCACCGTCACCGCCACCACCCACCACCGCCTCCACCGTCCTCACCGCACCGCCACTCGCCGTCACCCACCAACGCCACCTATAACCACCCACAATTACTACCACTACCACTCAACGCTGATTTTATTCCTTCTTTTGTCTTACGTGCCAAACAATACACAATAATAATTCATTTCATTCAAAACATGGTAACCAAACAAGACATGAAATGGTAATGATCCATTCCATTCTATCGTTCATTCTATTCACTTATTTATTTCATTACCCCATATCAAACAGGTCTTAGTGAAATGTTCAAAAGACAAATTTATCATTTATGTTTTAAAAGATTTTCATATGTCAATCAAACAAACTGAAAGTGTAAATTATGCCGTCCATTGTTTAAATTTTCAAAATGTATATGAGGCAATCAAACAAAACTGAAAGTGTAAATTATGCCCGTCCATTGTTTAAATTTTCAAAATGTATATGAGGTCGGTTGAACTTAAAAATTCCCTTAAAATAAAATAAGTAAACAATTAAACTAAATTGAACTTATTCTTAAGTTTATCTAACAAAGATTTAATGTGTATATTTAGTGAGGTTTTGCATAATGTAATTAGTGTTTTTTTTTTCTTCAAAATATCTATTCGAGCATCCTATCCAAAAATCATATTTTTAAATAATCCAAAATATTGCAAAGGTGTGTATGTATGTAGGTAGGTAGTCCGCAATCTCATAATGTGTTCCATCCTTCATTTGATTTTGGAATCACCGTCATATGTTTTCAGATTTGGATATATATTTTTTCTCCAATAAAATGAGTTATGGTTTCTCATCGCTAAAAACGGTTTTGTATTACACTTTTGATGATCAAACCCTAATCATGATTTATCATTCATATCCCTTGCGTATCATGTAGCCTTTTTTGTACATTATTTTCATATTGTTTTTTCTTAAATGTAACCTTTTTGTAACTATTAATATAATGTGCTATTGTGCTATATAATTCTTAACACCATATTTAATTTTATCCATATTTAAGTATTAATTCTATAAAAATAACTACTGAATTTTTAGGGTCATCTGCTTTTAACTTTTAATACAATTTTGAGTTGGCGATATCAAAAGCCACTATTTGAAATTGCAATTATTTGGGAATCAGATATCACATTTTAGTTTTGTCACAATCAACAAAACCTTCTTGTTGCAAATGGTGTATTTGTATGTTATAGTATCAAATTAATACTAGAATCATACACATACAAATATTTAGTTAATAAATAAATTCACAAACATTGTGTCATTTCAATGTAAAATAAAGATATTCTTTAACATAGATATTTGAATGCCAAATTTATTGTTTTAAAGTTGTTAACAGATAAACTTATGCTTATTATGTGTTTTAGACAGCCAACCTCATATCTTTTACTGTATTATTGTTATTATTATTATATGAAGATCACCTATAACTTACAAATAAAAGAACTTGTGCATCATTGACTTGTTTAAACTTCCATTTGCCCAAACAAAACATAACCACAAGGATCAAAATCAAGATTTATCAAAAGATGAAGATCGTGTTAGCAGTGGCGAAGCTTGAGATTTCCGACCGGGGGGTTGGAAGTCACCGGACCTAAAATTATACCTAAAAAATTATAAAACCTAAAAAAATTCTATACGAAAACTATATACCGGACACTACTGAGCAAAAAGTTCGGGCGCCCCCCGGCCCCCCACTGAGCTACGCCCTTGCGTGTTAGATCGAATCTTGTCAAATGGATTTAATTGCATCTTTTATAGTGGTATACATAAGAACCATTGTATTGTTTAACTTCTTTAATATACAAATATTTAAAAGGAATCAACAAATGTTGATATCACAAACCATGACAAGAACAATAGTGTTCAATTCTTTTATCTGTTTCTTTTATGTCATGAAAGATTCACCACAACCGCATTGTCCCTTGGAGTTGGGGTTCATAAATATAAACTTGGACCTGCTTAACAGAAACCACAATCGATAAGCTTTATGTATGAACGATGCGAAAGATGCAAATTAACTGTGAAAATACCCAAAGCTTACAAAACATTGACGGTTTCATATGTTGTATTCACTGGAGACATTTCATTTGTTTACGCATATGATCCAATAAAGGCATATGATTGATTATATGAGACCATATATACGCGTAATGACAGAACCATCCTCTGTTTAGAAGAAAGCTTTTGATGCCCATCCATGCATACGAAATCAAAGAGTTGGAGTTAAAAAGGTAAAAACCATAGAAATTATGTAATTAGTAATCAGAAAAAATGATAAGAGCACCTCAATTTGTCATCTGCAAAGTCCATTTTCGTCCCGATTACATGCATGGGAGCTTTTGGATCAATCACATGTTAGAAATTTGGTGAATAAATATTAATTAGAATCTTCATGTGGTGAATGAAGGGAGAAACTATTGAGTAGAGCTTCTTATGACCTTTAATTAGTTTTATTAGAGTTTTTAAGTCTCTAACTAATTAAGTGAAACCTTTCACTAATCCTTAACTTATGTACAATTAGTAGGCTATGTGCTTCTTTTTGTGTATATAAGAATATGGTATTGCTTGATACATGAAGAATACTAGAAGGAGGATGAACACTTGAAGACCAACTAGAGAGAGGAGTACTCTCTACTTGTTTTCCACCACCATCACATCCTTATTTGTTCCATAAGTTCAAACACTACAATTACCCGATGTAACCTCGGGCGCGTGAGCCATTTTCGGCAGTACATACTGCTTCGGCTGTTGTACCCTGGGAAACAGTTGCGTCGTCTTTAGTCGAGGCGCGAAATCTGTTTTAAGTGAAGCGTGTTGAACACGTGCCTCAACCAAAATCGTCAACGTTTTAGTGTGCTCTTTGTTGCAGTCTAGGATGCTATAAAGTGCAGGTGAAGGACCCACCAGAGATGTGGTTTGAATCGAGATTGGTATATATAATTATATTTTATATTCTTTTTATTTAGTTATCACAACCGATATTGTACTATGATATTTCCTATGAATGACGAGAGTCTCGTTATTACATATTTTGTAATTATATTTTATAAAAAGTGAAGCTAGTTCCTACAAGCTTAAAACAGAATTCGAGAGATTGTTGCTACAATCTTAAAACCTTATTTATAAGGATTTTGGGTTCATGAAAAGATTTATAATAAAAAAAATAAATAATAAAATATTTTTAGATATCATGGTCTTATAAATATTTTTTTGGGAAATATGTATGTAGTACAACTTGTTGTGTTTGGATTTCTTGAGATTGAGATACAATCTTAAATCCTATACCGTGGTACAAAACAAATAGTTTTGGTTCAACCGTTTGGTTTTTTTATACGATTTTGGAATCGTTAGTCTTTTCTAACTTTTGTGTTAGATCAGGTTTATTAGTGTAAAACATACGTTTTTGTAAACGTTAAATTTTCTAACATGTGCGTTAGACTGGCTTTATTTTTATAAACAATACGTCTTTTGTAAACGTTGCATGTTCTAACATGCTTGTTAGAAACGATCATATTATTTATATAATATGGTTAAAAAATGAGTGTTAATATATAAACTAATAAGCCTTATACTGATTTTTGTAATCATTTATTTCTAATATGTGTGTTAGAAACGTTTATGAAAAAAACGTTAGTTTGGAAGCAATTTTTTTTAATTATTCATTTCTAACGTGTGTGTTGGAAATGACTTATTTATTTGACCCATATATGTGTTTATAGAAAGTGGAATTAACATTTTGTGGAAATGTTAATATTTCTAACACACACGTTAGATTTTTTTTTCATTTTAAAATGATTGTTAAAAATGGTTAAAATACAAATGCTTTGAAATGTTTTATGTAAACATTTTATATAAGTAATTTGTTATAACATTGATTTTAATGAATATAAACATTTATATTATGCTTTGTATGGTTTAGAAATAAAAGTTCATACATTGAAGTTGATGTTTGATTGACTTCAAAAATTAAATCACCATAAAGTGATGGTTTTGTTATTTGTATAAATTTAGTGAGATTATAATTATTTACTAGACTCTTCATATGGAAGATAAACTCTTAAGTGGAGTTTTACGTCAATTTATTAGTTTTTATTAGAGTTTATATCTCTAATAAAACCTCTAATTAAGTGAAACTCTTTTCACCCCATGTCTCTTGTATTAAAGTAGGCTATGTGCCTAACTTGATGAGATTGAAAACTACAAGAGTAATAATACAAAAATTAAATCACAATAAAGTGATCGTGTAGTTGTGTGGGATTTATCACCAACTTTAATTTGTGATTTCTAAACCCAAATGGTCATGTTTTATATATAAAAAAATGACTTAAATTTTCTAACACGTGTGTTAGAAAATGTGTATCTATAAATACAATGTTAGAGATTGTACATTGTATAAGGCATAATGAATGGAAATGTTTTATGTAAACATTTAATTGCCTATGTGTGAATTAAAAATGATGAGAAATTGTTTATTTTATAAACTTTATCCTTGACAAACATTTTATGTAAACGTTCGTTTCTGTAATGTGCCCATTATAACATTTTTTAACATGCGTGTTGGAAAACGTTTAGTACATGCGTAGTAAGACTAAACAATATCAAACCATTTGATATTTTGGGTTTTGATTTATATTATCATAAACTCTAATTGATATTATGAATATTGTACATTGCAAAACAAATGAAATATTTTTAAAACAAAGTTTGGCATAGTTTTGAGAATTCAAATGGTTTGCTACTCTTGCTAGAAGTAGCATATGTTGAACAATGTAACAGTCTCGTGAATATTATTTGATGAAAAACAACTTGGTGTTGTTGTGAACAAATTTAATTGTTCAAGTTTACTACTTAAATGTAGCCTTTGTAAAACTTGGTGTTGTTTTGAGCAAAATTGTCAAAGTTTAAAGTTTCATGATGAAATGGGGAACTTGTACTTACAAGTGCATGGAATCTTATTGAGGGAGTACCTCAAGACATGCCATGGGACGATATCTTTGAGAAGATTTCAGTCAGATTATAAAGTGTTGAAGATATAAGCACTTTGATATTTGATGTCTACATATCGTCTATGCTTTCATTTAAATTTCAAAAGTGTTTGACACTTCTGATTTAGTTTCCAATGTATTTTATAGTTTTGTGTTCAATATCTTCGGACAACACATGCAATTTTTTACAAAGAAATAATCACTAATGTTTGTGACGTATAAATTATTTTTGTGGAAAGTAATTATAACACCAACTATACATTGTTTAAAAGAATATGGTTTTAAACGGATAGTACATGAATGTATTTGGACATAAACAACTTGAGGGTTGTTGCGTTGACTGAAAGTCAAAGACGATACATCAAATGTATAACCACATCATGAGAGAATAATGAAAGAACATACTCAGTGTATTGAGATGAAATACACAAACGAGATCCATGCGGACATACTTCGTTAGAAGTGATTGGAAAATTCACAAGTGTGAATTCTAACATATGAATGAAAAAGTTCTATATGTTATTGTATACCTTTGATAAATCTTGCGAGATTTGTTCGAGTGATCTATACGTAGATACGTCTACCACTTGATTATTGTTAGAACTATATGGAGATTTTATATTCGTTTGGGAGAACATCATAAATTATATATCTCCTAATGAATAACAATAGATGTGTACAAATCACTTATGGCAAAATTATGAATGCCATGTTGTTGAGTGTCGATCTAGTTGACTCTATCTCACACATAATAGTGATTGTAGACGAGGAACATTCATCTTGTCGGTGATGAATGTGCTCGCCAAATGACTTGGATTAAGACTTACGTTTAATTCCTTATGAGTCAATGGTAAAACGTTGGAGATCAAGGTAAACAAATTATGTTCCTTAATTGATTGATAAAAATTAGCTATGTGCTATATACAATAATTTGTGAGACCTTCCTAAATATTGATGTTTAGGATTATGAATAAGTCTCATTATTTTCTCTTAACAAGGGATGAATGTTACAAAGTGATATTATAATATCCTTGGGGCTGTGAAGAATCAGAATGATGCATCTTATGTTCACATGCTAAAGTATTATAGTCTAAAGCATGCTAGACTTAGTACTTGGTTAATTATGGGTCTTACGGAGACTAATTAACTCTAAACATTGAAATGTTGATGAACACAAAAAGAATTTGTGTGCAAACAAAGTTGAGGGAGAATTTTCGTTCATTATAAGGAAAAGACATGAAACTTTTGAAGAGTTTGTTCGAAAAGCTAATGACGAGAACTCATTGTCTAGGCTTATTCTAGATGTTAAATTAGAATTATTTAAGTTAGTGACAAACTTATGACAATGGCATGTGTTGCTTTGGTCAACTCGGAAGCTTATGTAAGCTAATGCAATATGAGTTGAATTCACTAATACAATGAGGTTGATTTTGTTCAATCATTGTGTATAATTGTCGTCATAAGTGAAGTTATGGAAATGTTGATCAAATGGAAAGAAATGTGAGGGAGGATCCATTTAGAAACGACCCTATAAGGGTATGTAGAAATGGTTTTCATTACCCCATCTGGATGATATCCTATAACACTCAAATGTGGGGGTATCTTGCATTTGTATCATAAAAGTTTGGCAATAAGGATTTTGTAATCCAATCTAATATTGCAAACAGACGACTAAGTGGAGAACACAAAGGTCGTAGTGCATAATGGAGATGTGTTTACCTTAAATGATATCTTTATCTTAGAAAGACATATATTATAACCAGATTCAGATGGCCACTGAGGTTATAGTATTAGAAGTTGACAATAGGCAAATTAACTTGCGACTTAAGAACACATCATGACAACTGATCTCAAATAAGTAAAGTTATTTGTTGTGACTAGACAAAGTCAAAGATAATGTTATGGATCCAACAACCTGAGGGTTTATTAGAGATCAAGTTGTGGAATGAGACTAAAGCCTATTAGAAAGGGTATGTGAAGGAAACCTAACTTAGTTGACTGGAGATCCCAAGATCTAAGTTCAATAGGACAACTAACTCATATGCCTAAGGGTGGTCATTGTGGGGGCATAAATGATATGCAGAAGCTAGTATATATGGTTATACATACCCCCAATGTATAAAAGGGTGTTTAAATACGTCCTAGTTATTCCTATGATATTCAGTGACAAAGAGTGAGGCTAAGCATAATATGTGGTAAATGATTTGGATAAATCACGATAACCACAATGCTTTTAATGATCTAAGGAGAATCACTATGTTAGAGAGAAGTGGGGTCGCTTCGAATGGAATTGAGGCACAATTCCTAGAGCTCTCGCAGAACCAGAAAAGTGTTCCACGACCATTATTGGACATGATTATGAGGAGATGACCCGGTTAAGGAGAGTCTTGTGTGAAGTGTATTGTCGTCTACACAAACGGCAGACGAGTTCAAAGACATCGATGTCTACTCAGAGCTAGTGGGCTAAGTGCATTTCATGAGCAAAGGTTCAAAGGGTAACACCTACCTATCGTATGCAAAACTCAACTCTCGAGGTTCCATTGGAAATTTTATGTGTTTTGAACGGTCTCCATTCATGTGGGGGATTGTTAGAAATTTGGTGAATGGATATTTCATATATATATAATTTAATGAAATTATAAATATTAATTAGAATCTTCATGTGGTGAATGAAGGATAAACTCTTGAGTAGAGCTTCTTATGACCTTTAATTAGTTTTATTAGAGTTTTTAAGTCTTTTACTAATTAAGTGAAACCTTTCACTAATCCTTAACTTATGTACAATTAGTAGGCTATATGCTTCTTTTTGTGTATATAAGAATATGGTATTGCTTGATACATGAAGAATACTAGAAGGAGGATGAACACTTGAAGACCAACTAGATAGAGGAGTACTCTCTACTTGTTTTCCACCATCACATCCTTATTTGTTCCATAAGTTCAAACACTACAATTACCCGATGTAACCTCGGGCGCGTGAGCCATCTTCGGCAGTACATACTGCTTCGGCTGTTGTACCCTGGGAAACAGTCGCGTCGTCTTTAGTAGAGGCGCGGAATCTGTTTTAAGGGAAGCGTGTTGAACACGTGCCTCAACCAAAATCGTCAACGTTTTAGTGTGCTCTTTGTTGCAGTCTAGGATGCTATAAAGTGCAGGTGAAGGACCCACCAGAGATGCGGCTTGAATCGAGATTGGTATATATAATTATATTTTATATTCTTTTTATTTAGTTATCACAACGATATTGTACTATAATATTTCCTATGAATAAAGAGAGTCTCGTTATTACATATTTTGTAATTATATTTTATAAAAAGTGAACCTAGTTCCTACATCACAATCTTCACACCCTTGTCCTCAACCATCTCATCAAACTTTCCTTTTTCATCTATCAAGTAAAAGATAACATGTTACAAAGTCATGTTGATAATCAATGACCTAATTACATGCCACTTCACATATGCCAAACGCAATTTTCACGCACCAACAAGGAAACAAGAAATAATTTCAATAAGCGATTTAGTTGAGATAGAGTCTGTCGTATATGCATAAAATCCAATCCAGTCACATTGTATAACGTATACCATCCCAATGTTTCCTATGCTATAACGTATACCCTTTTCTTGAAACATTGCCCCTATAACGATTTTCTAAATCCACCACTGGCCACTACATTAGGCTATGTAGAAGAATATTCAACAACCTTGTTAGTGACTGTAACACATAGTAACAAAGTTGTGTCCTTTGGATTCACTAGAACACACTCCTCATTCCAAGCTCTAACGAATGAAATGTTTGAGCCGTATTTGAGGAAACCGGTAGTGGTTTTCTTTGACAACATACTAGTTGTTAGTTCTGTTAAATCTGGGTATGAGATCAGAGAGACGAATACAAACAAGATTCACAAATTTCTTCTATTAACTTTTTTGTGGAATTAATAAAACTATAAGACACAAGGTATATAAATACTAGAAAGAATCTAAATCTGACTTATATTCTTACTTATACCTATCTCTAAACAATTAAACACTAATCAAATCTAATATGAAGATAATTCATATAAGATCTTCTACAGGCCACCCCTTTGAGATCAACCGAACCTCCCTGTTGATGTTGTAATTTTATCAAGTTGTAGTCTAGAAGAGCATATTAATATTTGGAACAGGTGATGAAACAACACCAAATGTATGCAAAAAATAAGTAAGTGCGCTTATGCGCAAAGGAAGTTGGAATATTCAGGGCACACCATTTCTGAGACAGGAGTTGCAACTGACTCAAAAAAATTGTAGTTACTGATTCACAATAAACAAGTTTCTTACTGAAGATTTGTAAAAGGCTACAGCATGATTGCAACACCCCTTACAAAATTATGGAGAAACATAAGTAAGGCTAGGTGTGAAAGAATGTGATGGCTTGCAGATGAATAAGAAGGATAATATAATAATGTACCATACCCGGGTTTGTTTACTTCAATTTTGGGAGGATATTCTATGGACACCATAGCCACTATCTCGTACCAAATTTTGTATCACTGACGGACTACTACCATACCACTGGAGTATCACCCTACCACCCGTGGAAATATGTGAGTGGTATTATAAGGAATGAGTGTTAGTTAAATTGAGGAGACATTAGGTTTAAGAATTCACATAAATCTGAAACTCTTGATAGCATGAATGAATACAACTTAATAAAGACACTTTTAGGCCTAGAAAATAGAATAAATTATTAAAAAAAATATGAAATGATAAAATATAGCTGCATAATTTGAGGGTGTAGGATACCGTTGCAGCCGCGAGCCTTGACGCCGAGGTTGAGAAAGGCACGCTGGCGGTTGTGAAGAAGATAGCGTAATCTGTCGGCAGCAGTTTCCGTTAAGGTTAGGGCTTGTCGACGGGCTGCCGATCCCACCCTCGTCACTACCGGAGACGACATTCGATAGATCACCGTTAATCAACTTATGACCTTAATCAACACACGTCTCTCAGTTAACATTTTTAAATTTAAATTTGTTGTAAACACATAATAATAGTAATAGTGATTGTAGTATTAAATAATAATAATAATAATAACACAACAACAATAATAATAATAATAATGATAATAATAATAATAAAATAATAATAATAATAATATAATAATAATAAAAGAATCTATAATAACAAAAGTAAGATCGTAGGACAATAATTATTTGTTGATCAACAAGATTGTTGGATTGTTTTTGTGAAACTGTGTTGCTTTGTGAAACAGAAGTGATGTAATTGATGAAGTGAATGAGAGATGTTAAGTTATACATAAAATGAAAGAAATGTAGAGTTTATGAGTTTAAAAACACACATTGTGTATTAGGCTGTGTGTTGTGGAGGCGCCGTTGCCTCCACGTCACCATCATCATTCTAGTTATTTCAGGTTAATCCGTTACGAGGGAGATAGATGGGGGCGCAAATTGGGCTTCCACCATTGGAATGGCGAGCACCAAAGGCAAAGGAGTGGAGCTAAGAAGGTGCTTCAACCAATCAGATTTTTTCTTCTATATTTGTTTTTAATTATTCCACCACATCTAGTTATTAAGTGATTTCATTATTGTCCTTATGTCTACGTGACGTTGAGGTGACAATACTTTTTGCTAGTTATTGAGTAGGATTGTTATTCCACTAACACATATATTTAAAAATAAGTGAAGGAATAGTACATCAATTTAATTTTAATTGGCCAATTAGTTTGAAATCTATTTAGTAAGAAAGTGAAAGAAGAGTAGATTGATTTAATTGGCGGTTGTGAGTTGTTACTGGCGAGTTATTTAATAGTGATTGTTGAAGTCCGGTTACTTTTTTTTAGATGGATATTGTTGCCTAGATTTCAACCTAGTAACTCCTCTCTAAGAGTCATACGCCTCTAAGCTAACCTGTTAAAAACGATTTTAACGTATGAATACTTTTTCTTGATCAAATACCTGAAAATTAGACTAATGTGGCTGCTAACTTAATGGTCCATATTGCCAGTTCATATGTGTCATACCTAAGAAGTGGTATACCTGCGCAAAGACAAAATCTTAAATAAGAGTTGAACAGTAACACCAAAGTGGTATACCTAAGAACATGAGCAAACTCCAACGATGCGTACAGAATAATTGTCTTGATATAGTTCCAAATATCTAGTTCCAAATAAGTAAACAATTAAACTAAATTGAACTTATTCTTAAGTTTATCTAACAAAGATTTAATGTGTATATTTAGTGAGGTTTTGCATAATGTAATTAGTGTTTTTTTTTTCTTCAAAATATCTATTCGAGCATCCTATCCAAAAATCATATTTTTAAATAATCCAAAATATTGCAAAGGTGTGTATGTATGTAGGTAGGTAGTCCGCAATCTCATAATGTGTTCCATCCTTCATTTGATTTTGGAATCACCGTCATATGTTTTCAGATTTGGATATATATTTTTTCTCCAATAAAATGAGTTATGGTTTCTCATCGCTAAAAACGGTTTTGTATTACACTTTTGATGATCAAACCCTAATCATGATTTATCATTCATATCCCTTGCGTATCATGTAGCCTTTTTTGTACATTATTTTCATATTGTTTTTTCTTAAATGTAACCTTTTTGTAACTATTAATATAATGTGCTATTGTGCTATATAATTCTTAACACCATATTTAATTTTATCCATATTTAAGTATTAATTCTATAAAAATAACTACTGAATTTTTAGGGTCATCTGCTTTTAACTTTTAATACAATTTTGAGTTGGCGATATCAAAAGCCACTATTTGAAATTGCAATTATTTGGGAATCAGATATCACATTTTAGTTTTGTCACAATCAACAAAACCTTCTTGTTGCAAATGGTGTATTTGTATGTTATAGTATCAAATTAATACTAGAATCATACACATACAAATATTTAGTTAATAAATAAATTCACAAACATTGTGTCATTTCAATGTAAAATAAAGATATTCTTTAACATAGATATTTGAATGCCAAATTTATTGTTTTAAAGTTGTTTACAGATAAACTTATGCTTATTATGTGTTTTAGACAGCCAACCTCATATCTTTTACTGTATTATTGTTATTATTATTATATGAAGATCACCTATAACTTACAAATAAAAGAACTTGTGCATCATTGACTTGTTTAAACTTCCATTTGCCCAAACAAAACATAACCACAAGGATCAAAATCAAGATTTATCAAAAGATGAAGATCGTGTTAGCAGTGGCGAAGCTTGAGATTTCCGACCGGGGGGTTGGAAGTCACCGGACCTAAAATTATACCTAAAAAATTATAAACCTAAAAAAATTCTATACGAAAACTATATACCGGACACTACTGAGCAAAAAGTTCGGGCGCCCCCCGGCCCCCCACTGAGCTACGCCCTTGCGTGTTAGATCGAATCTTGTCAAATGGATTTAATTGCATCTTTTATAGTGGTATACATAAGAACCATTGTATTGTTTAACTTCTTTAATATACAAATATTTAAAAGGAATCAACAAATGTTGATATCACAAACCATGACAAGAACAATAGTGTTCAATTCTTTTATCTGTTTCTTTTATGTCATGAAAGATTCACCACAACCGCATTGTCCCTTGGAGTTGGGGTTCATAAATATAAACTTGGACCTGCTTAACAGAAACCACAATCGATAAGCTTTATGTATGAACGATGCGAAAGTTGCAAATTAACTGTGAAAATACCCAAAGCTTACAAAACATTGACGGTTTCATATGTTGTATTCACTGGAGACATTTCATTTGTTTACGCATATGATCCAATAAAGGCATATGATTGATTATATGAGACCATATATACGCGTAATGACAGAACCATCCTCTGTTTAGAAGAAAGCTTTTGATGCCCATCCATGCATACGAAATCAAAGAGTTGGAGTCAAAAAGGTAAAAACCATAGAAATTATGTAATTAGTAATCAGAAAAAATGATAAGAGCACCTCAATTTGTCATCTGCAAAGTCCATTTTCGTCCCGATTACATGCATGGGAGCTTTTGGATCAATCACATGTTAGAAATTTGGTGAATAAATATTAATTAGAATCTTCATGTGGTGAATGAAGGAGAAACTATTGAGTAGAGCTTCTTATGACCTTTAATTAGTTTTATTAGAGTTTTTAAGTCTCTAATTAAGTGACTAATTAAGTGAAACCTTTCATTAATCCTTAACTTATGTACAATTAGTAGGCTATGTGCTTCTTTTTGTGTATATAAGAATATAGTATTGCTTGATACATGAAGAATACTAGAAGGAGGATGAACACTTGAAGACCAACTAGAGAGAAGAGTACTCTCTATTTGTTTTCCACCACCATCACATCCTTATTTGTTCCATAAGTTCAAACACTACAATTACCCGATTTAACCTCGGGCGCGTGAGCCATCTTCGGCAGTACATACTGCTTCGGCTGTTGTACCCTGGGAAACAGTCGCGTCGTCTTTAGTAGAGGCGCGAAATCTGTTTTAAGTGAAGCGTGTTGAACACGTGCCTCAACCAAAATCGTCAACGTTTTAGTGTGCTCTTTGTTGCAGTCTAGGATGCTATAAAGTGCAGGTGAAGGACCCACCATAGATGCGGCTTGAATCGAGATTGGTATATATAATTATATTTTATATTCTTTTTATTTAGTTATCACAACCGATATTGTACTATGATATTTCCTATGAATGACGAGAGTCTCGTTATTACATATTTTGTAATTATATTTTATAAAAAGTGAACCTAGTTCCTACAAGCTTAAAACAGAATTCGAGAGATTGTTGCTACAATCTTAAAACCTTATTTATAATGATTTTGGGTTCATGAAAAGATTTATAATAAAAAAAATAAATAATAAAATATTTTTAGATATCATGGTCTTATAAATATTTTTTTGGGAAATATGTATGTAGTACAACTTGTTGTGTTTGGATTTCTTGAGATTGAGATACAATCTTAAATCTTATACCGTGGTACAAAACGAATAGTTTTGGTTCAATCGTTTGGTTTTTTGATACGATTTTGGAATCGTTAGTCTTTTCTAACTTTTGTGTTAGATCAGGTTTATTAGTGTAAAACATACGTTTTTGTAAACATTAAATTTTCTAACATGTGCGTTAGACTGGCTTTATTTTTATAAACAATACGTCTTTTGTAAACGTTGCATGTTCTAACATGCTTGTTAGAAACGATCATATTATTTATATAATATGGTTAAAAAATGCGTGTTAATTAATAAGTCTATTTTATATAAACTAATAAGCCTTATACTGATTTTTGTAATCATTTATTTCTAATATGTGTGTTAGAAACGTTTATGAAAAAAACGTTAGTTTGGAAGCAATTTTTTTTAATTATTCATTTCTAACATGTGTGTTGAAAATGACTTATTTATTTGACCCATATATGTGTTTATAGAAAGTGGAATTAACATTTTGTGGAAATATTAATATTTCTAAAATGCGCGTTAGATTTTTTTTTCATTTTAAAATGATTGTTAAAAATGGTTAAAATACAAATGCTTTGAAATGTTTTATGTAAACATTTATATAAGTAATTTGTTATAACATTGATTTTAATGAATATAAACATTTATATTATGCTTTGTATGGTTTAGAAATAAAAGTTCATACATTGAAGTTGATGTTTGATTGACTTCAAAAATTAAATCACCATAAAGTGATGATTTTGTTATTTATATAAATTTAGTGAGATTATAATTATTTACTAGACTCTTCATATGGAAGATAAACTCTTAAGTGGAGTTTTATGTCAATTTATTAGTTTTTATTAGAGTTTATATCTCTAATAAAACCTCTAATTAAGTGAAACTCTTTTCACCCCATGTCTCTTGTATTAAAAGTAGGCTATGTGTCTAACTTGATGAGATTGGAAAACTACAAGAGTAATAATACAAAAATTAAATCACCATAAAGTGATTGTGTAGTTGTGTGGGATTTATCACCAACTTTAATTTGTGATTTCTAAACCCAAATGGTCATGTTTTATATATAAAAAAATGACTTAAAATGATTGTTAAAAATAGTTAAAATACAAATGCGCGTTAGATTTTTTTTTAAAATGATTATTAAAAGTAAAATGATTGTTAAAAATGTTAATATTTCTAACGTGCGCGTTAGATTTTTTTTTCATTTTAAAATGATTGTTAAAATGGTTAAAATACAAATGCTTTGAAATGTTTTATGTAAACATTTTACATCATAAATACAATGTTAGAGATTGTACATTGTATAAGGCATAATGAATGGAAATGTTTTATGTAAACATTTAATTGCCTATGTGTGAATTAAAAATGATGAGAAATTGTTTATTTTATAAACTTTATCCTTGGCAAACATTTTATGTAAACGTTCGTTTCTGTAATGTGCCCATTATAACATTTTTTAACATGCGTGTTGGAAAACGTTTAGTACATGCGTAGTAAGACTAAACAATATCAAACCGTTTGATATTTTGGGTTTTGATTTATGTTATCATAAACTCTAATTGATATTATGAATATTGTACATTGCCAAACTAAGGAAATATTTTTAAAACAAAGTTTGGCATAGTTTTGAGAATTCAAATGGTTTGCTACTCTTGCTAGAAGTAGCATATGTTGAACAATGTAACAGTCTTGTGAATATTATTTGATGAAAAACAACTTGGTGTTGTCATGAACAAATTTAATTGTTCAAGTTTACTACTTAAATGTAGCCTTTGTAAAACTTGGTGTTGTTTTGAGCAAAATTGTCCAAGTTTAAAGTTTCATGATGAAATGGGGAACTTGTACTTACAAGTGCATGGAGTCTTATTGAGGGAGTACCTCAAGACATGCCATGGGACGATATCTTTGAGAAGATTTCAGTCAGATTATAAAGTGTTGAAGATATAAGCACTTTGATATTTGATGTCTACATATCGTCTGTGCTTTCATTTAAATTTCAAAAGTGTTTGACACTTCTGATTTAGTTTCCAATGTATTTTATAGTTTTGTGTTCAATATCTTCGGACAACACATGCAATTTTTTACAAAGAAATAATCTCTAATGTTTGTGACATATAAATTATTTTTGTGGAAAGTAATTATAACACCAACTATACATTGTTTAAAAGAATATAGTTTTAAACGGATAGTACATGAATGTATTTGGACATAAACAACTTGAGGGTTGTTGCGTTGACTGAAAGTCAAAGACGAAACATCAAATGTATAACCACATCATGAGAGAATAATGAAAGAACATACTCAGTGTATTGAGATGAAATACACAAACGAGATCCATGCAGACATACTTCGTTAGAAGTGATTGGAAAATTCACAAGTGTGAATTCTAACATATGAATGAAAAAGTACTATATGTTATTGTATACCTTTGATAAATCTTGCGAGATTTGTTCGAGTGATCTATACGTAGATACGTCTACCACTTGATTATTGTTAGAACTATATGGAGATTTTATATTCGTTTGGGAGAACATCATAAATATATATATCTCCTAATGAATAACAATAGATGTGTACAAATCACTTATGGCAAAATTATGAATGCCATGTTGTTGAGTGTCGATCTAGTTGACTCTATCTCACACATAATAGTGATTGTAGACGAGGAACATTCATCTTGTCGGTGATGAATGTGCTCGCCAAATGACTTGGATTAAGACTTACGTTTAATTCCTTATGAGTCAATGGTAAAACGTTGGAGATCAAGGTAAACAAATTATGTTCCTTAATTGATTGATAAAAATTAGCTATGTGCTATATACAATAATTTGTGAGACCTTCCTAAATATTGATGTTTAGGATTATGAATAAGTCTCATTATTTTCTCTTAACAAGGGATGAATGTTACAAAGTGATATTATAATATCCTTGGGGCTGTGAAGAATCAGAATGATGCATCTTATGTTCACATGCTAAAGTATTATAGTCTAAAGCATGCTAGACTTGTACTTGGTTAATTATGGGTCTTACGGAGACTAATTAACTCTAAACATTGAAATGTTGATGAACACAAAAAGAATTTGTGTGCAAACAAAGTTGAGGGAGAATTTTCGTTCATTATAAGGAAAAGACATGAAACTTTTGAAGAGTTTGTTCGAAAAGCTAATGACGAGAACTCATTGTCTAGGCTTATTCTAGATGTTAAATTAGAATTATTATAAGTTAGTGACAAACTTATGAAAATGGCATGTGTTGCTTTGGTCAACTCGGAAGCTTATGTAAGCTAATGCAATATGAGTTGAATTCACTAAAACAATGAGGTTGATTTTGTTCAATCATTGTGTATAATTGTCGTCATAAGTGAAGTTATGGAAATGTTGATCAAATGGAAAGAAATGTGGGGGAGGATCCATTTAGAAACGACCCTATAAGGGTATGTAGAAATGGTTTTCATTTACCCCATCTGGATGATATCCTATAACACTCAAATGTGGGGGTATCTTGCATTTGTATCATAAAAGTTTGGCAATAAGGATTTTGTAATCCAATCTAATATTGCAAACAGACGACTATGTGAACACAAAAGTTGTAGTGCATAATGGAGATGTGTTTACCTTAAATGATATCTTTATCTTAGAAAGACATATATTATAACCCGATTCAGATGGCCACTGAGATTATAGTATTAGAAGTTGACAATAGGCAAATTAACTTGCGACTTAAGAACACATCATGACAACTGATCTCAAATAAGTAAAGTTATTTGTTGTGACTAGACAAAGTCAAAGATAATGTTATGGATCCAACAACCTGAGGGTTTATTAGAGATCAAGTTGTGGAATGAGACTAAAGCCTATTAAAAAGGGTATGTGAAGGAAACCTAACTTAGTTGACTGGAGATCCCAAGATCTAAGTTCAATAGGACAACTAACTCATATGCCTAAGGGTGGTCACTGTGGGGGCATAAATGATATGCAGAAGCTAGTATATATGGTTATACATACCCCCAATGTATAAAAGGGTGTTTAAATACGTCCTAGTCTATTCCTATGATATTCAGTGACAAAGAGTGAGGCTAAGCATAATATGTGGTAAATGATTTGGATAAATCACGATAACCACAATGCTTTTAATGACCTAAGGAGAATCACCTATGTTAGAGAGAAGTGGGGTCGCTTCGAATGGAATTGAGGCACAATTCCTAGAGCTCTCGCAGAACCAGAAAAGTGTTCCACGACCATTATTGGACAGGACTATGAGGAGATGACCCGGCTAAGGAGAGTCTTGTGTGAAGTGTATTGTCGTCTACACAAACGGCAGACGAGTTCAAAGACATCGATGTCTACTCAGAGCTAGTGGGCTAAGTGCATTTCATGAGCGAATGTTCAAAGGGTAACACCTACCTATCGTATGCAAAACTCAAGTCTCGAGGTTCCATTGGAAATTTTATGTGTTTTGAACGGTCTCCATTCATGTGGGGGATTGTTAGAAATTTGGTGAATGGATATTTAATATATATATATATATATAATTTAATGAAATTATAAATATTAATTAGAATCTTCATATGATGAATGAAGGAGAAACTATTGAGTAGAGCTTCTTATGACATTTAATTAGTTTTATTAGAGTTTTTAAGTCTCTAATTAAGTGACTAATTAAGTGAAACCTTTCACTAATCCTTAACTTATGTACAATTAGTAGGCTATGTGCTTCTTTTTGTGTATATAAGAATATGGTATTGCTTGATACATGAAGAATACTAGAAGGAGGATGAACACTTGAAGACCAACTAGAGAGAGGAGTACTCTCTACTTGTTTTCCACCACCATCACATCCTTATTTGTTCCATAAGTTCAAACACTACAATTACCCGATGTAACCTCAGACGCGTGAGCCATCTTCGGCAGTACATACTGCTTCGGCTGTTGTACCCTGGGAAACAGTTGCGTCATCTTTAGTAGAGGCGCGAAATCTGTTTTAAGGGAAGCGTGTTGAACACTTGCCTCAACCAAAATCGTCAACGTTTTAGTGTGCTTTTTGTTGCAGTCTAGGATGCTATAAAGTGCAGGTGAAGGACCCACCAGAGATGCGGCTTGAATCGAGATTGGTATATATAATTATATTTTATATTCTTTTTATTTAGTTATCACAACCGATATTGTACTATAATATTTCCTATGAATAACGAGAGTCTCATTATTACATATTTTGTAATTATATTTTATAAAAAGTGAACCTAGTTCCTACATCACAATCTTTACACCCTTGTCCTCAACCATCTCATCAAACTTTCCTTTTTCATCTATCAAGTAAAAGATAACATGTTACAAAGTCATGTTGATAATCAATGACCTAATTACATGCCACTTCACATATGCCAAACGCAATTTTCACGCACCAACAAGGAAACAAGAAATAATTTCAACAAGCAATTTAGTTGAGATAGAGTCTGTCGTATATGCATAAAATCCAATCCAGTCACATTGTATAACGTATACCATCCCAATGTTTCCTATGCTATAATGTATGTAAGGCTCATTTTTGCCACATGTATGGCAAATAAGATAGTGTATGCGAAGAAGATGGTGGTTAGATTCCGCAGACTAGCATTAATGACTGAAGTAGTTGAAGATGAATGTCAGATGTCGCTACATAAATGACGGGAGTTGTGGCATACAATACTAACAAGGCACAGAGGCTAGTGAATAAACATACATCGACCATTTTAATTTACAACGGTGCAACACATAATATTATCAAACCCGCTACCAGGCGGACCTAGCTTTATAACAGGGGTAGCCTTAACGCTTCGGCGATAGTGTAAATTTTGAAAAAAAAATTGACCTTTTTTTAGTTTCGTTACCCTTTTCTTGAAACGTTGCCCCTATAACGATTTTCTAAATCCACCACTGGCCGCTACATTAGGCTATGTAGAAGAATATTCAACAACCTTGTTAGTGACTGTAACACATAGTAACAAAGTTGTGTCCTTTGGATTCACTAGAACACACTCCTCATTCTCTAACGAATGAAATGTTTGAGCCGTATTTGAGGAAACCGGTAGTGGTTTTCTTTGACAACATACTAGTTGTTAGTTCTGTTAATCTGGGTATGAGATCAAAGAGACGAATACAAACAAGATTCACAAATTTCTTCTATTAACTTTTTTGTGGAATTAATAAAACTATAAGACACAAGGTATATAAATACTAGAAATAATCTAAATCTACTAGGACTTATATTCTTACTTATACCTATCTCTAAACAATTAAACACTAATCAAATCTAATATGAAGATAATTCATATAAGATCTTCTACAGGCCACCCCTTTGAGATCAACCGAACCTCCCTGTTGATGTTGTAATTTTATCAAGTTGTAGTCTAGAAGAGCATATTAATATTTGGAACAGGTGATGAAACAACACCAAATGTATGCAAAAAAATAAGTAAGTGCGCTTATGCGCAAAGGAAGTTGGAATATTCAGGGCACACCATTTCTGAGACAGGAGTTGCAACTGACTCAAAAAAATTGTAGTTACTGATTCACAATAAACAAGTTTCTTAGGACTACTGAAGATTTGTAAAAGGCTACAGCATGATTGCAACACCCCTTACAAAATTATGGAGAAACATAAGTAAGGCTAGGTGTGAAAGAATGTGATGGCTTGCAGATGAATAAGAAGGATAATATAATAATGTACCATACCCGGGTTTGTTTACTTCAATTTTGGGAGGATATTCTATGGACACCATAGCCACTATCTCGTACCAAATTTTGTATCACTGACGGACTACTACCATACCACTGGAGTATCACCCTACCACCCGTGGAAATATGTGAGTGGTATTATAAGGAATGAGTGTTAGTTAAATTGAGGAGACATTAGGTTTAAGAATTCACATAAATCTGAAACTCTTGATAGCATGAATGAATACAACTTAATAAAGACACTTTTAGGCCTAGAAAATAGAATAAATTATTAAAAAAAAATATGAAATGATAAAATATAGCTGCATAATTTGAGGGTGTAGGATACCGTTGCAGCCGCGAGCCTTGACGCCGAGGTTGAGAAAGGCACGCTGGCGGTTGTGAAGAAGACAGCGTAATCTGTCGGCAGCAGTTTCCGTTAAGGTTAGGGCTTGTCGACGGGCTGCCGATCCCACCCTCGTCACTACCGGAGACGACATTCGATAGATCACCGTTAATCAACTTATGACCTTAATCAACACACGTCTCTCAGTTAACATTTGTAAATTTAAATTTGTTGTAAACATAATAATAGTAATAGTGATTGTAGTATTAAATAATAATAATATAATAATAATAATAATAATAATAATAATAATAATAATAATAATAATAATAATAATAATAATAAAAGTAAGATCAGTAGGACAATAATTATTTGTTGATCAACAAGATTGTTGGATTGTTTTGTGAACCTAGTGTTGCTTTGGTGAAAACAGAAGTGATGTAATTGATGAAGTGAATGAGAGATGTTAAGTTATACATAAAATGAAAGAAATGTAGAGTTTATGAGTTTAAAAACACACATTGTGTATTAGGCTGTGTGTTGTGGAGGCGCCGTTGCCTCCACGTCACCATCATCATTCTAGTTATTTCAGGTTAATCCGTTATGAGGGAGATAGATGGGGGCGCAAATTGGGCTTCCACCATTGGAATGGCGAGCACCAAAGGCAAAGGAGTGGAGCTAAGAAGGTGCTTCAACCAATCAGATTTTTTCTTCTATATTTGTTTTTAATTATTCCACCACATCTAGTTATTAAGTGATTTCATTATTGTCCTTATGTCTACATGACGTTGAGGTGACAATACTTTTTGCTAGTTATTGAGTAGGATTGTTATTCCACTAACACATATATTTAAAAATAAGTGAAGGAATAGTACATCAATTTAATTTTAATTGGCCAATTAGTTTGAAATCTATTTAGTAAGAAAGTGAAAGAAGAGTAGATTGATTTAATTGGCGGTTGTGAGTTGTTACTGGCGAGTTATTTAATAGTGATTGTTGAAGTCCGGTTACTTTTTTTAGATGGATATTGTTGCCTAGATTTCAACCTAGTAACTCCTCTCTAAGAGTCATATGCCTCTAAGCTAACCTGTTAAAAACGATTTTAACGTATGAATACTTTTTCTTGATCAAATACCTGAAATTAGACTAATGTGGCCGCTAACTTAATGGTCCATATTGCCAGTTCATATGTGTCATACCTAAGAAGTGGTATACCTGCGCAAAGACAAAATCTTAAATAAGAGTTGAACAGTAACACCAAAGTGGTATACCTAAGAACATGAGCAAACTCCAACTATGCATACAGAATAATTGTCTTGATATAGTTCCAAATATCTATCTCATAATCTGTATTGTGTAAGCTTATGTTTAAACCTTTCTTACACTGAATCAGAAGGTACTAAAACTTTTAAATTCCCTAAATCAGAAGGTACACTTTTTGAAAAAATAACCTTCATATTTTGTGGACGAAAAAATATAAATGATTTATGAATTATTAACGCTTTATGAAGCACTAAATTAGACCAATTTGTTTGACATACTTCAAATGGGAATCAAAGTGTTCAACTGCAATAGTTTTGACACGCCGGCTGGTAGTTACTACTATTAAGTATAAGCTAGGCATAAAGTGGCAAAATGGCAGGTAAAGCGAGTTGTATAATGAATCAAATTTCCTGGTAAGTTCCGGTACATGCCAAAACTGGTCGGCTTGGGCTGACCCAAAACATATTTTGCCATACATTTCAAATTATTATTACAAAAATAGTGCCATTTCGATAACGATCTAATATAATTAACAAAATGATTAACCAAAAATACAATTTGGGCAGTTTTTGACCCGTTTAACTGCGAGTTGTTTTTTATTTAGCCTGTTTAGCTTGTTACTGTGTTTTGTAAAACATAACACGAATCATTTTTATTTATCTATTTTTATTGTAGTTTTTAAATTATAGTTTTTTTTATGTATTGCAGGTTTCAAAATTTGCAGTATTTGCTTCAATCATATAAGTTTCTAACCAGCAACCATGATATATGACAGATTGCTAGGAACTGCAACAGATTGTCAGATCAAGTGGTTATGTAATCATCTTCACATAAAACATAACTTACCAGAAGTCATTACAAGAACATGATCCATCAACAAAGTGATGAAACCTCCTATTATCTCTTAAAATAATATTTCTCCCCTCAACTTTAGAGATCAACTTGATTGCAGAATGGCAATCAACACAAACCCTAATGTTTTTCTTCACGATAATCGGTTTCCCAACAGGCAGACATATAAGCGCGTACGCGATAGCCATCCTCTCGCTATGACGATGAAGAACCTTCACCTTCATATCATCATCCAAATCAAGTGGGACCGTGATAGATTCTAGCGAACAAAAAAAAAACAGGCAACAGTATTTGAATTGAAATGATAGCCCCAATTCGAGAAGGGGAAGTCTCCAATACAAACTGAGTTTGCTGATTAAAAACTTGAATGATAAAAAGCAAAAGCATAGCCTGTTATATATACTAATAATAAAAGATAACTGCTCCATTAGAAAACAAAAGCTCCTCTAATGATCCACCTTCCAGCATGTTAATACTGGAAGATAATTGCTCCCTTAGAATTCTGAAGGCTCCTGGTCTGATCCACCTCCAGCTTCTTTGGTTTATTGAATGGGTCATAAATATAGCCGAAAACAGAATAAAAATGCTCCACATCAGCAGCTGATTTGGCACGATTGTTTCTCTTAGAATACACTTTTAAGGGACGTGTATCATTACTTCCCTCCTGGTAAAACGCCTTGTCCTCAAGGCGAAAATTAGGGAATTGTTCCGCTAGCAAATCATAAGATTCCCAGGTAGCTTCTTCCAAGGGGCGATGACACCATGAGATTAGGAGTTCCAAGACTGGTTTACCAGCTTCGTAGACCCAGCGATGACTAATAATTGAATTGGGCTGTAGATCCACTTCCCAATCCTTAGTAATTGGTAAAGGGGCCACTGGTTGAGCAGAGAACGAACCACGAGCAGGCTTGAGCATGGATACATGGAAGACTGGGTGTACCCTGCGTTTAGCTAAACTCTTTTGGCGGTAAGGTTGGATTTTTAAAAATACATAATCACCAACCTGAAATGATAGCTCACGTCGCTTGGAATTAGCTTGGTTGCGCATTCGATCTTGAGCTTTTTGAAGATTGGTTTGTAGTAACTTCAACATATCATCCCTATCAACCAGTTGTTGCTCCAATATGGCATTCTTTGTTTCCCCCGCAACATATGGAGTAAGAGGAGGAGGTTCCCTACCATAGACGACTGAAAAAGGAGTTGTGCATGTAGACGTATGGTATCCGGTGTTGTAGGAGTATTCTGCACAGGATAAATAATTACTCCATTTTGTCGGTTGCTCATGGGCAAAACAACGTAAGTACGCCTCTAAGCACCGATTCACAACCTCGGTTTGCCTGTCTGTTTGGGGGTGGTAACTGGTACTCAACTTTAGCTTAGTTTGGCTAAGACGGAATAGCTCTTGCCAAAAGTTGCTCAAAAAAATTACGTCCCGGTCTGAAACGATTGATCGTGGGAACCCATGTAATCGCACAATCTCTTTACAAAATATAGACGCCACACCCTTAGCAGTGAAAGGGTGTGACATGGGGATAAAGTGGCCATACTTACTTAGGCGATCAACCACAACAAGTATAGTATCAAACATGTCAGACTTTGGCAAACCCACTATGAAGTCCATTGAAATGTCCTCCCAAACTTGCTTTGGAATGGGTAAAGGTTGCAGCAATCCTGTTGGGGCTAATGTCTCATACTTTTGTTGCTGGCAAACTAGACATTGCTGTACAAAAACTCGAATTTCTTGCTTCATTTTGGGCCAAAAATAATGAGCAGATATTCGTTTAAATGTTTTCAAAAATCCCCCATGATCGGCCATTGGAGTGGAATGGGCTTCATGCAGAAGTTTATTTTTAAGGTCCAAAACATCAGGAACTACCACTCGATTTTTGAAAAATAATAACTGACCCACAATAGAATAATCTAGACATGAAGATGGTTCGGCTTCCAGCTGTTTCAGGATATTACTTGTATACGGATCATTTTGGAGACATGCTTGAATGTCTATCATAATATCAGGACACAAGAGACCACAAGAGTAAGGAAAGCACCGGAATGGGGTCGTCGAGACAAAGCATCCGCTCCTCTATTTTCCTTTCCAGCTCTATGACTGATGGAGAAATTGTAAGGCATTAGTTTGAGCAAAAGATGTTGTTGTTCGGTTGTGGTAATTCTTTGTTCCAACGAAAACTTCAGGGTATAGTGATCGGTGTGAATGAAAAAATGGTGACCCAACAAGTAATGGTTCCATTTTTGTACCCCCAACACCAATGCCAGTAGCTCATGATCATAGGCAGATTTTAGTCGGTTAGAAGGTGAAAAACCCTTGCTGAAATAGGCTATTGGGTGGTCCTCCTGGGATAAAATAGCACCTACTCCTTCTTATGAAGCATCACACTCCACGGTGAAGGGCTTGGAAAAATCCGGTAGTCTAAGAATCGGAGTCGAAATCAAAGCTTGTTTAGCTTATTGAAAACTGTTAAGGCGTCGTTTGTCCACACGAACCCATCTTTCTTGGTGAGGGCTGTGAGCGGTCTGGCAATTAGACCGTAATTCCGAACGGACCTCCGGTAGTACCCCGTTAACCCGAGAAAACCGCGAACTTCTCGCAATGTAGTTGGAACTGGCCATGACTGAACTGCAAGGATCTTTTCCTGGTCAACTTGAAATCCAGCCGAAGTAATTACATGACCCAAGAAAACCACTCTCGACTGCCCAAAACAACATTTAGACAACTTAGCAAAAAACTGATGGCTGCAAAGTAACTCCAGGGCCTGTTCTAGATGGGATAGATGTTGTTCCATGTTGTGGCTGTATATTAAGATATCATCAAAGAATACCAATATAAATCGGCGTAAATACGGATGAAATAAGTCATTCATCACATGTTGAAATGTAGACGGGGCATTGGTTAAGCCGAAAGGCATAACCTTGAACTCATAATGCCCAGAATGAGTTCTAAAAGCTGTCTTCATCACATCCTTTACATCCACCCTAATTTGATAATACCCAGAGCGTAAATCGAGTTTGGAGAATATTGTTGCTCCATGTAATTCATCCAAAAGCTGGTCGATATTGGGGATCGGATATTTATCGGCCACAGTGATCTTGTTCAAAGCACGGTAAATCCACACACATTCGCCATGAATTATCTTTCTTCTTTACTAGTAGAACGGGGCTTGAAAAGGGCTGGTACTGGGTTGAATAAATCCCGAAGCGAGCAGTATTTCAACCTGTTTTCTATCTCTGTCTTTTGGGAATAAGGATAACGATAAGGGTGAAGGTTGGGTGGGGCTGAATTCGTTAGCAGGGGAATTGAATGTGATGTCGAGCGAAAAGGAGGTAAATCAGTTGGTTCTTCGAACCGCTGATACCTAGAAATTAAGGGTTGCAAGTGTGAGGGTATGTCAGGTGCAGATTCGGAGTCCACAGCCAAGTGTTGGAAAGAAGCGGACCTTTGGGGGCCAGAAGAGATACCTGAAGCTTGTATCTTTTACCATCAATGTTAAAAATCATAAACATTTCATTCCAATAGGCTTGAACGGTATTCAGAGTGGCTAACCATTGAATACCCAAAACCAAATCAGCCCCGCCTATAGAGAAAGGGTAGAAATCTTGAACAATTTTGAGGTCGGATACTTGTAATGAGACATCCTTGCAAACCTGTTTACAACAAATAATATCCCCATTTCCGATTTGGACACCGAAAGGTGTAACAAGTTGGGTGGTAAGTTTCAATTCGCTTACAAGAACATCAGAAATAAGGTTATGAGTCGATCCACCATCAACCAAAATAAGTACCTCGGTTGTATTAAGCATACCGTGTACCTTCATAGTCGTTGGGTGTGAATTTCCTAGAATAGCATGAAGGCTGATCTCGGCAACATCATCCGAGTTACTATCAATGTTACTTGCTTCAGTGTATGGTTGTTCTTCAGATATATCCTCAACCTCCAACACTTTGAACGTACCGGTTTTACATCGGTGTCCAGGCCCGTATTTATCCCCACAACGAAAACATTCCCCCGTAAGAACCGGGCCTGTTTTTCGGTATCCGATATGCGAGGGGGTGGTTTCGATGGACACCGTAGTTGCATTGACCTTGTTGTCAAGGAATGAAGGTTTGGTATGAACAGCTCCAGTGGATCCTTTTACTGTTCGCACATGCCCCAATTTTGATTCAAACTCTACCGCCAAACTCATCACGTTATAAACGGTTCGAGGTTTGTGAATTCGAACATCAGCCTTTAATTCATCCTTGAGCCCATTTAGGAACACCCCCAACAAGCAATGATCAGGCCAATTTGACACCTGTGCTGATCGTTTTGCAAATTCCTGTCGATACTCCTGGATAGTACCTGTTTGTTTGATACTACAAAGATGCTCATCCGGGTTTTGGAACTTAGCCGGACCAAAGTTCTTTTGTAGGGCGTGTACCAACTCCTCCCAACAGACCAACAACTGATCAGATGATAACCATGAGTATAGATCTAATGCATCCCCTTCCAGGTGCATTGCTGCCACGTCGACCTTGTCTTCATCAGGAGTATCATAATACTTGAAATATTTCTCTGCTTTGAGAATCCAACCTCTTGGGTCACCGTCGCTGTATGTTGGCAAAAGAATTTTCGTAGAAGGACAGTACTGGTTGTTCCTCCACAATGTGTCTGCTTCATCAAAACGTCCGGATCCACTGTGACCTTTACCTTGAGATTTTGATTGAGCTTTAAGTGTTGCGACGTCATCTTTGAGGCTTTCAATTGATTCCAAACGAGATGCGATGGCGGCTAATTGAGTGGCTATCGGGTCAGGTGGGTTACCGCCGCTGTCACTGGAACTATTCCGGGTTTGCACCATGTTTTCGATTTCCCGGCAATGGAACCAAAATGATAGATTCTAGCGAACAAAAAAAAAAACAGGCAACAGTATTTGAATTGAAATGATAGCCCTAATTCGAGAAGGGGAAGTCTCCAATACAAACTGAGTTTGCTGATTAAAAACTTGAATGATAAAAAGCAAAAGCATAGCCTGTTATATATACTAATAATAAAAGATAACTGCTCCATTAGAAAACAAAAAGCTCCTCTAATGATCCACCTTCCAGCATGTTAATACTGGAAGATAATTGCTCCCTTAGAATTCTGAAGGCTCCTGGTCTGATCCACCTTCCAGCTTCTTTGGTTTATTGAATGGGTCATAAATATAGCCGAAAACAGAATAAAAATGATCCACATCAGCAGCTGATTTGGCACGATTGTTTCTCCTAGAATACACTTTTAAGGGATGTGTATCAGACCGACTCGATATCCGGAACATATCCCGCTTCAATTATCTTCCCAAAAGACTATCGAGTTTCACATCGATTTCTTTCTTATGTGGATGACACCAATCTTCAGCTCCAAATACATGAACTTTATTATCAACATCAACCCAACTATAACCCGGCAGTTTCTTCACGTTTTCATCCTTCATCGTCTTTCTAACACTCCTTACATCCTCCCATTGTTGTTCTTTTGCATAAATATTCGAAAGTAATACATGGGCCCCACTATTTTCAGGGTTAACCCGTTTTAGCCTTTCGGATGCAAGCTTCCCCCTTTCTTTATCACCGTATTTTCTACAGGCTGCGAGAAATGAACACCAAGCATACGCGTTTGGCTCAATGGGCATATCGTTAAAAAAATTTTCCGCTTCTGGTCAAGCTTCCCAACTCGGCCCAATAAGTCAATAACACAAACGTAATGTTCTGATCTATGTTTTAATGCCATAAAGTGTTTCCATCGAATTGAAGTAACTTAATCCTTCGTTTAGTAACCCTAAATGGCTGCACGCGTTTAGAAGATTGATAAACGTTACCGCATTCGGTTTCAAGTTTTGAACCACCTTCCTATTGAATACGTCTATTGCTTCATGTCCTAGACCATGGTGAGCAAAGACACCTATCATCGAATTCCATGCGTACTCGTTTGTGTTAGAAATCGTTTTGAACACTTGGATCGAATGATCAAGCAAACCACATTTCCCGTACATATCGATAATGGTAGATGAAACAAAAGGGTCTTGATCAAGCTTGTGTTTCAACACTAGGGCGTGAAACTGAGATCCTTGTTCGAGTGCAGCGTGATTCGCGCAAGCCTTGATTAAGCTAGAGAAGGTGTATTCATTAGGCTCGATTCTTTGTCTCGTCAACTTGATAAAAACAGTCAATGCCTTCTCGATTTGATCCGATTCAACATACCCGTCAATCAAAGAAGTATAAGAAACATAATTATACCTCTAGAGTCTATTTCAAGCAATCGTGAACCACTATCCATGTCCCCTAACTTACAGTACATGTCTGTAAGTGCATTGCTAACAGAAACATGCGGTTCGAAACCTAACTTCACCACAAATGTATGAAGACATCGTCCGATGTTATATGCTTTAAAAGACCCACAGGCCGAAAGTGCACTACAAAGTAGATACTCGTCAACCGCAACATCATCATTCAACATCTTTCTAAAAGCCACCAATGCTTCTTTATAATAACCATTTTTCGCATACCCGTCAATCATTGAATTCCATGAAACTTCGTCTTTAGACGGCATCTCTTCAAAAACCATACAAGCCTCAACGACTGACCCGCATTTCGAATGCATGTCCGCTAAGTTACTACCAACAAACAGTTCATAGCTAAACCCGACTTTAAGAGCAAGACAATGAATTTGCTTCCCAGTTTGAACTGATTTGAGAAACGAACAAGCTTGAATTACACTGGAAAATGTAAACTGATTCGGGCTTTCGCTAGAAACCCACATGAAGCAAAATGTGGTAATCGCTTTTGAGAACTCCGAATTCTGAGAAAACCCAGATATCATAGCAGTCCAAGAAACCAAGTTTCTTTGAGGCATTTCGTCGAACACCTTGTGGGCATATCCGAGTTGGCCACATCTTCCGTACATAGACAAAAGGTGGTTATAGACATAAGTGGATGATGGGTATCCAGAGGTGATGAGCTGCGCATGAAGCTGTTTCCCTTTAGAGAATTGTTTCGATTCGGCGTAGGTTTGAAATATGTGGGCCAAGGTGTTTGAGTCTTTGTGCAAATGCTTGGTTAACGTTCGAAAAGTCGTAACTCATAACAAATGTTTTTAAACACCAAGGAAGACAGCTCAAAACCAATGTTCAATATGGTTATCTTGGTTCGGGTCAAGACAACTTAGTTGTTTTGTTTTGGATTTGAATCAGGATGAGGATGCTTTCTTTGCCGATTATGCAGTTTCTCACATGAAGCTCTCTGAGTTGGGGTAAATATTTAACTTTTTGGTGTTATAATAAATTCCATTTGTGCTGATAGATTTGTTTGGAACTATTGCAGATTTGGGATGCCTGAAGTTTGTGATTAGGAAGGGGCGACCTGTTTGGAAATTATATTTTGAGTGTTTTTGTTTCGTTGTCTTAAGAGATTAAAAAAAAACACATTGTGAAGCATATGAAGACCCTCCTTGAGTTAGGTTTGCAGTTTGATTAGTGAAGTATTCAGCCTTTATTTATAATTTTCGTAGACTTGAATTTCTCCTAATAATTTGCATTTGAAAAAGCCTTGCCGTTTGTTAAATACAACCATATGGTAGGTTTTTGTTATTTATACTTTGTAATCGGGGATAAGTGAATGCTGTTAGGCCTATCTATAAACCAATGAACACCAAAAGGCAAAAACGTATCTGTATTGCTTATTTTTACTTGGGCTTTACTCCGCTTACAGTTAAGGGTGTTGACGGTGTCTAATTTGATGGGTTTTGACAAAAGTTTAGGCTTGAATTGGGTCTTTAATAATTCAAGGAAAAAACAACTGCAGACAAATACAACTGAACATAAGATGCATACATTTGACCTTGACAACGTGGTCTCATAAGATGCATACATTTGACCCATGCTAACTACTCTTTCCGACATCTTCTTTCACATATTCCTTTAAACTTTAAATTGGCAAGTTTTACCATATCAAATAATGTTTGGTTGGCACAACAATTCAAAATTTAATTCATTCACCCAAAGCTCCCAACTTCCCTACACTTTGTTTTGGAATACACAAATACCCTCACAACAACGAATGCATTTTGTGTTTTCTTCCAAAACTGTGGATCTCTGTCAACATTCTTGTTCTAATGGCACTTTCGTTTTCAGCTTCTAGCTACACCAACCGAATCCGATCTTCAGTTAATTCAAAACAAAGATCTCGACATCCTCCCTGGCCTTTATCAAACATGGCCATCCATTAGCCATTACTTTTATTGATCAAATGTTAACATCGGATCCAACCGAACGAATCACAGGTACCACCATTGACCCCATACACAGTTTACTTTCAAATATTTGAATACACACACGAAACCGAAACCACAATTCATTTCTTGATCAGACCACCCAAATTCATAATTGTTCCAAACAACTTGCAGATGAATCCCGTAGCTGATCAATCATCATCATTTCTTGGTTGCATGTTTTACTGTGTGGACCCATTTTGGCCCGCTCTTATCAAGATTTTGTTATAGTGTCCACAGTTTAAAAATAGCAAAAGAAAACCCTAAACGGGTCGACTGCCACAGTTTAATATCACATAATAACTTTTTTAAAAAATATATATGTCCAAGGACCCATAATTAGATGTAAAAATCCAACAAACTAGAATCAAATAGAAAATTTCATACATGTACACTTGGTCACCAACATGAGCAACAACTGATCAGAAACATCGCCTGCATCCGCAACCATAAACGGGAAAATGTTCCGGCCAAAAGCAACGACAGTTTACAATCCAAACAACTGAACAAATTCTAAAACAATACCTACCATCTTCTTCGAAAACCGTCATATTGTTATTCATATTCAAACTGAACATCTACATGTGAATATGTAAAATGGTATGAAAAGAACAACCAGAACAAGAACTCCAGAAATAGCGACAAAACAATCAACTGAAATCTTATTAGTTAAACCAACCCAAAAAATACCCAACCAAACCCTAGATCTCACAAACTGTGAGATCTGTAACAAAGTACAGAGTATAAGAAACAACTGACGACAACAGGACGATCGATACAACTTACAGCAACAAGATCTCAAACAAGATCTATCAACCAAACGAACACAAGAACAATAAGATGAAAACCCTAATCGCCTTGGAGAAAGTGAATAAGAAAAAATATCTGAAATGAGCTGCTTCTCTTGTGCGCACATTTCTTTATATACAGCCAATTTACACTGCACTCCCTACACTTCTAACATTTTTCTCTTGAATCCCTGCACTTCCAAAACACAACTATTGCAATATAAAACTACACCCTTATACTTTCCACCTTCACACTTTTAATCCTCATCAGTTATAACATCTTTATAACAACTTGTAACAGACACCAACTTAACAACCGTTAACAAACCTTAATTAACGAATGTTGCAACATGAATTACCACATTGCTAATATTTAATTTAACATGCCCCCATAATTCATGTGGTAAACATGTTACACAATCTTAGTTTTTCACAAAAAAATTGTGTTGATTTACATTTAGACCTTTAGTAAATATGTCTGCAATTTGCATTTCTGTGTTTATCTTTTCAGGAACACTAATTCCTGCAGCGATTTTTTTCTCTTAGAAAATGTAAATCTAACTCAAAATGCTTTATTCTTTCATGAAAAACTGGATTTGAGATATTGAAATAGCAGACTTGCTATCACAGTATAATCTGACTGGTAGTGTGTAATTTAGTTTTAATTCAGTCAACAGATTTAATATCCACATAATTTCACAAGTAGCCAAGCACATTACACTATACTCAGCCTCTGCTGTGGATCTAGCTACAATACCTTGTTCTTGCTTTTCCAAGAAACAAGCGTATTATCTAAGAAAATACCATATCCAGTAATAGACCTTCTGGTATCTAAACACTTTTCCCAATCAGAATCAACAAATCCTGATATAACCATGTTATCAGACCTTTTAAAACTTAAACCACTTCCAGGAGACTGTTTTAAATACCTTAACAGCCTTAACGCAATATCAAGATGTATTTGGAAGTGTTTGTGCATATATTGACTTGAAAACTGTACCGTATAACTTATATCTGGTCTGGTTAACGACAGATATATTAGTTTTCCAATCAGCCTTTGATACCCGTTTACGTTCTCTAGTGTTTTTTGTTTTCTTGTTACATTTATTTGTAACCAGAAAGCTTTGTTCAATTGGGATTGCAACAGGTTTGCAACCCAAAAACCCAAACTCATTCAGTAACTCAAGACAATATTTACATGAGATAGACAAATACAGTTATCAGTATATAACACTTCTATTCCTAGAAAGTATTTAAGTATCCCAAGATCCTTTATTTTAAAGTTGTCATTCAAGGACCTTTTTGTATTTTCAATTTCACTCTTATTATTTCCTGTTATGACTATATCATCAACATACACTAGTAAAACAACAAACACACTTTGTTTACTCAACACAAACAGAGAATAATCACACATGCTTTGAACAAACCCCATAGACAGTAACACAGATGTTAACTTCTCATTCCATTGTCTTGGAGCTTGCTTTAGACCATACAAAGATTTGACTAACTTACATACTTTAGAGTTATCATTTGAGAAATAACCTTGTGGCAATGTCATAACATAGATTTGACTAACTTCCATTTGATATGATGGCCAACTATTATTAACCGCAAGCTTCAAGATAACTCTTACAGTAACCATTTTCACAACTGGTGAAAACGTTTCACCAAAATCAATACCCTTCTCTTTGATTAAAGCCCTTTGCTACTAACTGGGCTTTATACCTCTCTACTTCCCCATTAGCTTTGTATTTTATTTTATATACCAATTTACAACCTATAGGCTTTCTCCCTTTAGGGAGATCAACTAACACCCAAGTATTATTTCTATACAAAGCCTCCATCTCATTATTCATCGCCTCTACCCACTTTGCATCTTTAGCAGCCTCATTATAAGAAGATGGTTCAACAGCTTTGTTTAAAGAAGCAACAAAACAAAAATTTTCAGCAGACAAATGTGAGTAATCAACAGTTTTTTCTATTCCATACTTAACATTTCCTTCAACTACAAACTCATCAAACTTCTTTGGTAAATGAACATTTCTAGTGGACTTTCTTATTGAATTACCCTCAGACGGGTTGGTCTCAACATATGATGTAACGCCTCGCTTTTTCGTATTTTCCTTAATTAGAAAGTATAATCGTATTTCTATTTTTGGAAACTTGTATTCGTATTTCTCTTCCCAATTTTGTAATCCGAGACTTAAATGGTAATAAATTTATACTTGATACATATTTGTCTTACATGCATTCAATCGTTAAATACATGCAAACTGATACTTGTTATACGTGCAAAGATTCATACATTCACACTCGACACTCACATCATACCATTATGCGTTATATGCTTAAAACATGTAAAAATGACAAGATAAACTAAGTTCAAGGACTAAAAAGGGCATAATCCGGAGAAGTTGGTTTCAAGCTCATGGATTGGCCAACTTTGTGTTTGTTGCATTTATTACACCTAACTAACAGCCCCCAACCACCACCAACTTCATTAATTACCTAAACCCTAATTCTCCATTATAAATAGAAGCCTTCTCCCACTCTCATTTCACACCTCAAATCATCTCTTCTTTTCTCTCTCAAAGCTCTAAGAGCTCTCTTATCTCAAAGATCAAGTGAGTTCTAACTCACCTCTCTTTTTATCTTTCTCTTTTCTTACCACTTGAAGTACCTTTCGAATGTCTCCATAAGTCTTTCATGGAAGACTAACTTGGAACATCACCATGTTTAAGGACCCAAGTGTAAGAACCTTTTTGGTTTTATTAGGGTTTTGCCCATAAGTGTTGTATCCTTCCAAGCTTGTTCTTGAAACAAGACTTGAGTTGGTAGAGTGTGATCACTTGGAAGCCTTGGCTATCCTAACTTCGATCCACCACCTCACTTGATGATTTCATTTACTTTTGTCTTTTACTTTTATGTTTAAAGCATACTCATGACCATCCTTGTCGTCCTCGTGACGACTTGTGCATTGGTGTACCCTACGAAAGAGGTTTTAAAAGGAAGGTTATCCTCCTACCTCTATGCATGACTTCTATTAATTTACATGATGTTTTTGATCTACTTATACTATAATATATATATATGGTGGTGTGTGTACTAACCGAACTCTTGATGATGATCAAATGATTATTCGTCATGGTACTAGGTTACATCACCTAAGTACTTAATCTCTCATTACGATTCTAATGGGTATCCTAACCCATGAAATCACATCAACCCGAATGGGTCTTATAGTGTCAAAAGCAAGTATTAAGTCTAAGTGATTACTTTCTCGTATAAACTACTTTATTGCATTTAAATTCCTTAAATCATCCGTTATCATTCGAATACTTACCAACCTACATTTTCCTCTTGTAGGATAACTCGACGCTCATCCCATCCATCAACCCCCCCTTCGTGGACTTGTCAAGCTTAAAGACTTAGCAAAACCGTGAGTACACTCGACCCACTTTTCGTTTATAACACTTTTGGTTTTATATCAAAACCACAACACTTAAACTTTATGAAACGCACAAACAATCCTATACACATGAACACTTGATACACTTACGTGATGCTTATATCTTGGATATTCTTTATGTGATACTTTAGTCATTAACTTGTATAAAGCCTTCGTTTGACATGTATAGCGCTATAGGAAGTCACGCATCCCCCTCCATTGCATAAACTTGAGGCCATGTTAAAACAGCATGTTTGCGTTAAGGGTTTGGCTAGTATTATTGCATGCCTTGTATATGCTCTTGTAAAATCATAGTTGCCATGAGGATTTGTTTAAACTTTAATCTTATACGTATGCTATGTTTAAACTTGTCTACTCGCCTTTGCTTTGCATTGAATTGTATTTTAAAACATTTTTCAGGTTGATGAAGAGGATGCTATGAAATCAAATAGCAAGGATTTAGATACACACAAGTAGACGTTTAGGCTAAATTTGTTGTATCAATTATGTCGTATTGTATTTGCTTCGATGTTGTACTTGACAATTGTTATTGAAATGAAATTCGACTTTAATTAAATATTGTCATTATTAGCGTTGTGAGCAATGAGCAATCTCGTTATCGTCTCACTCTGATGTTTCCGCCATCGGTCGGGTGTGACATATGACCCTACAGTGTCCTCTGCCCCGCCATTGTTACCCCTATAATTACTACCCAGCTCCTCAGTTTCAACATGTTGAACACTTTCTATAGTTTCAACAGTTTCGGCAGCGGCAGATGTAGAGGGTAACAATGGCTGCTGATCATCACTGTATAGATCATGAGAACCAGTTGTACCCTCTTCATCATCGGGTATTAAATTGTGTATAAATCAACTAATAAAAGTTTCAAAATTGTTCAACAACTTCTGTTTTGTTTCCCAAAAAACTCAGTGATAATGGAACTGAGTTTGTAAATACTCAAATGCAACTGTTTTGTTTGATCAACAATGTCAACTGAGGTCTGGTGTAGCATTCCTTTAGACTCACAAAACAGTTGCATTTGAGTATTTACAAACTCAGTTCCATTATCACTTCTCAAAACCTTTATCTTTTTCTTAGATTGTGTATAAATCAACTAATAAAAGTTTCAAAATTGTTCAACAACTTCTGTTTTGTTTGCCAAAAAATAACACCATACTGTCCTTGAAAAAATCATCTACAATTGTAAAAAAGAATTTAAAACCTTCATAACTTGGAACTTATAAGGGCCCCATAAATCTAAATGAACTAAATCCCCTACATTTTTGGTTTTATGTTCACTTAACGGAAATGGTACTCTAACTTGTTTAGCCCTATGACATATCTCACAGGGCTCATGTTCAACATTTTTAAAATCCAGTTTTGTTTTTAACACAGCTAGAACCTGATCAGAAGGATTCCCAACTTACTATGCCACAAAGTAGATTTTAAATAACTATTAAAACATACATTCACAAAATTACCACTTTTACTCACAAAATATTGACCACTATCTTGATTACGAGTCACCAGGATTTTCCTTGACTTGGAATCCTGTAGCACACAATTATGCTCATTAAACACAACACTTATATTGTTATCTTTAGCTAACCTATGAACTGACAGCAGATTGACACTATACCCCGGGACATAGAAAACATCATGCAAAACAACATTACCAATCAACTTTACATTTCCAATTTTCAGAACCTTAACACTTGTTCCATTTGGATGACCCACCTTAAGATCAAATTCAGAAACATCTATTGAATTATACATATCTTTATCGTTGTTCGTCATATGTTGACTTGCCCCATAGTCGATTACCTAATTCAACCCACTATTATTTTTAAAAAACACACTACTAGAACAACTTACAAAATTTTGAACCCTACAAGACTCCTCTCCCACATTTGATGAATTAACACCATTCTTTTCACCAACTAGAGTTAACAACTTTGCTATCTGCTCAGAAGTAAAAGGAAGAGTAGAAGCAGAGACACTTGCAGATGATCCAACAACAACATTGGATTTATTTAAAAAATTATTTCTAACAGGTATAGAACTATTATTATTAACTCTTCTCTTAAAACTAGCCGGATATCCTACAATCTCAAAGCATCTGTCCACAGTAAAGACCAATCATATTACAATGTGAACATTTTAAATTCGGTTAGGTCCTCTTTGGTTATTTACTCTTCTTTTAGACTCAAATGATTGATTTGGTTTGGACACAAAAGACACACTTTGATTCTTAGAACCACTACTAGATAACCTAAGCGATTCCTCTCTGGAAACCACTTAAAAAGCAACCTTGACGGATGGAAATGATTCTCTGGTCAGTATGTTTGTTCTTACAGGTTGATAAACATCATCTAACCCCATAAGAAACTGCATTAGTTTAATCAAAGCCGAAAAATTATTATAATCTTTTGCTGTTTTACAGGAACATGTAGGCAATTTGAGCATTGCATCAAATTGCTTCCACATAGTTGTTAATCTATTATAATAATCAGTAACTGAACTTCCATTTTGTGAAATGCAATTTATCTTTTTATACAAATCATAAACCACATAACCATCTATCTTGTCATAGGTTTCTTTCAAATCCTCCCAGACTTCAGAGGCATATTTAGAAAAAACTTGTCCTAAAAACAAATCTTCTGACACATAATTTAAAAGCCATGTTAATACAACCGAATTACACCTATGCCATTGAGAAGCAAGAACTTCATCTTCCACAGACCTTTTACAACTACCATCTATAAGACCAAACTTATTTTTAGCTTCCAAAGCTAACCTCATAGAGCTAGACCAAATTGAATAGTTTTCAGTTCCTTTCAGGTTAACACTAACAACAGTTAATGAACTAGAATCACTAGGATGAAGATATAATGGATCCCCTATATCTAATTTGCTTATTAAAGTTTGTGAGGAACTACAGTATCACCCATATTGACACATAAAACCAGTTAACAGAATAGACAACAATTTCACAAAAGCAGTTAACAACAATCAAGAAAGCAGAAACGCAAAACTGTATCAGAGGCCAGATTCCAGGTTCAGCACTCAATAGGTGCCTGGACAAGCATAACACGGCTACAAACCTAAAACTATTATTATTAACAGAAAACTAGCACAACATAACAACACCAACAAATAGACAAAACAACACATAAACAGATCAAAGCACGTAGACAGACTCGATCAAGTGCCGGCCCGACTAGTCCGGTAACAGAAATGCCTAGACTCACAATATGTAGTGATGCAGAAAAGAAAGAACAGGGGTTAGAATATTCTCACAAAAGCGTTTAACTCCCTCCAAGCAAAGCTCTCTCATAACCTTCTAGGGTTAAGAGAACCAACAAGAACGTATATCTGGTTGGGTTGCCCTGAACCTTCTTGGGTTCAGAGACCAACTCAGTCTTCAATCTCTTCTCCTTTTAAGAATACTTCCTAACTACAGTAGGATTCAAGCAAACCAGATCTGCTCAGATGTGACTAGATCTATGCCTGCACACACTCCAAGAAACGATTAAAACAACTCAACTATAACAAGTAAACACAAGAAAGCAAAAACAATAGCAGATCAAACCCTGAACCAGCAGCGGAAACTCCAGAAACAACCTCAAGAGCCAACCGGGCTCTGATACCATGTAAAATGGTATGAAAAGAACAACCAGAACAAGAACTCCATAAATAGCGACAAAACAATCAACTGAAATCTTATTAGTTAAACCAACCCAAAAATACCCAACAAAACCCTAGATCTCACAAACTGTGAGATCTATAACAAAGTATAGAGTATAAGAAACAATTGACCACAACAGGACGATCTATATAACTTACAGCAACAAGATCTCAAACAAGATCTATCAACCAAACGAACACAAGAACAATAAGATGAAAGCCCTAATCGCCTTGGAGAAAGTGAATGAGAAAAAATGTCTGAACTAAGCTGCTTCTCTTGTGCGCACACTTCTTTATATACAGCCAATTTACACTGCACTCCCTGCACTTCTAACATTTTTCTCATTAATCCCTGCACTTCCAAAACACAACTATTGCAATATAAAACTACACCCTTATACTTTTCACCTTCACACTTTTAATCCTCATCAGTTATAACATCTTTGTAACAACTTGTAACAAACACAACCAACTTAACAACTGTTAACAAACCTTAACTAACGAATGTTGCAACATGAATTACCACATTGCTAATATTTAATTTAACAGAATACTTTCGCATGAGACTAACGATTGAAGTTGTGAAATTAGCCAAAACCTGACATTCTTCATGGCTTTTCGCCTCCGAAACGACCCCGTTAATGATCATCTTTCTGAGATGCGGGCACCGCTCCAAAAGCTCCGCCACCCACTGTGAAGAAAGGTCGGTTATCACCGTCCACCCGAGTTCCAGCATAATCACATTCTTGAACTCAGACGAATGTTGCAAGCTGTACTGAAGCAGTCCCTCTTTTAGATCGTAACACAGGGACAAATGCGTCAACTGCGGGAAACATACCGAGATCGTCTCCATATCGAAATTTCATCTTCATCGTCAAACACAACCCCCCAAAGCCGAAGCCCTCTTAACCTTGATGCTTTTGAAATCATATGCTGAAATTTCTAGAGGTGATGAGCTGTGCATGAAGTTGTTTCCCTTTAGAGACATAAGTGGATGATGGGTATCCAGAGGTGATGAGCTGCGCATGAAGCTGTTTCCCTTTAGAGAATTGTTTTGATTGGGCGTAGGTTTAAAATATGTGGGCCATGGTGTTTGAGTCTTTGTGCAAATGCTTGGTTAACGTTCGAAATGTCATAACTCATAACAAATGTTTTCAAACACTAAGGAAGACAACTTAAAACCAATGTTCAATATGGTTATTTTGGTTCGGCTCAAGACGCACCTGTTTAAAAAATGCTTTCATCTGGTTACATGAGGTTCTCCTCGCCTAGGAGCAGCATCAAACTGCAAAAAGGTACAATAGTGACAAGTGGTCAAAGTTTAGTTAATCTTTCTTAGTTTATAATTATTAAGTTATATAAACTGAGTTATGGTTTAGTTATTATATTCAAATGAGACTTATTCACGAATACGAGTTCTTGCAATTATCAATTGTAGAACTTGATTTGAATACTATATAAATTTATGAGTAAATTACAAGATTTGTCTTTTACACCAACTTGCACTGTTGATATGTGTGAAAATGGAAGAAGAACAATAGTGAAGAATAAGCTCAATCAACGTTATCGATCTATCCATTGATTAACAGTATATAACGACTACAACCAGGTTAAGGCATATCAGAGCCATAAACTATAGGGAATTAGGTAGAGTCCCTCGATTGGAACATGCCTGTGGCATTTGTGGTGCACATTTTTTCAGGGCATCTACTTCGGCGAAGGTGACTTCAATGGCGTCAAACCATTGGAGTAGTTTCGTTGCCCCTTCTTCGCCTGTGAAGGTTTTGGGCTACAGGAGTTGAAGTGTTTAAAGGTAAAGGAAGGTTTAGTTACCATGACGTTCGTGTCGGTCGTGTCGTGAGGGGAATCGGCGTTGGTAGGGCTAGAAGTAGGGTGAATCCGACCAATGATGTCAGGGATCACCTTGGCCATTTGCTTGGCCAAGAACTTCATCATCTCCTTTTTGGTCATCGAATCACCATTGTTGCTGGCGATCTTCTTGGAGTCCGAGTTTTCAACGTCGGAAGACATCTAAAGGAGTCAAAGTAAGGAAAGGATGAGACTTGATCACAATGGTTTTGTAAAATAGCGTTTTGTTTGCATGACATTTCACGTATCACATATGTTTCATGTAGTTTCACAGAAGTATTCCACATAGTTTGCATAAATATAGCATGTGTTGCATGACATAAGCACGTATAAAAAATGTTAAGAGTAGTAAATTAAGTTGGTTCACGATTATTAGTGTTGAGACCCAGTTCGTACGGAAAGGTCTGGTTTAGTGCTTAGACTATTGACTAGGTCAACCATGGCAACTCTACTTGGTTCCCTATAGTTATGGCTCTGATACTAATCTGTCACACCCCAACCGATGATGTAAACATCGGGGCTAGACGAAATAGATTGCTCGAGGCTTCATAACGCTAAAATATGACAAGTAATTTAAGTAACAAGATTTCATTCCATTGATTGAATAGCAAGTACATAGTTTCAAATTTGAATACAACAACATGAAAAACAAAATACAAATACAACAACTTTCTAATGCATTCTAGGTGAGTATCTAAGTCGTCCTACTTGATTCCATGAGTTTCATCATCAATATCAACCTTCAATACATGTTAAAGTATAGTTCAATGCACAAGGCATTGGGGAGCATACAAGTTTGAATAAATAGCATAGTATAAAGTTTTAAACGAATCCTTATGCATCAATGTCTATTATCGAGGCTAACATGTAATATACGAGCATATGAATATACTAGTTAACTCAAAGTTTACCGCTAGCGTAATCTAATCATAGCAATGAAAAGACCGTATGTGTTTAACTTAGCATGACCTCACGAATATGGGCGGTGTGTTACTCCTATAGCGCTATACATGTTAAGGGAGGCTTGATCAAAGTTAATGACTGAGTATGAGTATTCAAGTATAAGTATGTATGATTTCAAGTTTAGCACAAAGAGCATGTGTAAATATTATTTTGTGATTTATAAATAAGCATGTTTGTGTGAATTGATATAATAATGTATTAAACCCAAATGTGTACAAGTAAAATGAAGTCGGGTATACTCACAATTCTACGACCTTTCTAGTAGTTCGGGCATTGAGTGTTCAGGTCATGCAACCCGGAGTTACCCTGCATGGGGTAACAGGTGTGCATGAGTATACTGATTCGGACGATAGGTCTAGATTCTGAAGCAGATTGTACGGAAAGAAAACAGAAAAATGTCACTTCGTACGAGGTGACCACTTCGTGCGAAGTGACAGTCCACTTCGTGCGAAGGGTCTGGTTTGTAACATTTTAGCTCATTTTGCACCGTTTCGACACTGATTTTTGTGAAAAGGGTATTGGCAATGAGGTTGAACAGTCCAGGATCATAATACTTAATCAGGAAGTGATTAAGATTCCATTCCGACTAGTTTATTAAGAAAATATGAAAATTTATGTATAGTTTTAAGTATATAGATACTCAAGTTGGTCATAGATGTCAAGCATGGAGATGTCAAATCTCATTATATGATTCACCAAAGCACAAGGTTGCAATAACCCGGTTGGTCATGAATGTACAGAAAGTAAATGTAAAATGTTCAAGTGAGGTCTGGAACTTAATTCAGGTAGCCAAAGCTCCTAACGTTTTCACTAGCTAGAACACTATTCCAATCCTATGAGGATGATGGACTAGGTTAGCTTACAACACTTGGTACGAAGAAGAAGATAAGTTATAAAATGTTAGTGAGTTAGACACACTTAAAAGAAGATGGTTCTGTCGAGGATTAAGAAATTCGAGAGTGAGAGAAAATGGAAGGTTGGATGCGAGGGTGAAGGGTCTGATTTATAGGGGAAAGAGACTGACGAAAGCTTTCGCGCGAGGTGACGCATCTTGCGATGTGTCCCGTGTGAGGTGTGCACACTTCGTGCGTGGTGGCTCAGCTCGTATGAAGTGATTAGCTTTGGGCTAAATTTTCGCGTTTTAGTCGGTTATTAAGCATTTTCAACTTGCATGAATGATGTATAAGTGTAATTGCACATAAAACTGAGTATTTGAATATTCTAAGTATGAATCTCTTGCATATAATCACGTATTCAAGATTGTACTGTATAGTTTAAGTATGTAACATGTGTAAGTATCAAATAAGTTTCCATTATGATCATAGTCTTAGAGTTCAAAGGTTGAAAATGAAAAGATATGATTACGATACAAGTTTCCAAAAATAGAATTTCAGCAATACTTTCTAAATAGGGAAAGTACAAGAATACGAGGCGTTACAAGTCCCTTGTTCATGTATTACAGAAAACCCTAAACTACTTTTGTTGACTAACGCTTCACATTTTTATACTTTCCTTTTTTAGAAAGTGTATTCGTATTTCTATTTTTGGAAACTTGTAATCATATCGCATTCGTATTTTTATTCCCAATCTTATAATCCGAGGCTTTGATCATAATGGAATTCTATATTTTTATATAAATATACATGTTGCATACATACTTGTGTTAAACTTGAATACATATTTATCCCGCAACCAATACTTAAAATACTTATAATTATAATTTATACTTGCATTATACTCATACAATACGTTATTATAAAATCTTTTACATACTTGAAACGGGTTAAATTACGGAAATCCAGCACAAACTAACCCAACCCATAACCTTTGGGTCGTACACACACGAAGGCGGCCCAAAAGGCCACCTTCGTGGCCTTTAAGACCACACGAAAGAAGGGCCTTCACACCCTCCTCCTTATCGCGAAACACATGACACAAAGGCACCTAAGTGCCTTCTTATCACACAAATCATTCACACACACACGAAAGCACTATAGTGCTTCTTGTCACACGAAACACCTACAAATACACATGAAGGTGCAGCCTTCATGTGTAAATAATTTCCTTCACGTGGGACTTGTCTGCACACGGACTGTTCATACAAATTCTTCATAGAAGCTTCTAAACTCTTATGTTTTTACTTTCTTTCAACTGCCAACCACCACCAACCTTATTAAATGCCAAAACCCTAATATTAGCTTATAAATAAGAGCCTTCTTCCACCCCTAAATCCTTTCCACACACCCAAATCACTCTCAAGTGCTTTCTTTTCTCTCAAGTCCTTCAAGCAGTGAACCCCTACGTGTTGACAGTGAGTTTCTACTTACTATTTCTCTCTTTTTCTTTCTCTTTTCTTCTCTAAACTTCTTGGATAACATGTAGGAAGGTTTCCACAAGTTTGCCTTGGCAAACTAAGGTGGAACCTCACCACATTTGAGGTTCAAAGAAGTTATAAAATTTTGTTATGAATTATATTCTTATTTCTTGTTTGTTTTGATTAAAACTTGGTGTTATCTTCTACCCACCAAGCACCCAACTAATCTATAGTTGTGGGTTTGTGTTGTGGTTAATTTCTACTAAGAACACAAGGTTAAACCTTCTTTAAATTCTGCCATTTATGTTCTAAGTCATTGAAAACCATCCAAGCTTCAACTTTCCATGTTGAAAGACTTGTGCATGAGTTACGTGTGAACTATGGAAGCTTTGGCTCTCCAAACTTGTTCCACAAACCTCACTTGTTCACATTTTTTCATGCCCTAAGTCACAAGACAACTTCCACTAAATAGACAAGGCTACGACACGTCCCCAAACACTTTCCATGCTCGGGACACACGCACCTAGCTTCCTCTCTTGGTTTTTTTAGGACTTAGAGTGATTGCAAGTAGCTTGCAAGAAATCAAAGTAACATAACTCCGCCTCGCCTCCAACATTTGCCATGTTGGGTATGACATGCCCGGGTTGCTCTTACTTGGCTACTTGACGAACTTAGTTAATCTTATTCATGACCAACCGGGTCATCAACTAAGTTGATGACTTTGTGCTTTGGTGAATCATATAACGAGGTTAATCTTACCTCCATGCTTGACTTACATTATGGACTATACTATATAAGATATATATTATATTTATTAACCGAATTCTTGATACTAATCGGATTATGGTTAGATGTTAAGGACTTAGGTTATATTATCTTAGTTCTAACTCCTCGTTTGTGATTCTAATAGGCAAGTTAGGACCTACGAAAACACATGAAAACTTAAACGAGTATTTAGACAAGATATATTTTCGTGTACATATACTTTAATACTTAAATCTGAATCCCACTCTTCACAAACTCCGAATACTCACACACATTTGTTTCCCAAATGTAGGGTAACTTTGTTGCTCCCCTCCAAACAACTCGTCAACTAGTGTTTAATCAGAAATCTTAGTAAAATCGTGAGTGTACGTGACCCCCTTTTACTATTCGTCACTTTGGGTGCAGTACTTATACCTTATCAAACTCACACAATCACATACAATCATGCTTAAACACAAATAAACAATCTATTATACATTCTTAATACGTTATGCTAAGAAATTTGTACATGCTAGAATATTTATTTGCGCTATACTTTTTCATTAACTTTGATCAAGCCTCCCTTAATATGTATAGCGCTATAGGAGTAACATACCACCCGTATTCTTGAGGTCATGATAAGTCATACAAAACGGTCTTCTCGTTGCGACGACAAGATTACGCTAGTGGGAAACTTTGGGTTGACAAAAAAAAGTTGCATGCTGGTATTGTATGATAAGTTTTAGTTTTTGTTTAACCCATTTTTATACTTATGCTAGTAATTCAAACTTGTATACTCGCCAAAACTTTATGTGTTGACATGTACTTTAATATGTGTTGTAGGAACTTGATGATGTTACGTTGAAAGAAATCTAGTAGGAAGACTAGAAACACACTTTAAATTTTGTTTATGTTTGTACTTTGCTTTCCTTGTTCAAATGTTGTACTTTGCTTTCGAACGTTGTATTTCCATTTTATAAATGAAATAAAATCTCGATTATTAAATACTTGTTGTAAATAGCCGTTATGAAGTCTCTTGCAATCTATTTCATCCTGCCCCGACGTTTCCGTCATCGGTTGGGGTGTGACATCAACAGTGTGTCCTTTGTCTTTAGAAATTACATCGCGTGTCCTTTATTTGAAACTTTTGCACACCACATGTCCTTTACAGTAACCTTCATCCATTTTCTTGGTTAAGACCAGTCATGTGCCCTCATGTGAGATGCAAAACTATCATTTTATCATTTTTATGTAAATTACATGTATTGCCCTTTAAAAAAACATTGCAGGTTAATATATGCAGCCCTTTCAACCGTCTCCTCATCTTCTCACACACAACCATCTGAATTTAAACCCTAACAATCCTCACTCGCACCATGGATAACCATCTAGATAATTGTCAAGAATGATTCTTCATTCGTGAACATCTCAAACAAGAAGATATTGATGAGATTTACGACAATACTTCATGTATTTTGGAACTCGTTCTTTTGGTTATTTATGGTCTTTTGGAACTTGGTTTATTGGTTGTTTAAACATTATGGTCTAATATGGTTGTTTAAACAATATGAAATGTAATTTGACTATTTGGAAATGTCATTTGGTTGTTTGACTTTTGAAGGGTTTTGAGTAGTATTTAAACTTTGTTTTGTGCAAGTTTTGATCACATTATGTGGGTTATTGACAACAAGTTTTTAATAAATGAATTGCATACACCAAACATCAAAGCAAGTTTTTACCAAATAAATTGCATACAACATGTTTTTACATCATGTGCTATTTATAGTAGGTTTTTACCAATTGTAACAAAATAATGTATACATTATACAACACCTACAGTTGCAGCAATTAAACACAATTACATACACATCTTTCATACAATTAAACACAATTACATACACATCTTTCATACAAAAGAACTACGAATAAACACAATATAAACACCCTAATTTGATGAATGGTGTTGCGCATACATACATACATATGTATGTATATTAACCTAAGATGTTTTCTTTAAAGACAATACATGTAATTTAAATAAAAATGATAAAATGACAATTTTGGCTCTCATATGAAGGGCACTTAACTGGTCTTAACCAAGAAAATGAATGTGAGTTAGTGTAAAGAACTTGTGCTGTGCAAAAGTTTCAAATATATATATATATACACACACACATGTGTGTGTGTTTTATATCTATGTATAAAAATGTTAATACTTATAAACATCTATACTTGAAAAATAAAGAGAGAAAAACGAGTTGTTAGGAAATATCAACTCGCATCAATCATAACCTATATATAAGACCATTGCCTACAAGACATTTTTAGTCGGTTTTGAAAGGCCGGGTGGCCCTTTCTAGTGTCCGACCTCATTAGGGGGTTTTAGTGATACTTGTCTTTGGCACCATTGTTCTTGTGGGTGATCAACATCGAACATGATAATCTAGGACCCAGGGTGAGCCGACTAGGTTGGGTTTTAATATATTTTTTAAATTGTTTTTCAGGTTTAAGAATTTTATTTTTTAATTTTTTACAATTGAAAATGTTTTAAATTTCATTTTTTAAAACTTTCTAAAAATTTGATTCATAAATTTTAAAGTTTTCAACTTGTTATATTTTTTTTTGTTTCTTATATACTTCTTTTTAAATTAAATAAGAAAGTATCAAATATATTTTTTTATAAAAATATGTAAAAAGTGGTTTAGAGATGCTATTACATCAAGAGTGGTTAACAAAGAAACTTTGAAAACCAGTTGGATTCGTTTGATTTTGGCAGTTTGGCCAATCTGTGTGCACCCTTGTTTCAATGGCAGACAAAGACACGTACACTTGTCAAACACCACACACATTCACACACACCCATGTCGACGTGCATTAACACACACCGTACCCCTCCCCAAAACAATCCTTCTATAAATGCATCTTCAAACAGCAAGCAAGCAAGCACTTCTTCCATCTTCACCATATATATATATATATATTATTATATATATATATATATACACACACTTCATCACAAGTCACTCAAACATCAAGATCTCATCTTTTCAATGGATGCCCACAAAACCCCTATACCATTAACATGTTCACAAGATTTCAAGCCAACCCCCATGAAGAGTTCTTCATTAAAGATGGTACCACACCATCATCACATAAAGAAGCAGGAAAGATAGTGGTGGAGGAGAGTGGAAGAGAGAGGTTAAAGAGACACCGGGTTGAGATGTCGGGTCGGGTATGGATACCAGACATATGGGGACAAGAGGATTTGTTGAAGACTTATATAGATTGCACGGTTTTTGATTCGTGTTTAGAGAAGAGTAGCATAATGTCAGCCAGGGAAGCTTTAATTCAAGAAGGAAGATCAACCATGAGGATAGAGAATAGTTGTTGAGCTTGTAAGTCGTTGAGATTAACGAGTTTTCGGATTTTATGTATTGATGTATAGACTGTTAATAATTGGCAAAAAGGTTCAACAAGGGGATTACTTCCTTTTTTATTGTTGTGATTGTAAATTATTTGGTGTTTTATATTTTTCTTTATGGCTTAGATAAGTTAAAATTGTTGTTCAGACCGATTCCGGTTATGATATGATGCCTAAGCGCAGGTCATCACTTTGTACACATTGTCTTTCGCTTCTACTGATTGAATGATCCGGAGAAGCTTACAGGCTTTCCTCTCATCAGCTTGTGCCGTTGTGACAAGAAACTAACCTTAGGACCAAGGAACCGTAGCTCTTAGGGCACTCCAACACTCAATTCAGTCGGGGCCCACTGTGAAATCATAATATCATATGTTTATGATGTAATAGCAACAATATGTATAAAGAAAGGGTTTAGTAACTGTAAGTAATATCACTTATGGATTTAATCCTAACATGTTAACTTTAACTTGGGCCTATTAAAATCGGATCCACCTGGACTGGGCCTAAAACGTTGGGATTTCGTTCACTACATGCACAATTTAATTTAGAGCACTCCAATATCTTCATATAGAGATGGGCATAATCGGGTTTTATTATTACCCGGAACCGGTTCCAACCCGAAACCGGTTCTGCTTGGATGTCATTGGAACCGGGTATGGTGTGGAACCGGGTCCAGTTTCTACCCGGGTTCACACCCAAGAATATGGAACCGTGTAGAACCGGGTACGGGTATTATGGAACCGGGTATGGTGTGGAACCGGTTCCTGTGTGGAACCGGTTCCTGACAGTAAACCCGACTTTTTTACTGTTCAGAACCGGTTCCTGAGAGTCGAAAATCTGACTTTTACTGTTCAGAACCGGTTCCTGATAAATGTTACCGTTGGGAACCGGTTCCTGGCAGTCGAAATCGGTTTTTTTATATAAACCCCTCCCTACTTCCATTTCAAAACTTAACACTCACCATCATCAACTTACAAACTCAATCATCTTCTAAAATCTTGCAAAATACCTATGGCATGCAACGAAGAAGTTGTTACGGTCTTAGAGATGAAAAGAACCCAGCTATATGGAAGAATTTTGATCTCTGTTTAATGTCCGACAGCCACGAGATGGCTAGATGCAAAGCTTGCGGAAAATTTATGAAGGCCGCAGCCAACTCAACCCTTAAGAAACACACTGAGCGGCATTACCCAGTGACGAAGGCAAAGAAAAATGCGACGGGAATAGGTTCCGGCACCGGTTCTTCAAATGTTTGATGTAACCCGTTTGGTTTGGTGTTTTAATAAAGTTTGTGTAATGTTTCTTTCTATTGTGTTTGTTATTTTTGTGTTTCTTTCTATCGTTAGTCTCCACTTTTTCGGCTATAACCGGTTCCAACGGTAACATTTTAACGGTATAAACCGGTTCCTTCTAGAACTGCATTTCCGGATACTGATGGAACCGGGTACTAGTAAAACCGGGTACGGGTAGGAACCGGGTACGGTTAGGAACCGGTTACTACCCGATTCAAATGGTAAAATTGTGGAACCGGGTTGGAACCAACGGGTATTTTGAACCCGGAACCGGTTCTACTTAATGTCGGGTAAGAACTGGAACCGGTTCCAGTTCGGTTCTACCGGTTCGGGTTCGGAACCGGTTTTTATGCCCATCTCTATCTTCATATATTCCATTCGCTTGTCATTGTTTTACATGGGAATATGTGTCACACAAAATAGTCATATAATCTCATTCCTAATTGTCTTCCATAGTAAATTAACTGCAATTCACGGTTCTCACAGTTTGAAAGTGCCTCTATATATGTTATGTATCACAATATATATTTTTAATTCTTGATCCTGACAATTGAATTTGAACAACTCTTGTATACAATGAATTCAAGTTATTTTAGAAATTGTTTATGGTTATGTCTTTCTCTACATTGCGAGTCAATGTTTGCTGGAAATTCTAAATCTCTTTAATTTATGTTTATGTTTATAATAATGGTAAATTATGGTATGTCTAATAATAGGTTGCATGTGTAAAAGTGTGTGTTATACTCGTTATACCAGCAGTTACGTTAAAAAAAACAAAATATGTTAGAAAAGGACATAGAAAAACAGTATCGAGCTGACCTCAAGCTTGAAGCCGTTTGTCATTGGAAGATTTGGTCCCTTGGTGAGTGTTGGATAAAAATCCAGAAAAAGGATTTGGGCACTTAAAATATCTTGATCACATATATTGAATCATATTTTTAGACATGCATTTAACTATTTAAAGATGTTCATGGAGAGTTCTTATGTGCGCTAAACACTTTGTTAAGATAAACACACCTACAATGTTTTATTGTGGAGATTAATAATCTTTAAGGACGCTTGATCAAGACTATTATAACTTCAAGCACCGGGGCATAAAAGGGGGCCCTAACGCCCTAGTGTGGGGGTTCAGGGGCTGGTGATGAGGAGTTAATACAAAAGTTGACGGATTCTTATTTCCGAGTAATCGCTACAAGGTATGCTGACGAGGCCCCAATACTCTTCGCCTAGGCTGAGTATTGTCCGCCTAAGCCGAGTACTGTCTGCCTAGACCAAGTACTCTCAACTTCGACTAGGGGCGTCTAGCGACTTTTGCAACCATGTGTTTAGGGTCGTTCCAATGTTTTTAGAGGCCCTAACGCCCTAGTGTGGGGGTTTAGGGCTGGTGATGAGGAGTTAATACAAAAGTTGACGGATTCTTATTTGGACTAGTTGAACTAGAAGAAACGGGGCATAAAAGGTCCAAATTTAAACGAACATAACTTTGGTTACGATTGGGGTTACGAGTCCAGTGACCAACGAACCCAGCTGCCAGACCCAATTTCCTTGATTTAAGGCTCCAACTTTGTCAAGAAAAAATTTCCCCCATTTTCGATGGTCGTCGGTACCATCCTTTTATAATTTTAAAGAGGTTAATCTTTGAATGAATCAATTTACGTGTCTATCTATGCCCTTAATTTCAATATTTCCATTTCAATTTGTAATCTCGAAAATTTGGCAAACCTGCCAAATTTAGAACATAAAGGGCACCACGTGGAATGTTTTATCACTGTTGTAAAACAAGGTCTCGAAGGCCAAGTACTCTTCGAGTAATCGCTACAAGGTATGCTGACGAGGCCCCAGTACTCACCGCCTAGGCCGAGTACTTCCCGAGTACTCTCAACTTCGACTAGGGAGCGTATTGCGACTTTTGCAACCATGTGTTCAGGGTCGTTCCAATGTTTTTAGAAGACCTAAGCTAAATATAAATTTGGGGCCCCTTTAAAAAAACTTTTCAATATAAATCTCTCTTTTACCTGGGCTTAGGACTAGCAGTTATAAACTAAAAAAAATTAGTTGGCAGAGTTATTTTTTTAAGTTATATGTTGTGTGTATAAATATGATATATGTTTAGATTAAATTTATTGATGCAAATTGTTTAATGAGGTCTTGAGGAATGGGGATAGGAGCGGAGATGTTTTACTTGTTTGGGCCATTATGTATTTACTTTGGTTTGTTTATTTCGGTTATATATGCATGTAATATAAAAAAAACTAAAAAATAAGAGGCCTTTACTTTTAGAGGCCCTATACATTTGCCTAGCATGTTAAGCCTATAGAACCGGTCCTACACGTGTTTTTATTCATTCAATTTTATCCAATTTCTTGAGAAATACCCTTTATGGTTTATGCTTCCACTCTGAGTCGGCTTGCCTTGTGGGGTCCAAAGGGCAACGCCCTGGTGGTAACTAGAGATCAGTGACAACTTAGTCCAGTGGTGACAAATGGCGTTCAGTGTCAAATAACTATCAGTGGCAACTTAGTCATCATTGGTAAATAAGATAAGTGGTAACTAAGATCAGTGAAAACTGATCGTTAGTGGCACTGTGTATTAGTTGCAACAGTGGCAACTTGGAACAACGGAATACACGGTTTCCATTGACGATTTTCCCACTAATATAACTACCAATTGTTGATAACTATCAAACATTTATACTTTTTCATGAAAAATTGCAATGATTAGTTGGGTCCACTGACCCCAGCTATATAAAGGAATCATCTGGTTTGTTAAAAGACGATCTAATCAATTCTTTTTCAGTAAAAGAACTATAATCTATATCTTAGCATAAACTTTGTCTTATCCGATTATTGATTTCGGCGCCTACGAAATACTTTAATTTGAAAGTGAGATTACACGATTCAGAAAGCTATCCAAGACAAATTTGGATTATGAAACCTACATTCAGGTTGTGTCACTGATGAAATATACAGTAAGATGTGGTCATTTGTAAGATTTTTTTTTTTTTTTAAATTCATCTATACAATAGGAGAATAACAATTCTTAAGTATATTCAGTACAACCCACCGTATACGTTCCCAGTTACACACCATAATAATAGTTCTCTACAAAGGGGAAAGGAAACTAGAGTAAATCCTCCTTCTACAAAATCAGCATGCAGCCTGGGCACACAGAAGTAATAAATTCTCTTTGTCTGTCTGTTAACACAATAACTTTTATGTCAAGTACAATGTTGATGCTGTGTTGATATGTTAGCTGTATAACTATCTATATCTCTAATTTCTTTAATGTTTGTTGGCTCATTGACCCACTACTTTCACAATTATCATAAGCTTAAAGCATGATGTATTTTGGAGGTAATTCTAAACTGATGGCTGCAATTGTAAGTGTACTTTAACTGTTTCTTTCAGTAAACCGCATTGACATGAGTGGCGCATTAACGCAAGCACTTATTGGTTGCACAGGTTAATGTGTTATTCATCAACTTGAACTTTACTATAGAAGTTGATCATGATTAAAGTTCATGCACCATTTTTTTTTAATCATGGATGATATAGAATAACACGGCGCCTATGTTTTTGTTACACAGTTTCTAAGTCAGTCGATTTTTAGGTGTTACTCGTAAAAGATTTACCTCTTACTGATTGAGATTATCTGGAAGAGAACAAAACATGCATATAAGATTACTATATTAGGTTTCTTTCATGTTATTACAGTTTGGATTGACCAAGTTTGACTCTATCTTTTCAGCCTTCAGGCTTACTGACTTGTACTTCAAACACATTCTTTGTATGCTAAAGCTATAAAGTTATATAACCTTAAACATTAATTTGATTCAGGTATGCTATCTAAAACAGGCTTCCATCTTCCACAACTTCTACTGTCTTCTTCAATCACAACCGCCTCATCTGAGCTTTCTTTTTGCATACGCGAAGCCAAATCACCCGCTGAAACCCCTCCTTTTCTCAACATCAACTCCAACTCTTGTTTGCTTATCACCAGCTTGATCCTCACAACTTTATCTCCGCATTTTTTTTCCGTCTCGCGAAGGGGCACCGAATCATACGTCTGACCACCTAAGACTTGGTTAACTTTCATGGATCCTTTATGTTTGATGACTTCTTCACCCTTTTGCATGATCTTGTGTTGTATAATTATACAATTCCCCATTTTTGCTCGTTTCGTTTCAAGTTTTCGTATACAAAGAGGCTAAGAAAGTATGTTTTTAGTATCAGACTTGAAAGGCTTAGTTTCTCAGCAAGGTTTAGATTTTTTTGTTGTATTTATAGAAATAAAACAGGAAGTTGCCCCTGTAGTTTCCAACATTACAGAAAATACTATATTGCACTTTGGACCCCACATATATTCTTTGTTGGTGCATGCTCAACTGATCTCATATACAAAATATATTTTTCTTATTTTTGCTTTAATCAAAATATGTTACTGAGTTGGGAAGTGTATAATTACTGTACGGGTTGATTTGGGTTATGTTTAACGGGTCGAACAAGTAATATAAAAGATAGCTTAAAAGGGAACGGGCACTAAAGTGTGATTTCACTAATCTAACTTTCAAAGTAATTTTATTCAAAAAGTTAGATAACTATTGAACTAATATATCTTTTGTAATCATATTAAGTTCACTAAAAATTTATAAAAGTTCTGATATTAAGGCCAACCCATTTCAACCCGAAACATCTTTACCCATTCTAATCTGAACTCGGGACTCAATCCACCCATTTTGTCACCTCTAAAGTTTACTGTAAAGATTAAAAATTTTCATGTATGTATACATCTTGCTGGCTAATGTTACACTGCTATCTTGGTTGGCATGGTGCCTTTTATGATTCATCGAGAGGAAAGAAAGGTTTAATCGGAGAGAGAGGGGAGAGAGAGTATTGAATGTTGGTATGATGAATGACCGCCGTCCCTCTAGAGGTAGTACGTATAGGACGAAAGACTACATGGTTCCCCCTTACTGTAGCGAAGAGGAGTGCCTTGCCGCAAAAATCTTGTTATATTGGGAACCGTGTTGGGTCACACCCATCATGTAACACCATGAGTTGGTAGTTTCTCATTGTACAAACACGCTACTATTTAATTTAATGTTAGTGCGTCTAGTGTCTCCTACAATTATCTTTTGAATTTTGAATCTCCTATACTGTTTTTGTCAAGTGGTATAGAGAACAAAAGAGGATTGTATTAGATTGTAAAAATTGTTATTAGGGTTACATAAGTTACATAAAGAGGGTGTTTATATAAAACACCATATTACACATCTAACCTCTATACTATAACTTATTGTCTTCTTTCCGCACTCCCCCTCAAGTTGAGTAGTTGGGTCATCAATACTTAACTTGCTCAAGCAGCTACTAAAAAATGAGAAAGAATATGCTTTTTATGTTAATGGAAAAATATAGTAATACTAGATTCTAGCCGGAATTTTATTAAAAATGGGAGCGTATGGTTGTGGGTTTTTTTCTACCAATTGAGGCCCTCTCTTCACCACCCCCATGTGGATGGTCTACAGAACATGCAGGAGAGAAATGCTATCCCCACTCGGATCAAGACAGAACTTTTACTTGTTCAAATAACAATTAAGGTGAAGCAGGGTCAAAGAATATCTACGAGTTGATCTTTTGACGATGCATATGGGAGCTCTATGATTCTTTCCTCCAGTTTCTCCTTGATGAAATGTCGGTCTACCTCCACATGTTTTGTTCAATCATGTTGAACTGGGTTTTCTGAGATTTGTATTGCAGCCGTATTGTCACACATAAGTTGACTAGGTTCCCTTTGTGAAAAACCAGTGTCTTCTAGTAGCTTCCTGATCCAAAGAACTTCGCTTAACCCTCGAGCTATACCTCTAAATTCTGCTTCTACACTCGACAGAGCGACCACCTTCTGTTTCTTACTTCTCCAGGTAACAAGGTTTCCACCAATCAAGGAGAAGTACCCTGATGTTGACCTTCGATTTCCCTTATCTCCTGCCCAATCTGCATTAGTGTAGAGCTCAACATTTAAATGTTCAGTTGTTTTGAACAACACTCCATGGCCTGCTCCCCTTGAGATACCTTAAAATTATCTGAGCAGCTTCCATGTGGGCAACTTGTGGTTGGTGCATGAACTGACTTACCACTCCAGCAGCATAAGCTATATCGGGGTGAGTGTGAGAGAAATAAAATAACTTGCCCACGAGCTATTGATACCTTTCTTTGTCTACAAGCTCTCCATTAAGTTCCATGTGAAGGTTGTGGTTCACCACCATTGGAGTATCTGCTGGTTTGCAATCAATCAACCTGGTTTCTGCCAGGAGATCACGGACATACTTCTTTTGGCAGATGAAGATCCCCCGTTTAGACCTGAGAACTTCTATCCTGAGGAAATACTTGAAATTCCCTAGGTCTTTCATTTCAAACTTTGAGAATAGATTCTTTTTCAATTGTGTTATTTCTTCTACATCATTTCTGGTAATAATCATGTCGTCTACATATATGATCAAGCAAGTTACAAGGCCGTTTCTTCTCTTGAGGAACAGAGTATGATCACGTTACATGATGATACCCGTATTCTTTCATGGCCAATGTGAACTTTCCAAACCATGCCCGAGGAGATTGTTTTAACCCATATAAAGACTTTTTCAACCGACACACTTCCCTTTCTTTAAGACTCCCTAAAAACTTGGAGGTGCTTCCATGTAGACTTCTTCGTTAGGTCTCCATTGAGAAATGCGTTTGTAACATCAAACTGGTGGAGAGGCCGCTCCTTATTAGCTGCCACGAAGAAAAGGACTCTGATGGTGTCCATTTTTGCAACCGGAGAAAATGTCTCAGTGTAGTCAATCCCATATGTCTGAGTGTAACCCTTGGCTACGAGCTGAGCTTTGTACCTTCCAATGGAACCATCTGGTTCATATTTGATTGGAAACACCCACCGACATCCAACTGTTTTCTTTCCTTTAGGGAGAATGCACTTCCCCCACGTGTTGTTTTTCATAAGAGCATGTATTTTCGTTTCCATTGTTTCTCTCCAGTTTTTCTTACCTTGGATTTCATTTACGGAACTTGGTATTTGTTCGGAATATAAGAAGGTAACAAATACTTTCGCATTATTAGATAAGTTCCGTCAACCATATTAGCTATAGGATACCTTGAATTTCTGGTTTCCTTTCTAGGGAGTACCGTTTTGGAGGAACCTCTCTATTGGCTTTAGGAGGTATTATGTTCCCGGTGTTGTTCAAGAGCCTCATGTTGTTCATTTGATTTGACCTTCCTTGGACTGTGTTGTTCTGCTCAACAATCTCCACCTGTTCCATTGTCTTGTGACTTTCATGATTGTTAGTGATAACTGGATCAGATTCGGGCAAATTTCCAACTGGATCAGATTCGGGCCAATTCTCAAGATTTTGAGAGTCACTTACCTCGAACACCAGCCTGGATGATTCTTGGGTGAGACTTCCGACAGGCTTTGGTGACTCCTTAGTATGTGTGGATGTATGAGATGACTCGTCTTCACTTGCGGATGGAATCCACTGCAACCAACTCAGTGAGTCCTCATGCTTTATCTCCCCCTGACCACTGAAATGGGACTGATAATAATATTTTGTTTCAAGAAAGTCGCAGTGGACAGTGGTAATCACACGACGTCGTTATGGGTTATAACATCAGTGTCCTTTCTTATTCACCCATTAACCAACAAAGACACATTTCTTAGCACATCGGTCAAGTTTGGATCATTCGGTTTTGGGTATATGGGGAAAAGTTGTACACCCAAAGACTCGAGGCGGGGGTAGTTTGGTGAATGTGGATAAGGTGTCTATAGGAGTTTTTAGGTCAAGGGCTTTGGTTGGTAAACGGTTAAGAAGATACACAGCTGTGTTTATAGCTACGGGCCAAAAGGATTTAGGGACTTTGGATTCAAGCATAAGGTCTTTGACCATTTCCAGAATGCCATTTTTCTGCTCAACTACACCATTCTGTTCTAGATGTTTTGGGCAAGTGGTTTGGTGAATCATTCCCCTCTCTTGAATAAATTGTTCCATGAAGTTATTAATGTACTCCCCTCCATTATCATATCGTAAGATCTGAATGTTGGTTTTCAATTGAGTTTGTACCATGGTGTAAAACATTCTGAATTTGTCAAAGAGTTTCAGATTTGTGCTTTAAAAAATACACCCATGTCATCCAAGTACAGTCATCAACAAATAATAGGAAAAAACAGAAATTTTGACCTCCATTAGTTTCAGCTGGACCCCAAACATCTGAATGTTATTAGTGAAAAAGGTTCATTGACCCTAGTGTTACTTGGTTTGAATGGTTTTTTTATGCTTTTGGCTTAGGCACATGTTTCACAGTCTAATGTACTGTTGGACGGGAAGAGTTCAGGGAGTAAAAGATGTAGATACCCAGCAGAAGGATGCCCTAATCTCCTATGCCAAAGCCATGCTTCTCTACTCTTTGTTCCATGAGCAAGCATCACAGTCCCTGACTGAGTCACCTCTTCCAGATAGTATAAGCCCTGTCGTTCAGTGCCACGCCCAATTATCTTTCCAGTTCTGATGTCCTGTAAGATACAAAAATGAGGATGCATTAAAATTGTGCAATTGAGTTCCTTTGTAACATGACTTATTGATAACAACTTGTTTATTAACGAAGGAACATATAAACAATTTGACAATCTCAGATTGGGAGATATTTCGACAGTTCCTCCTCCCTTTAGTAAAGCATTTTCGCCATTTGCAGTTTTGATGTGGGTTCTGTTTGGTTTCTTTGTAGAGACAAAGTCCGATGGCTTGTATGTCATCGTATCAATGGCTTCACAATAAAAAATCCAAGACTTGATTTGATCATTGCTTTTCTGTGTTGTTAAATAGGCTTCCCCACTTATTGACAAATAGTCTTTCAACACTCATAGTTCCTGTGATTAACCATTTGCACAGAAGAAAGGTTCTCAAACAATTTTTTTTGGATAAATACATTGTCTATAACGTTACCGGGCAAAATAACTTACCAGATGTATTTCTCACATACGTGGACACTTGAACTCACTTCAAGATTTAAATACGTTGGACACTTGAAATACTAAAAACGTCGGGAAACTTAAAGCGTTGGAATAACAACGATGGGAGAATTACGCCAAGCACATTATCTTACCAGGCAATACGCCGGGCAACTTGAACTCTCATTCAAGATTTAAGGTCACTGGACTTCAACAAATCCGCTAGCAGATGAATAAATCCGCTAGCTAATGAACAAATCCGCCAGAAGTAAAAGATGTGGTTGTAGGTGTGACGGCAGCTAGGTTTTTGGGTTGTGGTTTGCAGTGGCTATGATTTTGGTGGTTGAAAGAAGTGCGGCGACTAGGGTTTGCAGGGGCGAAAGAAGGGCAGTGGCGGTGAAAGAAAGGCAACGGCGATGAGGACAGCGGCTGTGTGGGTTTGACTTTGTTCAAAGTTTGGTTTTGTTTTTCGTGTTTTTCTAGTATTGGCTGGGATAGATTGTAGATGATGAGCAAAGTGTTCAAGAATTAGAAAACCTGGCTCTGATACAATGTCAAGTGGTATAGAGAACAAAAAAGGCTTGTATTAGATTGTAAAAATTGTTATTAGAGTTACATAAGGAGAGTGTTTATATAGAACACCATATTACACATCTAGCCCTATGCTATAACTTATTGTATTCTTTCCGCAGTTTTTATCATAAATTCAAACAACCTAGTCTAGAGGTTGATGTTCTAGAGCTCCAATAAAGTATATCCTCATAGGTCCATCCCAATAAAGAGATTATTAATATTAAAGCGAGTGTGATGAATGCTCATCTTCCTTTGAAGGGGAGTATCTATACGCCGAGAGATTAGACTATTTCAATACTGGTCACAAATTAATGTTTTTACAGTTGTGAGAAGAGTGTCCCGTCGCATACATTGCCTTGTCACGCAGTTGTGTCGGTCACGTAATGTCATAAGTTGATGCTTCCTCATGATACAAGCGTGTTACCATTTAATTATGTGGATTGATTATACCTTGAATTCCAGTTTTCTTTTATGTAAATCCAGACTAGCAATATATTAATTTTTCATAGTTCTTTATCACACCCCCGACCTTTAGATGATATTTGTGTCAACTAGAATGAATCTAAGGATATGAACAAGAGAAAGTTGTCACGCGCAACCAGAATTTTACAAAAACTTATGCCTAGTAAAGACAAGTTTACCATGAACATGATTGCAACTTACACCATCCACTACACAAAGGACTGAACATGTGCTATGTGATGTTAGAATGACATAAGCAGTGCTATAAGGTTATATGTGTTGTGCAGTTTGGTTGATTAAATTTGAATTTTAATTCTGATAGGAGCCAATCAAGAGGTGACGTGTTTTCAAATAGCATTTAAATAATTACATTTAGGTAGTTTCGGGTCTCACTAGAAGCAGTCTTTCTATTCCTGACAGGTAGAGGTAAGGCTGTCTAATCTTACCCTCCTAAACCCTACCTTAGCTTTTATATTGATAGGATTTACTGAGTATGATGATGAGGTAGTGTTTATTGAGAGACGGAATGGAACAGACTATTATGCAAGAAAATGAGAAAAATGTGTTTGGTTGGTTAAGCTAATGAAATCACCGACATTTCATTCCCTCAAATTCGCTTCATATATCAACTTTTTTTTTTAAATTTCATTCCCCTTCTCACCCTCATCACCAACACCGCCCACCATCACCACCCGCCACCACCGCCACCGCCACCCTCCACAATCGATCACCGCTGACCACTGCCACCACTGT